>CM059973.1:95861068-96461068 GCA_030490835.1 Annona cherimola | reverse complement strand
ATTTTCCCTGCGGTTTTTAGAAGACTTTGGCCCCTTCAAAACTTTCTTTTCCCACAAATTCTAATATTATTCTTCTTCTTTTTTTACACTTAATTCAATTGCACTAACTCCTCTAGGCAACTGGCACTTAACGGTCTCGACCCTCATTAGATTTAAGGCATTTTTTAATTTTTCAAAATTACAACTTACGTTAATTGAGTAATACAAATGGATTCGCAATTTTTTTTGGGCAGAGAAGATATATCTGCAAGGTTAATAAAATTGAATATAATAATAAAAACTGTCCGGAATCCTCTACAAATAATGTGGTCTCCTATCCAAAGATTCCAAACACAATCCAGTTAGGAGTGAGCTCCAACAGGAAAGATAAGCAAGAAATTAAGGGGATATATTGAGAAAGAAAGTCCAGATGCTCAGGTGGTGCGCACTAGTGGATTAGCTGTGCTGCCAAAGTATTCATGAAAATGCGAAAGTCTTTACCATCTCCCTTCGGGAACCGCATTGGCTATATTTATGGGATCCGCTTAACCCATCGAAAACTAGAGCCAATATTTTAAAACGTGATTTAACCTGTTAAATATTGAAATATGTAAAAAAAAAAAAAAAAAAACCATAAATACATTAAAAGAACTTCATGCATGTGACATTGTAATCGAGTAAATAAATACGTGTGAAAATGGCTAGGTGCAGACGGCTGCAAATGCAGCCTACATTAATCATATCCTTAAAATCCCATCGGTCATGTACTTTTTTTCTTTTTGATAGCATCGGTCATACACTTAAACATTGGTGGAAAAATCATCCCACTCAAGAGTCTTGGATGGTCTTCAGAATGTATATATTTATACGTAGATTGTGAAAAATATTTTAATTCATTTATTAATATATTTAAATATAATAATACTCTACATAATCATTTATCCATGTAGGAATGATGTTTCAGATGCTTTTGTTGTTGAAAAATATAATTCTAATATTAATATTTAGAATTATAACATCCATTTTGCACTATTTTCATCAGGTGCTTATATGCACATCTAATTTAGATAAAACTCAATATATTATCAAAATAAATAATTTTAAATATGATGGGCGGGTTAGATTTTAATTTTATTATAAACTATACATATACGCGTATGTGATGGATGAATTCCAATTCTTCGTTTTCCCCTATAGCAGCAACAACCTATGAACGAACTCGTCCCAACGGCGACGCTGTAGCTTCGCTGCCCGAGGTGCGTAGGTTATCGTATACTAACGACGAAGAGTGACTTCAACGGCAGCTCGGCCAAGCGACGACACGCACGGTCGGTATTCGTCGCTTGGATGTTGGGCGCTGGGATACAAAATGCCACAAATGCCCCTCACCCGCCCCCATGCATAATTGCATGCGCACTATTAATGCATTGCTCGCTTAGAACCTCGGCCTGAACATTTCAAAGAGGACAACGAAAGGGCAGGCAGCAGCCGCAGCACCAGCATTGATGGAATTGACTCGAGCACTGTGCACCCCGACCGCCCAACGATTTCTTCCTTGATTCCCACGAGCCCGGGCCCGGACCCGCCCTGCCACTGACGATTCGCCTTCCTATCTGGAGGAGGCTATTTTCGTCATTTTCCTCCATTCGTTCGCTTCCACGCGCGTTTGTAATCCCCCAATATCATCGAGCTCGGATCCAATACGTGTATCCACAGTTCAGAGGAAACGTGTATCTTCAAGAGCCGTTGGTTGGTCTCCGAATCTCCTTCCGGAATCCTACTGCCTCGCTTTGCATGTGACCACCCTTGAACTCGGGCATACATATGCCGCCGCCCTCATCCATGCGTTACTCTTCTACGAACTGAAATCTTCATGCTCCGGCGGAGAGGGAAGATTGATACACGTCCACCGATGGATCTTCCTCAAGTCACGCTGGCCAGATCATTTCGCCTCGAGTACCGTCGCCGGGTTACAGGGGCCGACATGAACGGCAGCGAATTAAACAATCCAAATATTGCAGTTGCTAAATCAGATGATGGGACGGGGTCCACAGAGCTTAATGCCCACAGTCCATGTTTAGAAATCTTCAGGAGAAGAGAATCTTATCACTAGGCGAGTCCCAGCTGGTCATCCGTTCATCGGCCACGTGCAAACTGCGAGCGACGTATGCATACTCTTGCTCGACGGATGAGGTAGAGACGACCCGGAGTCAACGGACTCGAATAAGAAATTATAAGGAACGCGGGCCGCCTCCGTCGATACACTCGACTCAGTTCTCTGGCAGCATAATTAGTTCAAACAGTTAAAAAAATCCCGCCACAACACATCTGCGAAACATGGCAAACGGCCGGCATTTTCACCTCATCTCCTTTCTCTTCCTTCAAGTGTTTTCTTCCAGCTCTCTCTCGCCGGATGCAGAAATCCTATTGGCGACCAAGAAGGCTTCTTTCACAGGCCCTGGGGACGTTCTCAGCGACTGGGCGCTGCCCTCAGAAAATCTAACCGCGGATTTCCATCCCTGCCACTGGACCGGCATTGCATGCGACCCCCTGACGAAAGCAGTCGTCTCCATCGACCTCTCCGGCCTCTTGCTCAACGGCACGTTCCCCGCCGGTTTCTGCCAGATCAACACGCTGCGAAACCTCTCCCTCGGCGACAACTACCTCACCGACACCATATCCGCGCTGTCCATCTCATTCTGCTCCCATCTCTACTCCCTCAATCTCTCGTTGAACTCCTTCGTGGGGCCCATCCCCGAGTTCGGTGCGCAATTCGCCAATCTGACCTCGTTAGACCTCTCCCAGAACAATTTCTCCGGTGACATACCCGCCAGCATCGGCCGCCAGTTCCCGAAGCTACGGATCCTCAGCTTGCAGGGGAATCTCCTCAACGGCACAGTGCCGGCGTTTCTGACGAATCTGAAAGAGCTGGTGCAGCTCAATCTCGGATACAACCCTTTCAAAGGCGGGCCTCTGCCGGCGGATATCGGCAAACTTGTCAAGCTGGAGAATATCTTTATGGCCAGCAGCAATCTCATCGGAGAGATCCCTTCGTCAATTGGCAATCTCGCGGCGCTGAAGAACCTGGATCTCACAAACAATAAACTCTCCGGCTCGATTCCTAGCAGCATCGGAGGATTGAGAAGCGTCCAGCAAATCGAGCTGTATCTGAATCAGCTCTCCGGCGAGCTGCCGGAGAGTCTTGGATACCTGAGCAATCTGCTCCGGTTTGATGCCTCCCAGAATGCACTGACGGGGAAGTTGCCGGAAAAGTTCGCAGCTCTGCGTCTCACCCAGCTCGGCCTTAATGATAATCTGCTCTCAGGCGAGATCCCGCAAGCTCTGTCGTTAAATCCGGATCTCACTGTGCTGAAGCTATTCAACAACAGTTTTTCGGGCACAATTCCTGCCGATCTGGGTATGAATTCGGCCCTTTCGGAGGTGGATTTTTCGAACAACAGATTCGAAGGCGATTTCCCCCCTTCCCTCTGCCACGGAAAGAAGCTCTTCTACCTCGTGGCATTCAACAACCGATTCACCGGCAGATTGCCTACTAGCTACGGCGACTGCGATAGACTGAATCATGTGAGGCTCTTCAATTCTGGGCTAGGCGGAGACATACCGACTCGATTCTGGGGCCTTCCTCGGCTATCCTACCTCGAGCTCAGTAAGAACAAGTTCACCGGCGAGATATCCTCTGCCATAGCTGACGCTCGGAATCTGACTCGCCTCCTAATTGCCGACAACAATTTTACCGGCAGTTTCCCAAGCGAGATCTGCCAGACACCGATGCTGTCCGTAATCGACGCCAGAAACAACCGATTCTCGGGCGAGCTACCGCCCTGCATTACTCAAATCAATCAGCTGGAAAAGCTCGATCTTCAACGGAACTCATTCTCGGGCGAGATTCCATCCAATGTCGGCTCGTGGAGAGAACTGACGGAGCTGAACCTGTCGGAAAATGACTTTTCTGGAGAAATTCCATCTCAATTGGGAACGCTACCGGTGTTAAATTATCTCGATCTCTCTGACAACTCACTCTCCGGCGAGATCCCGCCTAGCCTGACGAATCTCAAGTTGAACAGCTTCAACCTCTCCGACAATCACCTCTTCGGAAGAATACCCGACGACTTCGACCGCGGCTTTTATCTCAGCAGCATCGCCGGAAACCCGAACCTCTGCAGCGACACCCTAAAACAGCTCCCTCCCTGCCCCAAAATAACGAAAAGGTTCGAGAAAAAAGCAAAAAATGTCTGGTTTCTCTTCTCGGCCGTTCTACTGGCTCTGTCCCTGTCCCTAGCGGTTTTCCTTTTCTACAAGCGGAAATCCAAAACCTCCAGCGGGAAGCCGAAACTGCCCGGGAAGTTGGTGTCTTTCCAGAAGATCGCGTTCAAGGAGCACGAGGTGTTCGACTGCCTGACCGATGAAAACCTGATTGGGACCGGATCGTCCGGTCAAGTTTACCGGGCGAAGCTGAAGAACGGCGAGACGGTGGCGGTCAAGAAGCTGTTCGGGGGAGTAGGTAAACCGGAAGTTGAGGCCGGATTCCGGTCGGAGATTGATACTCTGGGGAGCATCCGGCACGGGAATATCGTGAAGCTGCTGTTCTGCTGCTCCGGCGACGATTTCAGGGTTTTGGTGTATGAATTCGTGGAGAACGGCAGTCTGGGGGAGGTTTTGCACGGGGAGAAGGGAGGGGTGCTGCTTGGGTGGGAGAGGAGGCGCAAGATAGCGGTGGGCGCGGCGCAGGGGCTGGCATACCTGCACCACGACTGCGTGCCGGCTATCGTGCACCGGGATGTGAAGTCGAACAACATACTGCTGGACTGGGACTTCGGCGCCAAGGTGGCCGATTTCGGGCTCGCTAGGGCGCTGCTGACCACGGACGGCGACGTGCTCACGGCCCACTTGGCTGGGTCCTACGGCTATTTTGCGCCGGGTGAGTTCCCTTCTCTTGTTATTATTTACTGTATCGCTACGCTTCCTGTGCACGAAAAAACTCAGTCGTCCAATAAAAAATCTCCCCCGTCCATTGGGTTGGATGCGGCGGATCTAGGACCAATGGCCAGTAGGATGATTTGACGTGAAAAGTATTATTATTATTTAAGCGGCGGCAGTAATGTTAAAATAAATTGAATTTTGAAATATTTTATCAAATTAATATGAATAATTATTTAGAGCATGTTCGACAGCACTAAAAAAAATTTCAGTTTTAAATTTTTATTCCTGATAATTACATTATTTTTTTACAATTTCCTCCCTAACTATTCTTAATTCTTAATCATTTATATATAATTACTTGTACAATTAGTTTATTTATTTATATTTTATTTTCTTTACTTTTCATTATTATATTTATCATATTATATTATTTTTTCTATTCTAAATTTTTTTATAAAATTTATCAGTTCTCATATACACCAGGCTAGTGCACGTGGGTCTGCCTAATGCATCCTCCGCCAATTCATTCGCAGCACGATCGTCGATTAGTCAAACGTCCATCTCGACCGCGAAGGGCGGGGAATGGGATGTTCAACAAAAATAAGTGAACTGCCTCTAAGCTCTGTAATAAGTTGCGTGGGATTGGTTGAAGTCAACTCAGATTTGATTAAATTTTGTAGCTTCAATTCAATTTGGGTTGGTTTAGAACTACCACCCCAGGTCAATCTTAATTAATGTAATTAATAATTTTGAAGATAATTTAATTACTTTATAAGTAGATGATCTAATTGCAGCTATAATAATGTTCTTGTAAATATAAATGCGAAGGTATGCATAAAGCCATAAACAATAGGGTTTGGGGATGAGGATAATGTAATGGGCTCTCTTTTTCCATTCCGAGTATGACTGTGAAGGGCTGAACCGTTGAATATTTAATTGTGCCACACCTATTTTGAGCCCATCATGATGCCAAATCAAAATTTAGCTGATATTTTTTCTATATAATTATTCATATAAATAACTTATCTAGTTTAATTTTATTTTTATTTTTTTCATTATTTTATCGTATTACATTATTTTCTTCTATTTCAAAAACTTTTCATCTAAAATGTTTAAAATGTGTGTACAGCCTATGTTGGAAAATATTTATATATCACTCTCAGACGTTATATTCAACATCTAAACCCTTGAAGACAATTCTTATGTAAAAATAATAATTTTATGAAGTATGATTATTATTATTTTTAATTCATTTGTGAAGGGGTTTAAGTGATTTTTTTATTAATTTATACCTAACTTTACATATTTTAAAGCCAGAGTTCACACAAAAATCTTATTGAAATGATTTTCCGCACCACAGGACAAAATGATGCAAAACCACATAACCCTTTGGATGTTGATTTCATTATCAAAATGCGTCAAAAATAGGCGAGGCACACTTTAAGGTTCAATGGTCCTTAAAGCCAATGAAGGATATATCATTTTTTAAAACGTTCGTGAAATCTTGTAAGTATTTTTTTTATCGTTTTTTTTTTTCTGACCTGTATCTTTGGTTGGGAGTGCAGAATACGCGTACACGTTGAAGGTGAATGAAAAGAGTGATGTATACAGCTTTGGAATCGTTCTGTTGGAGCTGGTGACGGGCAAAAATCCCATCGGCGAGGCATGCTTTGGTGAGAGCAAAGACCTAGTAAGGTGGGTGAGCGATGCGTTAGCAGCCAAAGAAGGCAGAGGAGAAGAAGAGGGTGATTATTCGGAATTGATTGACCCAAGGCTGGCTCCTCATTCATACGACACGGAAGAAGTGCTGAGGGTTTTGGACGTTGCCCTCCTCTGCACTGCTGCCTTCCCTTTGAACCGTCCTTCCATGCGGAAAGTTGTGGAGATGCTGCAGGACTGCAGCAGAAAGGGACGTTCTCGTGTGTGCGGACCCAAATGAACGTACAAGCAGGCAAAAGAAAACCTGAATTTATTATCATGATCGTTTTCTATACTTCATATGCAGCCTCGATAGATAGATAGATAGACAGATAGACAGATCAGTGGTACAGCAACTAATCACTTGCTTCATTTTTCATTTTCTGGAAAGCTGTAAATGGCGATGGCAGATTACATGTTTTCCTCGCCGGAATTGGGGTTCCTTTTTTTTTATTTTTTAACGAGTTCGCGATGGTGCTGTCCATTGTCTATTTTCTGATGAGCAATGTGTAGGATCTGTTTCCATTGGGGTCGCAAGGCAAGTCAAATATATGCTAATTCATTTGCCGGCCCATGACCAATTAAGAGCCAGCCATGGACCTATGGTTGTATACTGCTTACCTGTTAACGATGTTTCGTTAGTTCACAAGGTGAGCTAGCAATGCGAATGGTGCTTGACATTAAATAAAATCAAAAAATGAAAAAAAAAAAGCTAAAATATGTATATGTATTAAGGATCGGTATATATTTACAACGCATTGAATCATTGTATTTTATTTTAGAAAATACAAGGAAATGAAGTGAGAATGAATAATGGCAGAAGGCTAAAAGCACTACTGTATTAAGGCTTGGCATATCCGCGTATTGAATTATTATCCTATTGATATATTTTATTTTTAATAATGCAGGGAAATGAAGTGAGAATGAATCATGAATGAAGTTTATTTATTTTGCCCATCAGTTATTTGAAATGATTGAAGATGAGTAGATTGCTGTGCTGCTCACCCACCTGCATTGACTAATTAATGGCCTCACGTGCCGTTGTCACCGCCTCTTTTGTTGAAAAAACCCAAGCCCATCCAATTCAATTCTGCCGAAAGAGAAGGGAAGCTCTAAGGTGGCATTTTGGTATTATCATCCCATCGTATGGAGTGAGATGGGATTTACCATTTTCAGAAAAAAATCATATCCAACATTATTTTTTCAGCTCTTTATATAATTTCTTATTTTTCGACACATAATAACTTTTTTTTCCCTATTCTCGGTATTATATTTTTCATTTTTTAATATAAAGTTTTATTTCCTCATACAAAATAATCTCTCCGCGTCAAATATCGTCTTCTAAATCACATTCCCACAATTCTGAACAGGCCCGGGTTTACAATTTTCCATCCAACAAGGAAACGTTCGTAACATCTTTTCAATTGTTCATGCCGACAAATGCCACAAACATTAAGGCATTATTTCGTAAAAAAGGTGAGGGAAAGGCATGTCCTCTCGTACTATATATATATATATATAATATATATATATATTATATATATAAGATTAATATATATATATAATCTTATATATATATAAGATTATATTCCTGTGCAGCATCGCTGTAATGGGCCCCACATGATCATGAAATCATGATCTACTCGACCTAGGGGTGCAACTCGGGCTCATGAAACTCGGGTTCACCTCAACCCTAACCCTAACCCTATTTGTAAAACTTCAACCCTAACCCTAACCCTAACCCTATTTGTAAATCTCAACTCTAACCCTATTTTTGAAATTCGGGCTCGGGTTGAGTTTCGGGTTGACATCTTCTATTAATATGTCTTTGTTACTCATCATGTATATAATTTTTTATCACAAATCTATTATATAAAAAAGTTTTAAAAATAATTTATTGTATGAAATTAAGAAAAATTCAAATAACGCTTAAGAGTAGAAAGAAAGAAACTTGTTTTGAGCATTCTCTTTGTATCAAGTAGAATATGGATTATGTGTAAACGTTGTCAATAAAATTGTATTATTAATCATTAATTGTATTTTTTTACTCCTCTATTGTTTTAAGCTTATTTTACAACTATAATTTTAAAGTTCTCATAAATTTTCCTGTTGGAAAAAAAGATCTCAAAAAAATTTAATATTTAGTATCACAGGATTTCGTTGGTCAAAAGGCTTCAGTAGAAAAGGCGTGAAGAGTAATTTTTTAAAAAAAAACTGTTGGACCTGTATCGTAATGTAAATTGGGAATAAGTATTTTGTTGAAATCACTTAAGATGTTAGATTGTCTCGGCGATGAGCTGTCCATGTCTGCCATGCCGTACTTCTGTTGTCCATCATCCATCCATGAGTAATATGTTATCATTATAATATAAATTATATATTTTATATAAATTATATATTTTTGGTGTGTTTGGGAAGTTGTAAAACTTTTGATGAAAAGTTTTTTAAAACTTGTCAAATTAGTAGAAAATGATGTGATGTTGTAGGGGTAATGATGAGGAGTAAAGAGAATAAATTTAAAATAAATAGGTTAGTTGTATTGGTAGTTGTGTAGAAATGATTGAAAAGTAGGGTTGTTGTATAGAAAAATGTGTAAAAAATAATTTAAAAAATAATAATTATGAAAAGTGACAAGTTTTAGATTGAAAAGTTTTAACTTGACAACTTTTCTAAATTGCCAAACAGACCCTTTATATAAATGCAAATTCGGGTTCGGGTTTACAGGGTTCGGGCTTGCCTGAACCCGAAATCGAGCCCTATTTGAATTCGGGTTCGGGCTCGGGCTCAAAAATCGGGTTCGGGTTGAAAAGTTCAGAGTTTCAACACTGTATTTTTTCGGGTTCGGCGGGCCGGGTTCGGGCTGAACCCGGCCCAAGTTGCACCCCTGTCTCCACCCATTGTATTTAGAATAATATATTCTATTACCATACCAATTTTCATCAAACTATTTTATTACATTGGATTTGTACCATTTTCAGATGGGGCCCATATACATATCTGATTGGGATGAAAATTGGTATGGTAATAGAATACATTATTCTAAATACAATTGGTGGAGTAGATCATGATTTCATGATCATGTGGGGCCCATTTTTGGGCCACTGCACCGGAACAGCTCTCTATATATATAACCAATTTTCATCCCATACTTTAAAGTTGTTATTTACATCAAACTATTTTATTACGTTAGATTTGTACCATTTTCAGATGGGGGCCATATACATATCTGATTGAGATGAAAATTGGTATGGTAATAGAATACATTATTCTAAATACAATGGGTGGAGTAGATCATGATTTCATGATCATGTGGGACCCATTTCAGCGATGCTGCACCGAAAATTCCGGTGCAGCATGCTGCACCATAATATATTCCATATATACACACACACATACCCATTATATCTGAGTTCTGATCTTTACCAATCGGTTGGTCGCAACTCGCAACCACTCTCACCAACCATCCCACTCAACCGTTGGATCAGGCGGAGAGGTTTAGGAGCGTCAAATGAAAGCGCGAGAATGCGGCTGCAGGGCAGAGATATTAGTATTTAGTAACGGTCACTTTTGTGATCTGACTTGTGACCAGCCCCTGTCAGAATGGGAGATTTGCGGCCAACCCCTCACGTCTCTCTCAGCGCCACACATCTCCTGCTCTCATCTCCCTCTCTCTCTCTCAACGCTCTCATCTCCCTCTCTCTCTCTCTCTCAACGCTCTCGTCTCCCTCTCTCATCTAAAACCTACTTTCTTCATTTCCCAAACCCAATTCTCCCTCAGGCTCCAACATTCCTCATCCAATCCTTCTGCAATGGCGTCTCTCATGTCTTCTCCATTCCCCTTACCAACTTCCAAAACAGAGCATTTCTCCTCCCTCACCCAAAAACACACATTCCTCCACTCCTCTCTATCCAAGCTGCACAGACCTGCCGGACCCAACCTCAGAATAAGATGTGTTGCTGTCGACAATGGCCTTTTCACCCAGACCACCCCTGAGGTCCGCAGGATCCTTCCCGACTGGAGTTGAAACCTCCCCACCTTCAAAATCGTCTACGTCGTCCTGGAAGCCCAGTACCAATCCTCGCTCTCCGCCGCTGTGAAGAGCCTCAACGCCCAAAACCGCTACGCTTCCTTTGAAGTCTTGGGCTACTTGGTGGAAGAGCTCGGGGATGAATCCACATACCATACCTTCTGCAAGGACCTCAAGGATGCCAACATCTTCATTGGGTCCCTCATCTTTGTGGAGGAACTCGCCCTGAAGGTGAAGGCCACCGTCGAGAAGGAGCGATACCGGCTCGACGTCGTCCTCGTATTCCCTTCCATGCCAGAGGTGATGAGGCTGAACAAGCTCGGCTCATCACCTCCGGGATGGTGAAAGAGAGAGAGACGGGCGAGAGAGACAGGTGACGGGCGAGATGAGACTGGCGACAGGCAACGGGTGCCGGAAGGGGAGGATCAGAGAGAGAGACGGGTGAGATGAGAGAAGTAGAGAGAGGCGGCAGGGAGGAGCAAATGAGTCTGCGAGAGGGATGGACCAGGGGCGTCGTTGTCGGAATGGTGAAAGGTTGGGAGCTGCGGGAGAGAGAGAGAGAGAGACATGAAAAAAAGAGAAATGAAGGAAGGGCCTATACACAAAATTCCAGCGTGACAGGGGGCTTGTGCACAAAATTCCCAAGCATTAATTCATCTCCTTACGCAGCAGTTTCGACATCTCATCCAATGGTCAAAAATGAGACCGCGCGATCCAACGGTTGGGAGCACTGGTCGGTAACACTCGGCTTTACTGATCGGTCGGAAAAGATCAGACGCCATTGTATTTAAAATAACGTATTTAATTACTATATTAATTTTCATCTTAATCGCCTAAAAGGCCCCACCCATATTAAAATACAATAAAATTATATAAAATTATTTATCTATATATAAATTTTATCGTAAATAGTTTAAATGTTGAAAAAATCACTTTAAAGTTATTATTTACATCAAATTATTTTATTACGTTGAATTTGTCTATACACATATCCGATGAGAATGAAAATTGATATGGTAATAGAATATATTATTCTAAATACAATGGGTGGAGTATATTATAATTTTATCATCGTATAGGGCCCATTTTGATGTCACCGCATTGTAACCATATCAATTTTCATCCCAATCGGATATATGTATAGACCTTATCTAAAAATGGTACAAATTTAACATAATAAAATAGTTTGATACAAATAACAACTTTTAAAGTGATTTTTGAACATGTAAACCATTTGCTATAAAATTTATATACAGATAAATAAATGTATAAAGTTTCATTACATTCTAATATGTGTGAGACCCATTTTTGTCAAATATAGCGCTGCATTAGAACAACTTTCTATATATTTATATAGGAAAATGTTCCAGTGCATGTGTCTGCACCGTGCAATCTATGCACTATAGGCCCCACTGAATCATGAATGGGAAATCCAACTCACCCGTACCTACTCTGCGAGGTGAAAAATAGTTGTAATGCTCAACAATGTCTGTATAAGTTATTAATCCATTAACATCATAAATTCCTAATAGCATGTTCATAAATTACCTCATAATAAAGAATGGTTATAATGAAAATAAAATTAAATACCTGGTTCTCACAAATAGGAGAGTCATAATGATCTTTAATATGCTACTTTTGACGGATGGACAGGGAATCACATAGAATACTTTAAGACAGATCTGCGCTTTTGAAATAATTCTCTCTGAATTGGATTTCTAAGTGGAATTCATTCTCTATTTATAGCTTTTAACATCCAAAATCGATAAGAGAGATTTTCTCCACTAAAGCAGCAACCAATCAAATTTTTCTCAACAACCTTTAACAGCTTAACCAACCAAAACTGGCAAGAAAGATTTTCTTCACTAAATCTGTAACTAATCAAATTTTTCTCAATAACCTATAACAACTTAATAAACCAAGATAACTCATCATAACAAACTAACAGATTTGCTACATCATTATCCAATTATTTATCCATGGATTCCTTTAAAAAACTGTCAAAGTTTCAACCCAAAACTATAAAAGTTTTAAACCAAAATAGTTGAAGTTAGAAACCAAATTAGTTAAAGTTTGAAACAAAAACTTTTGAAACTGCAAACCAAAATTGTTGAAGTTTTGCAACAAAATCTAAACAAATTTACAACACATTCCATGCTGACCTGTTACAACCATTCATCTCGAACAAAATACAATCAAACACAATTCAAAAATTAAATTCTTAACATATCTATCATCCAAACATCATAACTCAACAGGAAGCGCAGTCGTAGTCTAGATGGAATGTGGCATGTTAGAATCACTTAGGATGACATGCTCAGAGGGAATCCACTTGCATCAAATTTTTAATGCACTAGAAGTTCACATGCTATAGTTACCGACCACACATGTGTAACAAGATTGGTTTTTTTGGCTTTCCCTAATTATACCAATTAGGTTTGACATTAATATCAAATATATCTACTACATTTCAAAAAGTCCAAACATACTTATTACATTTGTATCTAATTTCAAAAATACTCATTCCATCATAAATGTTAATAAACGTCATTAATCCATTTGTAAAATTACTAATATACCCATCAAATGCATGATTGGCTTCAAAAAGTTAAGTATCAGAACTCGTTGTTACCCTAATTACACAAGAGTTCTAAATTTGGAATGTCTTATTTCATTTAGTCTTTTGTTATTCTATATTAAGAGCATGTTTGTTAAACACTAAAACTTTTTAATTTAAAATTTTTCACTTTCCACAATTAACCCTATTTTTAAATTATTTCTACACATCTTTTTATACAATTATCATATCTTTTAATTATTTCTACACATCTTTTTATACAATTACCATATCTTTTAATTATTTCTACACAACTAAGCATACGATTAGACTATATATTTTAATTTTATTTTTTTTACTCATCATTAACTCTATCATATCACATTATTTTTCTCAATTCAAAAATTTTTACACTAAATACTTTTCTTTTAAAAGTTTTATTACTTTCAAAACACTTTAAAAGTATTTCGGTCATTTGTAAAATTATAACTAACATTTAAATCGCCTATTGTTAACTTAATCAGCGGTCTTTGACGAAATAGATATTTTTGAAATTGGATATAAACATAGTAAGTATGTTTGGAATTAAAGTACAACATATTGACTACATTTTGGAAAAAGTTTTCTTTTTCTTTTTCCCTAAGACGTGTATGTGATAGCTGCAGCCAGCCTTTTGTCATTCGACTCGCGCCCAACCTGCCCCGGCCACAATTCACGTGAAAGCCACTTCCATCTGACCTGTCTTCCCATCAAATCCAACGGTTCAGATTCCCCGGAGAAAACAGACGAGTGCTCAGATCAGCGATAGACTTCTTCTTGCCTCGTACGGCGTGTGGGCCCCAGTGGTCCAACTCGAACACCTGCGAACGGTACACGTGCAAGCGAGACGGACATGTGACTGATCCAGCCCATTCAATTTGTGGTCCAGACGTGTCCTGTGCCGATAGGTAAATTTCGCATTTGTGCGAGAGTTATTTTTTGGGGCACTCCGTCAAGAAATAGACACTAACAACTTTCTAGGCAATCAGAGCCGTCCAAAAAGCTATGAGGAGAGAAGCTTTGATTGGTCAGCATGATGATGGAAGCGCACAATTCGCTCGACCTTCCAATAACGTTTTCTGCCTTTCGGACGGCTCTGATCATGCCCGGACTGGGGGCAGAGAAAGGCGTTGTGCATGAAAGTTCACGTACAGCACTGTATATGAGCAATTTTTTTTTTATCCAAGGGGTCAGCGGGTCCCAGAGGGCTGTAGGTTAACTCCATCCTACCTACAATTGGTTGTAGCTGATCTCGTCCCGTCCCTCCGCTGCCCTCCTCTCTTCGCCCCGCCCTCCGCCCAAAGCCAGAAAGAAGACGGCGACGGCGACGGCGACGACGACGAAGAAAAAGAAGAGTAATTGAGGAATTTTCAACGGCAGGTACTTCTCAATCTTGTGGAATTTTGGAATCTTGATATGTCAGTTTTGTCGAGTAGGTCCCTGCTCGGGGATTTTCCAAATGGTCGATCTTGTGGGCCATTTTTCCATGTAATTTGATGCGTCTGTGTGCCGAATATCTATTTCTAGGAAGCTGATTGAAGGTCTGGAAATGGATTTTTAGGATGCCCTACTTTAGCAGCGGGCTGTTGCACAGTAACGGTCTGGATCACTTAAAGAGGGGTCGAACATGTTGGGAGCATGTGCTTATCCAGAGGCGTTGGCTGGATGTCTTTGTGCCCCGCCTCTCGAGATGAATGCTCAGCGTTGGTGAATTTGCTCGTCTGGTTTATTTTCTTGTGGAGCTTGAGTTGAATGGTTGGGATTGGAGTGAGAGGTGTTCGGTGTAGTAGGTGATGCATACTCTCCTTTGGTCTAGTACGGATGTGGTATTTCATAATTATTGCCCAGAGAAAGTGCACGGAATCCTTACTGTTTTGGTGGACAAGCTCTGGTCTTCCCGAGAGATGGCTGAGGCTATTCCTGTAGATGCACCTTAGAACTCATCCAGCTTGTTTGTGCAATGGCAGGTAGACGTAAAAATCTGTAAAATAACACAAAAGAAGGCTGATATCCTAATTGAATCTCCGTATCAGCAATCAGCATGGAAGGGTGTGTATAAGTGTGTTTGGTTTTATGGTGTAACGAAGACTGTTTTGTAATAACGAATCAAGAAATAAAAGGATGATGAATTGTAATAGCAATACATGAGGGATGATAAAAAGGTATGGCTAAATGATACAAAAGTGGCACATGTATGCATAATGAAAGAAAAATGGAGTTAATGATTAAAAGATGGGCGTACTGATTGGATAAAAAGTAATGAGGAGGGAATATGCATTGTATTAATACAGGATGTATGGTAAGACTAAAAATCTTATTACATCCAACTGAATATATGTGTAACTTCTTTGCTTTTCATTGAGTACCTGAGTTATAGAAGAGCTGAGCAATTTTGGATCATTTATAGGCTCCTAGCCATTCTACCACCATTTGTAACTCACCCTTGTCTTGTGACTTTTGATATGAAACAGCTTGGGTAGGTGGCTTGCTTCTTCCATGGAGCATGACAAGGGCAACTGCACAGATGCAATAAAATCTCCCTCCTGTGTGGAAGATGAACAGAGGATCCGGCCAGTTGCAAAACTAGAGGCTGTAAATCTTGATGATCTTAGGCAATCAGTGACAATAGTAGGACCCATAAGTAATGTTTGGTATGTCCAGCCCATCACAATAATACCACCCATCACCAATTGTGCATTTGTTGGTGGTGCAGCTCCTCAAGCGGAAATATCACCAGCAGCATCCAGTGACCGGAAAGTATTTGCAGGAGGTGGGAACCCTGAAATGGAGTTCGTACCAACTGTACCTGATGAGCTCAAGCCACACGTTGGACAGGAGTTCAAATCTGAAGAGGCAGCGACAGAATTTTACACCGCCTATGGTACAGCATGTGGATTCAGCATTCGTCGTAACCAGCTACGGAAATCAGAGAAAACTGGGGAAGTGATTTTTCGTGTTCTTTCTTGTTCAAGAGAAGGGAAGCGGGGGAAAAAGTATTTGGAGAATACAGATCGAAAGAGGGCTCCCAAACCCATCACTAGAGTCGGTTGCCCTGCAACTGTTCATATTAGGAAGAAGGGTGAAGATAAATGGATTGTAACAAAGTTTGTGGAGAAGCATTGCCACAAGTTAACAACACCAACCAAATCACGTTCTCTCCGCAGTAACAAAAGTGGAATGGGTGGTGATAAAATGCAGTCATCTGAGTTACCCAAAGCTACAAATTTTGATGGCGTAACGCAGTCTGTTCCAGCTGTAAAATCTAAGGATTTTCGTGGGGATGTTCAGCCTATTTCAACCATCCCACTAATCTCTGCCAGTGGTGTTGTAGGATCAAATGAGGCAAATGAAAGTGAGTTCATGCCTCTAGCACCTGAGGACCTTAAACCTCATGTTGGTAAGGAATTCAAATCTGAAGAGGCTGCCACAGAATTCTACAATGCATATGGCAAGATTTGCGGATTTAGCATACGGCGTAACCAAATACGGAAGTCTGAAAGGACTGGTGAAGTAGTTTTTCGTGTTCTATCCTGTTCCCAAGAAGGGAAGCGGCGAGAAAAGTATTTGGAGAATTCAGATCGCAAGAGAGCTCCCAAACCAGTAACTAGAGTTGGCTGTCCTGCAAAAGTTCATATCAAGAGGAAAGGTGAAAGTAAATGGGTTGTTTCAAAATTTGTGGAGAAACATTCTCATAAATTAATGGGTCCAATTGAATCAAATCTGCTTCCGATGCACAAGAATGCATTGAATGAGGATCTGAATCACATTGTTTGTGTAAATGAGGCAGCTGTTGATGGGGGTACGGTTCCTGACTTTTCTGCACACGAATCAAGTGTGCATGATGAGGTAGTTTGTTTAGACAGAGATGTAGAGAATAGTCTTCGGAAAAAAAGTATTCGAAGTTTTGAGAAGGATGCTCATAGTATCTATGAATACTTCAAGCAAACTCGTATAGATGATCCCTCTTTCTACTATCAAACTCAATTGGATAAAAACTGTCGAGTGACATCTTGTTTTTGGGTGGATGGTGGTTCTCAATTAGATTATCAAGCTTTTGGTGATGTCATCTACTTTGACACGACCTGCAAAATCAATCAGTACGACATCATGTTTGTCCCTTTTGTTGGACTGAACCATCACAAACAACCTGTTTTGCTTGGTGCTGGGCTACTTTTTGATGAAACAATAGAAAATCTCAGGTGGCTATTTCAAACATGGCTTAAGGCAATGGGCGGAAAGCATCCAAAGGCAATAATTACAGATCAAGATTCAGTAATGAAAGCAGCAATTACAGATGTTTTTCCTCATAGTCATCATATGTTCTCCATATGGCATGTACTACGAAAAATTCCTGAGAAGTTAGGACAGCTTTACCATGAAGATTCTGCCTTCAAACATGATTTTGACAACTGCATACATGAAACAGATACAGTTGAAGAGTACGAAGCACAGTGGAAGAGAATGGTTAAAGAACACAAGCTTGAAGGTGTTGAATGGCTACGCCAAATATACCGAAATCGTGACATGTGGGTTCCAGTTTATTCAAAAAATGTATTCACTGCAGGGATGCTTGCTGCCCAACAGAGTGAAACTATCAGTTATCTGTTTAAAGATTTTGTAAACCATCAATCTACACCTGTTGAATTCATATTAGGGTATCAGAAGGCACTATATAATCAGCGTAATATGGAATTGGAGGCAGATGCTCAGTCTGCGTATGATCCCCCTGTGCCTCGAACTGCCTTTCCTATGGACACTGAACTTGGAGCTATTTATACTAGGGAAGTGTTCTCTGAAGTCCAGGAGGAGTTGTTTCAGAGCCCTCCATATAATGCAAATTTTTTTGAGAAAAAAGGACCGAGCAGCACATATGAGGTTTCCCATATGAGCATAAAAGGGAAGGTTTATACTGTGACATGTGAAGAAGAAGAAGTGGTAAGCTGCAGTTGTCTCCTCTTTGAGCGTGAAGGGATTGTTTGTAGACATGCATTGGCTGTTTTCAGAATGTTGTGTGTTGACAAGATGCCAACAAGCTACATCTTGAAAAGATGGACACGGCATGCTAAAGTTGGACTGCTTAGTCTTACAAATAATCCTCAACCATTGATGGCTGGTGAATTGCCACCTTTTGTTCGACGTGATGACCTAAGATTATGTTGGAAGAGGTTTTCAAAAGCAGCATTAAAGTCCTCACGGGTTTTTGACTTTGCGAAAGAACAGATTGGAAAACTGATAGAGGAAATTGAAGGCATGAACAAAGAAGAACCCATTAGTGTGGGACTGAATCATATTCTGATTGAAAATGTCGGCAGCAGTGGTAGCAATGGGCCAGAATGTTTAGATCTTGGTGGTGCAATGGAGGGAAGCACACTGCCAGAATCTTCAAAGGGTGTTGTCTTTCACCATCCAACCATGACACAATCAATGGGTCATGATACAAGCAAGAGGATGAAGCTGGATGAGGTAGTTGGAAATTATGCAGGAACTTGTCCAACATGCTGGGGCCAGGGCCATGATTCACAAATGTGCCCTTTATTGATTGAAAGGTGAGAACCTGAATATGACCTGCATGCTTGATCTTCATTCTATAAATGTGTGCTAATACAAATGTGACGCTGGAACGTGTCAGGCGGCGGGGGTAGGAGCAGAGGCACGGTTAATAGAGAAGACTCAGGGACACGTCATGCATGCCAATTAGTCAATAATCTATGGGTTGTCCAAGAATGCACAGTTGCTCACGTGAGGTATTTCATGAAACTTTCCAACTGTTGCCTGTGCATAAAGACTTAAAGCTATTTTTGTATGGAAGTCGTGGAATATCAAGCATTCATTCGAACTAGTTATCAGTTTGTTGTTGCAAATTGACCTATATCAGTGCCTCCAACAAAGCCAAGTTCAAATGTGCTATGTTGCCAGCAAGGCAGTAACATGCAAGCTTTGAAACTGGACTTCCTGGCAAACAGAGCCTCTATGGATATACAATATACCATTCAACTTTTTCTGGAATTGTTTGGCTGGGTTCATTCGTAGAATCTACTTTCCAATCTAAGGGCAAGTCCAAACATATAGTGTCAAAGGACTTCAGCTTGCTTTATAGATGAAGTTGGAATTCCTCCTTAAATCCAGGCCCTTATGAGAATGTCCAAATGTGATGGCTTCAGGCCGTTATGATTAGAATGCCCAAATGTGATGGCTTCGTCATAGTTCTAATGTTGAATGTGATATGGGGGATGTTGGTATACAAGGAAAACTTTTCAATCAAAAACTTTTCACTCTCTATAACTAACCTATTTTTCAATTATTTGTTCATATCTTCCTATATAATTACCCTACTTTTCAATCATTCCTATATGACTAACCATACAACTAATCTATATATTTTAATTTTACTTTTCTTTACTCTTCATCATTTTCCCTATTGTATTATATATTTTTCTACCAATTTAGGAACTTTTACACCAAATACTTTTCATCCAAAAGTTCTCTCTTCCCAAACACACCAAGGGTGTAAAACACAGTGACCCCGCTTCTCAGCTTTGGAATTAGAACCTTGGGACCTGGCCCGCCACAGTTTCTGGATTTATGCTGGTACGTGAGAAATTAAGAAACACTTTAGGAAGGAACTATGGCAAGATGCCCCTCTTACATCATCATCAGTCTTGTGGAAGTGGATTTCCAAACTATGGGCCTTACCTTTTACCAGCTAAAACCAAGAATATAGTGTACAAACTTTAGACTGGCGTCTGAGTGTGATGGCTGAGAAGAATAAATCGTTGTCCTGAAAGAGCTATAGAATTAGTTGGCTATTGCATAGGATCTGGTTATCTAGGTATTTTGAGTCAGCCCTTCTGTACTTCTCTTCTTATATCAGTATTCTAACTTGAGTTCTAGTTATGAATTCCTTTAGGGTCTTTTTTCTAAATGCTCTCTCTCATACATTTGCTAATCACTGTCCTGCTTTGCCATGGAAGTCCACTGAGATATGCACTGAATTTACCCTATCCATTGTATATAGGTGAACAATATGAAAGAGAGCAATGTGTGACATTCAGATAGAAACTTACCCTTATCATATGAGTGTAAGCCTGTGTTGAATCGGAAAGATGGGCTTAGTCATGGCACATTGGTGTTGTATTGGTTGTGTGCCACCTGAGGCTTGGAGATGATTCTTGGGATGTGAGTTAAACAAGATGCATGCAGAGATGGGCCTCATATTTCAACCTTCCATCTAAATTTTGGTATATGTCGTCATTTCCCAGTACATCCTACAATAAGAAGTTTTAAGAAGCCACAGTTTTTCTAAAGTAGAGCAGTTCTGTAATTTTGCAGGTGTGGCGATTATCTGATTGAGAAATTCATACATTTGGGGCATGACTTCACAGCAAGATGATTAGGATCTCCAAACATGGCAAGAGGAAAATCAATAATTAGAAAGAAAGAATCCTAGTGGCCGCAAGGTATTATCATGACGCTGGTGCTTGTTTCCTTCTCCATCTGTGATGATGGCAGTGCTAGTTCAGCCAGTGGCACTTTCCACCTGCCATCCGTGGCTCTGATGGTGAATCATTCATCACTCTGGCTTTGACAAGACCAGAGATGATATTGAAAGTCGTCAGATTGATGATATATGGTGGATGCTTTGGAGGGTGGGGCTGTTCTACTCGTGTGAGTGGGTAATGGTTTCCATCGCATTATGTTCTAGCCACTTTTTTGATTTCCTGTTTTGGAAAAAAAAAAAAAAAAAGGACAACGCGGTGGATCCATTTCCTCGGTGACAGCAGAAGTGTGAGCACAAATATTCCATCAATTCCAATTGACACAAAAATTGAATGTACACACCAGGTGAGCAATCTGTTGACATGAAGAAATGTTGGTTATCATTACGATTCTTTCTTTTAATCGGATACTTGAACTGGTGCAGATAAGCAATATTGGACCTGCCAGGCTGATTTTTGGGAGAGTACATTGATGTAGAACATCAGGCATATGCTGAAGAGTTTTTTTTCAGTGGCTGGTCAGCAAAATTCCATAATGAATGAATGGCAGATATCAGGTAGAGACATTCTACAATGCTCTTTGTACGTGCAAGGTCTGTGCCGCTTCTAACCGACTGTGTAACAGATGATTATCTCACTGGGATCCCTATTGAAGAATTGGTTGGATTCGGGGTCTCAGACCATCATTAGTTACAAAGTAAAGCTTGTCAAACTAGTTTGCCCTTTCACGAAAAAATATATGGTGTTTTTGTTCGAGGGTTGTAAAAGCCATCTCTTTCTCTAAGGCGATATTATGACTATTCTCAACAATTTTTTATTATTTGTTTTAATCTGCTAGTTTTATTCTTTGTGACTGGAGGCGATGAGTCGGTTGTGGAAAAAAGCCTCATCGTAATAAAACAAGGTTAAGGCTGGATGCACAGACCACCATGTGGAAGCACCATGCTCCCCTACTTAACTGCTGGCATTCTTCTCTATTCTTGGTCCTGTTATACAATTTTCTTGTACATCCCCTTGGCTACAAAGGGGGAGCAAGGGGGTTTGTTGCAGCCCATACGTTTGAAGACGCGGACATGTCGCATGAGAATTTGCCGTAGATGAACATCTTCATGGTCACTAAAGTAGGCAGGATAACTGACTTGTGTCATTTAATTTCGAGGTATTTGACCTTGTAAAGCTCGCCAAGCTTCGATTTCCCTATAGACCCCGACCAGCCGAGCATCCTTCAACTTACCAATAAAAGTAAGTAACAGAGGAAAAACCTGCACATTCTACTGTGAAAAATAAAGCCGACGCGGTGCTTGTTCTGGAATTTGATGTATTTTCTAAGTCAACTGTTCTCTTTCAACATGCAACTAAAAATGGAAAGATAAGGAGGGGATTGGTGCTTTTTATTTTTCTAGTGAAAGATGCTAAGGCAGCCTACTCTTTCAAAGCTGACATTGTTGTCACCTCCTGCCCAACTGCTTGACCAGACGATCTTCAATTTGCATTCTTTTTGTCATCAGGGCAGTGTACTTTGATACGGTTTGTGCATCTCCTGCTGGCATCGCGAGCATACAGGCAAGGGATGTCTTCTCCAGCTCCTCGTCATACAAGCTCGAGATGGGAATGAATTTGCCTGCATTGTGGCATAGCCATCCATGTGCTGCCCGGACAGCCGCACCTAACGAAGCTGAATCTGAATCATGAAATAGTGAATTGGCACCCCCCCCCAAAATCTGAATAGAGTAATTCTCACGTGACAGAAATGCACATCAAAGTAGCAATTTCATGCAATAATGTCTTTAGAGACTGAATTAAAAATAAAATAAAATAAAGATTATGGGAAAATTAACAAACCAGGGCGTTGAACTGTGTAGACATCACATCCAAAAATGGAAGCAATGGCACTTAGAATGCTCTTATTTGCAGATGCACCTCCAGTAGCTATTAGCCTTTTTGGAGGAAATGGCATCCCAAACCTCTCTGTGTGACCTCTCATGGAAAGAAATTGGCCTTCGATGACTGCACGTACCTTCAATCAACATCAAATGGACATTCAACCTGGGTGTAAGTGAAAGGAATGGGACAACAAAACGTGAAAAGCAAGATGATAATGGTTACTTGTTAGACCTGCGATTTGAAGCTTATTGAATTGAACAAAATTATTTCTCTTCAATTCAATAGTGAATCCAAAATCGTCCTAGTTTATGTCTAAACATACATTTCACAGTCCACAAATGCAAATACCATATACTAACCTCAGAGGGGGCATCAAAATCATCAACTTCATGCTCTTGCAAAGCATTCAATGCATCACTAGAGAAGTTGTCAACAACAAATCGATGGAACCCAACTGCATAATTCATATTTTAAAATGTCTCTTGAGCAAAAGCAAGTTTCATTAAGTATTTTAAGCAAATCGCAAAAAGCACCAAATCAGACTCCCTGCAATTCTTTGAAATTCCATGACCTTTAGTGGGAAAAGAGCCCATCTAAAAGAAACAAGATGAATCATTGACCTGGAAGCGGAGGAAGGATTTCATGATCTTTGTAGTAGAACCCAAACTTCCCACCTGTTGGAAATATAAAAATACACTCAAAAGTCTGTGTTGAGTATCAAATGGCTCGTGAAAAAAATTATACATGCCCCTAACAAGGCATAAGAGCTTTATTACTTTCTTGAATGTATTCTATCTTCAGTATCCAACATATGTTGTAAGGACGGAGTAGAAGAAATCCAAACCATTTAAGGGAGGTGTTTCCTCAAGAAGCTTGTTGAAGACATCCCAGGACTTCTCGGCACAGCGATTGCGCACATCTAGCCCACATTCTTTCACAGTTAGTAGAAAAATATGCAAGAAACAAGTTCTTTGCCAACAAAAACAATGGATGAAACTAAAAGCGCTACCTTCTCTGGTTAGAGAACCATTTTTATAACACAACATTACCATGTAGCCTTGTGGGTCCACAGGATTTGGAAAAACATGCCCTTCTAAGCCAGGTAGAGGGTCATTGGTAATTCCAAATATCTGCAACGAAAAATAATTAAAATTTTGTATCAAGCACCTACTTATTAGAGGAACAAACAAACAAACCATTAAGATCATGACTACAACTTACTGTGTCACTTGTGCCAAGGCTAATGGCTAGATCCCCAGGGGTATTGAGGGTCAAACCTGCAAATTTGAACAGGCAACCATATGTAATGAGAACAAAAAACAGAGATGCAACAGGAGATTGCACGAAAATTTAAGAAATATTCCATCAGTCATGCCTGCCGTCATGACCCAATATTGACTTCTCAAACAACAATAACCATGTTCATTAGTTGAAGGGAAGACAGCATCATTTATCCTACAAAATTTCTTCATTTCCATTAAAATAGGTTGTTGGTTTAACTGTTTGAGAGTTTCTTGTTACCTTTTTCTAAGCTTTTGTAATGGCTGAATAAAAATTGGGCTTCTAAGCATCCATTTGTATTGATGACATTTCGATCCACAGAGCCAAAGAAAGGGACAAAATTGCACTGTCTTGGGAATTGCTGCTTAACTCATGTGTAGCTTGTTTTCTTGTTAGTCTTGGGGAGGGCCATGAGAAGTCCAGATTTTTTGAGAAATTTCAGTCTAAGAATTAATGCATCAAGAGACACAACATCAAATTTTGCAAATGCAGCAAGCGATAAACCACAGTTCTAGAAACATAAATTAAGGGCGAGTTTGGATAACAGAAAAACTTTTCAAACAAAAATTTTTCAATCTAAAACCTTCCACTCTCTATATACAACTACCCTGTTTTTCCATCATTTCCACACAATTACCCATACAACTAACCAATTTATTTTAACATTGTTCTCATTACTCTTAATCATTACCCCTATCCTATTATATCATTTTCTCTAAGTTCAAAAATTTTTACACTAAAAACTTTTCATCCAAAAGTTGTATCACTTCCCCAACAAACCCTAAAGAAACATCTGAAGAACGAGGATCGGAAGTTACAAACTAGAAAATGATCCCTTACCTGCCAAGCTGTTCGGGTTGTCTCCAGACCACTGAATAACCAGACAGCTCTTCTTGAAATGATACCTGAAAGCAGTTCAATGAGTCATCAGGTATAGAACGACTGTCTTGATCTAGAGATTTGTGCCACTTGCCAGGTTCTGCAAATCCTCAAGGTAGTCACAATTCGAGGAATTCCTTTTAAGAAAATGAAAATGTCTAATCACAGACAATGCTCCCTCCTGGTTTACAAAGTGCTTACTGTTGGATTAGAGTAAACCATCACAATCGTTCAGCATTTGGGGGAAGGAATCTGATGGAGGTACAGTTTAAATCTAGTGTCAGGTTACAATTCTCCCTTTCCACTTGATAACTTGAGGATACAAAAATCCAGCACAGGGAACAAAAGTCACTTCAAAATAACTTCAGTATATGGTCGTATGAAATTTCAAAAAATGAGTTTGTCTGAATTCATGAAAATTAGAAGACTGACCTGTCAACGAAATAGGGAGCTATCAGACCTGCAACAGCATGGGCTGGAGACAATTTTCCGAGTTTTTCTTCCAGGCTAGGAGCAGTAGCCTGAGGATAATTGAATGGTGACATCATCATAGAAGAAATTTCGACAATGCATGTAGTAATTTACATCATTTCCAACAAACCTCCAGAGCAATCTTAGACCAAGCACGCTGTTTGATATCCATCAAGTTCATTCCTGCCCCATCCGTTTCATCGATATTAGCATAACCTCCAATGAGAAGAGATGCCATGAAAGAGCTGACAAGAGAGATCCTCTCTGTGTCATGATATACTTGTGGCCGAGTCTCATAAATCTTCCGGATTTGTGGGCCTGTAAACCTCTCATATGCACGAGAGCCAGTAATTAGGGATAGCTCCAGTGCACCCCCAACAGCTGTCTCTATTTCTCTGCACTGTGAAGTTGTGCTGCTGTCCATCCACACAGGTGACTCCTCCGTTGAGAAAACATCATTAAGCTGAGATAGTAAAGCCTTCTCAGGATTTAAAGATGATAATCTGGCAGCGCTACCCATCTTCCAATACACACTGCCATGTTGCTGTCCACTACCAGAAATAGCAGCAATCTTTCCAAAGTCCAATTTGGCTTTCACAAACTTATCAAGTATGAGGTCCAAAGCCTCCACCCACATCAAAGTGGGAGAGACAATTCTACCATTGCCAGATGGGTCTCTGTAGACTCCATCCTTTGTCTTGTAATGTGGTAGATCTTTATCAAAATGAATGACCTCCGAAGCAACAATATTGAGGTTGTTATCCAGCACAGTAGACTTCAAGGACCTGCCAAGCGTGTTGCCCAAATTCCATTATTGACAGCTTCATAAATCTAGAAAGTATTTCAGGCAAGGATACAATGCACCCAATTAACAAAGTCAGCAAAATATGACAACGGAGAATTCTTGAATATAAACTATAAATTTCTGGTGAATATGCGTAGTACGACAGATGAAGGCACAAAGAAATAAACAAATGAAGAGAAAAAAAATTATATATAAGCACACTCAACAAAGATCTGTACATTCTTGCTTCCTAATCGATGAAGATTTCAAGTAGTCCATGCCGAAGAAGCCATGCCTAGAACTTAGTTGCGGGATACTTCATGCATAGCAATGGACCACTCTGCTCATATCAATTGCAATTTCTAGCATTCCATGCTGGTACTTGATGTCTTTAAGCAAAAGCATATCCAGGTTGGAGGATAACCCACCACACCTTTTTGTTTATTTGAAGTTAAATAGAGGTGGGGAAATCCCCAACCAGTGTTTCAGCAATGTTTAAAAATGCGTGTCAGGCAGCAACACATCTAATTAAAGTCGAAAAACCACCAATTACATGCAATCTAGTGAAACTCAGAAAATTGAGAAAGAAAAAGACCCGGAATGCAAATCAGAGCGTAAAACCCAACAAAGTAATCTACTGTAATGATCGTCCTTCGCAAGAGCCGATCATTTTTATATAGGATAGAGCTCATAAAACAAAAAACAAAAAAAAAAAAAACTTACTGCGTTGAACTATCAAAGCCAAGAAAAAGTGAATCATCTGGAAGCGAAAGAACCATTGCCACCCACTTCCCTGCTGCCTCCCAACTTCAGAAAAGTGGCAGAATCTGTTGCTCCTTTCTAGAGGAAAAATTGGATTTTTGAAAGAGGATTTCTATTTTGCGGTAGTTATGTACCGTACCCTGGTAGACAACGAAGCTTCGTACATAGTCAGCATCAATTCTTCCAAAAATCGCCTGATCAGTCCCAAAATAAATCGATCAATACGTGTATCTTATTCCTTTCTATTCTCGCTAAGCTATTACAATCGACTTGGAAGAAGTTTTCCAATCTATAATTTTCCTTTTCATTTTGAATTCTCAGAGATTTTGGTCGAGTATGCCGGCGGGCGTTGCGCTGATGTAAAACAATTCACTTGTCCTTGAATCTTCGGATCGTTGCCCTCTATCTCGACCGCTTAATAAATTAATACATCTGATTTATTGGGGGACAGATTTTTTCTCTCTCTTACCGTAGCAATTTTTCCAAACGTAGAATCTAGAAATGCATCTTTTCCATGAATTGCTTTGGTGAACTGGTTGAATGCTTGGCGCATTTGGCACATATCATGATGAACGGCTTGGATCAAAATTGTAAGATTCGAATGTTCGAGTTCTGAGAAGATGCCTTCGATGAAAGACGTTGTATAATGTATATCTGAAAGGATAAGCAGATGCCCTTCGCCCCGATTGAATGTTTGCTGACTTATACTCCGACTTCCAGCCCGCTTCATATGCGGTCGTTCCCGACTTCATCGTTAATGAAAATCTTATGCATTAAATTACAAACTCTGGGGGTCAAATTGATTAGTTTTGCTTTTCTTTTACATATATAAATGAGATTTTGCGTTTAGTGGCAGCCAACAAAAGAAATTTCCGCTCAAAACTTTTTACGTTATTTTTCTGATTATTTTATTGTATTTTTCTATATAATTTTCTTAATTTTCAATTATTATTAACATTTGTTACTACTATCTTATCTATTCTACCTTTATATTATTTGTTCTTTTCTAACATTTTTTTCTGCTCTTCCTCGGCAATCCCTTGCGCCAGGATTTACCGGACAGGCAGCTTTGTACATCGGATATGGATGCGGTGAACCGTTAGCACACCGCTGCATAAATGATAAAACAGATAGGGATGCCTCGTAGATTGCACGTGGATCGCTAACGACGAATTTGAAGGAGCCCAATCCTGTGCACCCGGGTGCATTCAGCCTCAATGCACCCGGGTGTACTACACCTATTTTTTTGAAATTTTTTTTTGAAATTTTTTTCATAAAGCTGTTAATATAGGTTTATTTAACATATGTATCGATTTTTACTATTTTTAGAGATTTTTAGATATTTTTTTTAGAATCGATACATATGTTAAATAAACCTAGATTAACCATTGTGTAAAAAAAATAAAAAAATAAATAAAAATAATAGGTGTAGTACACCCGGGTGCATTGAGGCTGAATGCACCCAGGTGCATAGGATTAGGTTCCGAATTGGAAGGCCGGTGAGGCTGCATTTTTTAATTTTTTTTATAAAAAAAACCAGCAAATGCAATATTTGTTAACGTTTAAAACTTTTTTAACTAAAAATTTTCTGTTTAACATTTTTCACTTATATAATTATCTTACTTTTTAATTATTTATTTTCTTATTTGTATATAATTATTTTACTTTTCAATCATTTATAATTTTATACACAACTACCTTAATCTATCTATGTTTAAGTTTATTTTTGAATCATCATCGTTACTCTTGTCATATTATAATATTTTCTCATGTTACAAAAATTCTACATTAAAATTTCATCACTTCTGGAACACATTAAAAAAACAAAATTTTAGTCCTTGAGCGGTTGGTTGGGTTGGTAGTATGATCAAAAAAATGGATTGCAATGTCATACCTATACACATTGCGTGTCCGTCATTTTGGCAAATTTAGAAAAATGTATATAAATTTTGCATTAAATTAGAAACACGCTCTTGCAAATTAAGTGCACTGGACTAATAAAATATTATTACTTTTTTTTTGTAACGCAGAGTATGGACAATGATATTCTTGTCGTTTATTGCAAGAGGCATTTTTATTAGTAAATATTTACATTAATCTTAATTTGTATTAAAATTAAGATATGAAATATTTTTTTGATTTTGTATAAAGGAGACAACATAGTCTCATCTATGTAATTTTGGAGACAAAACTCTCATTTTTAATACGTATAAATCATGCTCACAACCTAAATTGAACCAAAATATACTAGCATTCAGCCAGCGGTGAATATCATTGTAGCATTGCTTTAGGCTTATAAAAGAAGCATTTTATTTTCGACCGAAGTCTGTTGGAACAATAGGATGAAGAGATGAAACAATAGGATGAAAATAGTATGAAAATTTCCATTCATAAAAAAAAAAAAAAAAAAAATCCTTCTTCTAAAACAATAATATATTTTTATAAAAAAATTAATTTTTCGTGCAAACTTTGCCATTTATAACATTCCACATCTTATCCTTTTTTGAACAATGACATAGATTGTAACAAGATCAAAATATGAAGGGGTTTGTTTCATTGATGTGTATATATATAAAGGGAATGGGATGAAATTTTCTATGAGTATGTTTAGGAATTGATAAAAAATTATAAAAGTTTACGGTGTAAAATTTTTTAAAATAATAACAAGCAATATGACATCATAGGGGGCAATGACGACAAGGAAAAAGAACAAATGTAAAATATATAGCTTAATTGTATATATAGTTGTTTAAAACCGATAAGTTAATTGTGAAGAGTAAAAAGTGTTTAGCGTAAATATACTCATCCTATATTTATAAAGTAGTGATTCAATGCACCCACGTGCAACACTCGTTTTTAAAAAGTTTTTTGAAATTTTTTATACAGTTGCTAATTTAGGTGTATTTAATTTATAAATCAAATTTTATTTTTGTTGATATATATATATATATCTATATTTTTATTTTTTAAAACAATGGTATTTTAGTCATTTTTACCCGCATTTTGAAAAATCAATAAAATAAACACATATCTCTGAAAATAATAAAACTTAATATATATATATATATTAAAAATACATACATTAACAGTTTTATAAACAAATTTAAAAATGACCTTTAAAAATGAGTTTAACACGTAGTGCATGAAATCACTACTTATATCTATGAATTCATTAAATGACATGCCAGCAGAGTGCAACTTTCGTGGATGCAGGAGAAAGCGCAGTAATCCCAAACGACAGCAGCCGCAATTTTGGTTAACCTGAAAACCAATTTTGGCCTATTCCAACGTATTCAACGGGCCAGGATCGAACAGAAAAAACGGGATGAAGCCCCAGTGTTTTCAGAATCGGACCGGACCAGCCGGTCCGACCGGTAGGACCAGGAACCGGTCAAATGTCCGGTTCGTATATAAGCAGTTCAGTTTAATTGTATTAAACCGTCCGAACCGTCGAATCGGACATCCCGGTCGGACCGTAAGCAACCGGTTAGGCAATTCGGTGAATTAAAAAAAAAAAAATTCGATGTCGTGCTCGTGAGTTCGCTTCACTATCCCCCGTCAGATCGTCTTCCTCAAGCCTGGCGCGGTTTCGTCTTCCTCAGGCCTGGCGCGATCTCGTCTTCCTCAGACCTGGAGAGGTCTCGTCTTCCAGGCAGCGAGGTCTTCATCCAGTTCCAGGCTTCTAACGAGGTCTCGTCTTCCAGTTCCAGCGGGGTCGAGCCCCAAATCGGAGAAGCCCCTTGCTGTGATCGGCGACCACGTCGTCTAGTCATCTTCCCATCGTCCGATCAGCGTTCGGAGATGATGACATTGTGCAGCAACAGCTTCCAACGACGAGCAGAGCAACGAACCAGCGATCGCTTCCGCGCGATGAGCAGAGCAGCGGCCTGCTTTCCATTTCCGGTGACAAGCAGACTCGTGACTGTCCGATGTCGTCCCGTCATTGCAAACTTGGACGACACTGGTTGAATTGTCTGAAAAATGGACGCTAGTTGCTGCTTCCATTTGAGCTTGATGCAGTGGACGAAGCTGGATTTTGGGAGTGATGGAGTACCAAAAATGGTGCTCCGGTGGTGCATGGTTGTTCGGTGTTCCTGCGGTGCATTTAAATACGAATTTAAATATTAATTCTTTGATAAATAATTTCAATAATATCATATATCATCTTAGTTTAATTCACTTTATCCTTTAATTTAATTTATCTAAATATAATAATCTATTTTGTTCCCCATATTTTAAAATATAATTGTAATCATATATGTATGATTTTTCCAATTAAATAATTTTATAAATTTGCCCAAATTATATTAATAAGCTAATACACATTTCAACGTTAAAATTTTCTAGCCTGTTGATCATAATTTTATATTTTCAAATTTTTTTTGCAAAATAACCCATTTTATAGCCAAATTAAAGATTTTATGAAAAATATATTTTTCACGAAATTTCACATAAAATATGTATTTAATTAACATTTTTATAATAACAAAGTGTGAATTTAATATGAAATTATATGAAATTTTTTAGAATTAACAGAAAGCACAAATAATATATATGTATGTGTGAATGTTGCGGCCTACACCCGTCCCTACTACAACCTGCTCCCGTCCCTCTCGCATGTTTTATACTTATATTGTGGTTTCTAAAATCTAACATATATATTTAGGATTTATAAAAAATAAAAATATAATTTTATCAATATATTTATTTAAAATTTATAATATCATAAATATAAAATATGTCATGCTGACGCCGGTTCGAACCAGACCAGTGCATTTACCAGTTCAATCACCTGTTTGGTTCTGACAACATTGGATGAAGATGCACCAATATATGTTATGAATGGAATTAGTGGTATTGAAAATGTAAATGATTGCGTTAAAATATGAAAATTATATTGAAAATTGAAAAATTATCCTGGGAATAGAAAATTATATTCAGTCAAGCCTCGTGCTGCATTAAAAAAAAAATTCTTACATTCGGAAATAAGTAGCTTTATCTATTAATAATTGGCGATGACATTTAAGGTCATAGGTTCGGCTCTTAACAATGACTATCTATGGATCAAATTAAAATAACTAGTAAATTGGAGCAGTAACTCCATTCAAAAGTGAAACCACGAACCTACACGCATCTTATCACACAAATCCTTAGTTACTACGAGTAGAATACGCTTCATATTTACTTGTCAGGGAACAAGTTCCATTATCATAAAAAAAATATGAATGATCTATAAACGTAATTTGAATATTAATTTAAAAGCTGCTAATCGAACATCCGAACGATCTAAATTTGTAAATAATTATAAAATTTATTATAAAATTCTCATACATCTCTTATTATCTAATCATTTTTTATAATTTATGCATGAATGTATTTTTTAAGCAAATACAATTAACGTAAAAATCAATTCAAACGAATTTTCATACTATAATAAATTAAATAGTAAAATGATATTGCTGGTTGAATCTCAATCTCGTCATCAAATTTTACATTGATTCAAATTTACAGGGATTTAATATAATTTATTTTATTTTTAATATATTGATAATTGATATAAAATATATTGACCTGTGATTATTGAAAAATATTTGTATCTATTTATATACGCATTAGAATATAATAATATTTTACAAAATCATCTATATACGTAAAAATTTATGTTTTAGATGATTTAGATTTTGAAAAATATAATTATAAAATTAATATTTATATTAAATTATTTTGCTAGCACATGATTGACAGGATTGATGAAGAGTCACGCTTTGATAAATGACAAGTGAATAGTTTACATAATAATATAAATAAAGTCTAGTTATATACAATTAGATACCTCATTTATTTTTTACAATTAGTTATATTTTTATTTTTCTTCATAAACAAGTTTTCCCAAATTATTTAATCAATGTATCAAGTTTTTGCCATTTCATAATACTTGTGTATTATTTTTAATTTTTTAAAAATTAAGTTTTTTAAGGAATGAAAACTAACTCAAGAGCCCTGAAATTGATAATTTTTTAAATACAAAATAAGTATATAAAAGTATAGTAAAATGAGAAACTTGGTATATAGATTAAATAACTTTAAAAAACTTGTTTATGGGAAAAAAAGTACAACTAATTGTAAAAAATAAATAATGTATTTTAGCTTAAATATAACTATGTCTATGTACATATAAAGAGTAAATTTTTATGTAACTTTTATCAATTTTTAAAAACTTTTAAAAAAATAGACAAAGTCAAGTGGAAGTATAATGGACTGAATTTTATAGGTGTATGACCCTATTATGCTGTGTTTTTATGTAACTTCTTTTATACAACTCTCTTAATTTTTAAAAAATCGATAATTATGAAAAATCTATTTTATCTATTATGTTGGGCATAATTTATATTGTCATGAAATTATTTTTATTTGTTTAGGGTACGATGGAAAAATAATAAAACTTTTGATGAAATGCCTTTTGTGTAAGTATTTTTAAAATGAAAAAGTGATATGATGTGATAAGAGTAATAATGATAAGCAAAGAAAATAAATTTAAAATAAACAAATTAGATGTATAGATAGTTGTGAAGAAACAATTGAAAAATATAATAGTTACATAGAAAGAAGTAAAAAAATAAGATAATCGTGAACCACGAAAAGATCGAAAAATTTTAAAGAATATTTGTTAACAAAAAAACTTTCAAATTAAAACTTTTTATTCTCAATATTTATCATACTTTTAATTATTTATTTACGTTTTTTTTATATAACTACCATACTATCATACTTTTTAATTATTTATATACAACTACCTATACATCTAACATGTATATTTTAACTTTGTTTTATTTATTCATCATCATTATTTCCATCATGTTACATTATTTTATTTCATTTTAAAAGCTTATATACTAAAAATTTTTCATTCAAAATTTTATTACTTCCCAACACATTCTTAGTCTAAAGTGTTTTTGGTGTTAGCAAACATTCTCATAGTATCATTGTGCATAGACTACATTTACAAATGTGTAAAATTAATGTAATAAAATAGTTTAATATGAAATATCAATTTGAAAACAATATTTTCAATATCTAAACTATTTAAAATATCATTAATACACAGGCAAATAATTTTATAAAATACCATTATATTCTAATATATATGTAAATGAATCTAATCATTTTCTCTAATTTACATGTATATGTTTTTAAACAAATATTGTCCATATATATATACTTAGTTTAAATGAAACTAAATACAATAAATAGATTAGATTTTATATCAATCATAAACATATTCTAGTTCAACAAATAATGTTGAATATAACGGATAAATAACTAATGTTAAATATGATAGATAAATTAGATCTTGCATCGATGATGAGGATGATGAACATCTTAAAAAAAATCACGAGGATTTTATGGAACCAGAGCCGAAATAAGCTCCACCAAAATGTCCCAGGGTCGAAATGCAACGTTGCGGCCGTGCACGCTCATGTATGAGCAGGCTACTAGTTCGGAGTGTCGCTATTCTCTACTCAGTGCAAAACGAAGCCGCGGCTTCGAAACCGAGCCTTCTTCTTCTTACTTGTCCGTCTAGGTTTTTCGCTCAGGTGAGCAATCTCCATTTCCAAACCCTTCTTCTCCTAGCGTTTCGTTTTCCCTCTCTGCATGCTCACATTTCTTGCTCGCATATGCATGCGTGAAAGATTGCCTTTCTTGTAGCTGGCCCTAGAAGGGTTTGGAAGAAACAAGAGTAGGTTTGCTGAAAGATCGCCTTTCTTCCACACTTACATATGCTTGCATGCATGCAATTACCATTCGAGTCATCTGATGACCGAAGCTCAAATAGTTTTCAGCAGTGGGTCATGGCCGCGGCCCACATGATGAATTTCGGACATGCACGTTACGTCTGTACTGCTGATTGCGAACTGCGTGCATGTCGTTAGGTTTGCCTACTACTGAATTTTCAGTGGGTTGCGTAAGCCCTAATATCCCTGCACTTCACCACTCGAAGAGTAACTGATTTCAAGACACACAAAAGATCCGACAACAATTCATTTCTTTATTCTTTGACCCTTTCGTTTTATTAATGTCTTAGTCGATACACGATGAACTGAATTCACTGCTATTGAGTTCTGACCGTGCGGTATGACACTGATTGGATGGCTTGTTTCATGGGATGTTGTTTGCAGGGCCTGGCATTTGAGAAGACGAGATTTTAAAGAATTGTAGTAACATTTTTTTTTTTTTCTGGCATACGCTGTTGAAAGTTCTGATATTTCCTTTGATTGAACCTGTTTTGCATGGTGTCTTGGAGATATCCATTTCTTTTAAGTCATCTATCCCTGAACACTTCCTTTGGTCTCCCTATTCGAGGGTCAAACCTGTGATGCAGTAATTCACGTTCCATTGTCATGAAAGATTTAAGTTGCCTGTTCTAGACGTAGGGACTCATCCTTAGTTGGGGCATACTTTGGGTCATATCAGGGTCTTCATCCATCCGTTATTATTTATCTGCTGAGCATTTTATCAGTCTAAATCAAAGTTGTCGAAGGTGCATCTAGGCATGCGCTTAGGCTCAAGGCTTAGTGAGGCACCTCTTGAATCTCAAGGTGCCTCCTTACTTAACTTCCTAAAAAATTTACAAATTTCTAGCAGTCAAATAGAGTTGCCTTCTTCAATTTCATTCCTTTTTTTTCAATTATATGCTAAATTAATGAAATTTGGGGTCGCCTTTATGCATAATGGCTATGACTTTGAAACATATTGAATATTTCTTTATAAATTACATATATTATTAAATTTATTTAATGTCATGTTATATGCAATTTGCTTTGCTTGGGCACGTGCTTCACTCATGTAACCTGCACTTAGGCCCCAAGGGTCATGAGCGCCTAAGTTCACCTCCTGCCTTTAACAACTATGGTCTAAATTTATGCCAGCCATTTATACTTTGGCACTTTCCTTGTTCCCGAGTAGAATGGAAGGCTTCAATGTTGTAGCTGTATTTGCTGGTTGATTTAGGCCAGGTGACTTGTTCATTCTCGAAGAGATGACATTGCTGTTTGCCTACCCCCCTCGCTGGGAGGTGTTTTGTTTATTGTGGTTTTTCATCTCGATTTTGTGCAAACTGCGATAATATTATGGCTTTAAATAGCTGAAGATAAAAATAGAAAATGTACACTTGCTGAAACAGTTTAATTCTTGCCTGGAAAGTAATTATGGAAAGTAATTGAGGTACACGTGTCTCCATTACAAATAGTTTCTATGTTAATCTCATGTGTTGCTCATCCTCAGGCTTGTCTTACAACCCTTGAATTTGTGCTTGTTGTCTATGACTTCTTATTCAACTACTGTCTGGCTGTGTTTAATATGCTTTCCTTCATAACTATTTGCAGTGGTTGATTTCATTGGCCAACCATTGCCGTGTCGTAGACATGTCTTTCCAAATAACACCTTCAAAGAGGCCCTTTGATCGAAATCCTTCAGAATCAAATGGAAGGTTCAAGTGGCGTAGATCTACCAATTTTCATTCAAAGAACCAAGGACCGAAAAGATCCCATGGCAGTACTATGTTCCGTCTGCTTTGTCCTGCTTCCAAATCAGGGAGTGTTATTGGTAAAGGTGGGTCTGTTGTAATGCAGATCCGTCAAGAAACTGGTGCAAAGGTCAAAGTTGAGGAGATCATCCCTGGATGTGATGAAAGAGTTATTACGATAAGTGGTTCTGAGAAAGATGCAGAAATCAGTGGTGAGCAGAACAAAAAGGATGGTGAAAATGATGCTGCATCTGATCAGGGAGACGAGAAGGAAACCGAAGAGAATGGTGAAGATAAGGAATCTGCTCTTGCAGAGGATCCACAATCTGAAAAGTGCATCTCATCTTCAGCTCAGAAGGCTTTGTTACTTGTTTTTGATAGGGTCATTGGTGGAGATACAGAGACTGATGTAGGAGATGAAGAAAGTCAGAAACCTGCTTCAGTCTCTGTGAGATTGCTTGTGCTTTCTGTTCAGGTTGGTTGCCTTTTGGGAAAGGGTGGTTCTGTTATTAAGCAAATGGCAGCAGAGAGTGGGACCCAGATTCGGATTCTTCCTAGAGACAAACTTCCTCCTTGCGCTTCACCATCTGATGAACTTGTACAGGTAGCACAGAAGAGATCAAATGGTTCATCCATTCTTCGCTATCTTTTTGTCGTCTAGTTCATTATATTGCAAAAAGGGCTTGGTTAGCCCCATGTCCTTGACATTCAACAATGTCCCGTCTCTGCACGCATTATGTTTGCCCTAGAAAGTGTGAATGGTTCCAACTGACAATTTTATTAACAATCATTTTGACAGAAACCTGACTGTCATTCTATACATCAAGAAAGGGTAAAAATGAATTTTCCGTTCCATCAAGTGAGGCTCACTGATTTCTTGTAATATGTTATCCTGTACAATGTTACTATTTATAGAGGTGTACGCTGTTTATGAATTTTGTATTTTTGCAGTCTTTCCAAGCTGTACGCACACTTAAGATGCATGACTTTAGATTTCCTACGTTGCCCTCCAACTGATAAGTCTAATTCAGAATAATAATTTCCGCATGTGTCTGCTTTATCCGTCCTATCATCTGGTTCTTTGGTTTCTTTAATTTGCCTATACAACAATCTTGAATCAAGGTAATATTAACAGAGTAAGTTTACTAAAAAGTTTTCTTGCTTAGATTGGCTTCTTTTGTTTATTTTCAGATTTTGGGAGAGTTCGATGCAGCCAGGAAAGCACTTCAGTTGGTTTCTCAGCAACTTCTGGAGAATCCATCACGTGATCGTGATCGTGATCCATATTCAAAGTATCCAGGGCCATCATCTTACCGCCTTGCTCCTTTTCACCCGGATGTTTACCCACGTCCAAGTTATCCCCTTCATATTCCACCAGCTCCATTTTCTGCCGGACCTCACATTCTTCCTGATTATCATCCACATCTTGTGACACCCATTCCTAAATTTCATGAAGATATTCTTCCTGGCCAGATGAAAGCTCCTGAAGAAATACTTACATTTCGGCTATTATGCATTAATGATAAGATTGGAGGTGTGATAGGAAAAGGGGGGAGCATAATCAGAACTCTTCAGCAAGAAACTGGTTCTGATATCAAGATCCTAGATGCCACTCCTGATTCAGATGATCGTGTTGTAGTCATATCTGCGCCAGCAGTAATACTTCTCTCTCCCATCTCTCCTTGACTGGATTATAAGTTTATGTTTCATCTCAATGGGGCCTGTTCTAATGAAAGGGTGTGTGGTCCCATGATCAGTAATCATGCAGTAAGTAATGGCATTGACGATCAAGTGCGTTAGGGTATTTTTGGTTTCCTCCCATTTTAACTTCCTTCCACAGCCAGAAAAATGATGTTTTTTTTTTTTTGGTGGGGGGGGGGGGGGACCTTTTTCCTTATTTACCCTTGTCCTGTTATCTGCTGATATAACTATTCACCCGTAAAAATCAGTTCTACAATAGATTTCCTTTCTAGACATATGAACCAAACTGTAATGTATCTCTGAATTACATACACACGGGTCCCATTTTCACAAATTGAAATCTCTGATTATTTGAGACTAATGCATTTTTTGGTCCTCATAATTTTGTCAAAACCATTCTGGTCCCGTGCATATAGACCTAAAGTCCCATATTGTGTTTTCCGATGTGGGTATCTCTCATAAGTTGCTTGTTCCGTTGCAGATCACCTAACCTCAATCTTGCCACAATTTGTTTATTGTACGTTGTTATTGTAACTGCCACAGCTTAGTTGCACGGAAAGATGCATGCAAAATTTGAATGCCTTTTCTGAATGCTAACATTGTTAACTCATCCAGCATCCAGATGATAGAATCTCTGCTTCTCAAGAGGCAGTACTTCGTATGCAGAGCAGGATTGTTAGTCCTGTTCCAGAAGGTCCTGAGCAAGTTCTATGCTCAAGACTTCTTGTTTCGTCCAGTCAGATTGGCTGTCTTCTTGGCAAGGGTGGCGCTATAATAGCAGAAATGAGAAAAATGTCTGGTGCTCACATCCGTATTTTGGGGAAGGATAAAATTCCAAAATGTGCATCGGAAAATGAAGAAGTTGTTCAGGTTTATTCTTTTTTGTTGTTGATTGACCTTCTTGTATTTTGATGTGATTATGTGCTAGCATGATGTATGAATTCCTATTATCTGTAGGTGGTGGGGGAATTTGAGGCAGTTCAAGAAGCAATATTGCAGATAACATCAAGGTTGAGACAACATCTATTCCGGGATAAGTTTCATTCCATGAATCACTTACCACGTCCTCCTTTTCCTGATCCAGTACTGCCTTCATATGAGCCGTACATGGGAAGGCGAGAGCCTTCCCCCTCTCAAATATATCCTGGATTAGACACATCATATCACAAGTTTGATGCTGTCAGAAGCTTTCATCAAGATGATCATGTTACTTTTTCACGTGCTATTCACAAACCTGGCTTCCCTCATGGTTCTGAAAGAAGGCCGTCTTTGGCACCATGGGCACCTCAGGTATTCTTGTATTACAGAAGTCGTTCAATTGGATGTTCAGTGTAGGATGTGCAGACTGGAAAAGTGATCCACTGGGTTGCTCATGGAATGGGATTACTCAATTACTAGACTTATGTAGCATAAGTTCCTTTCATCGTCTAAAGATAAAGATATCCCTTGATTAATAAATGATGGTGAAAAATGCCTTCTCTCTCTATTCTAAAGATTGGGATAATTAAGAATCATCAATTTCTTTGACTGGCTTTTTGTTGTTGTTGAGGAGATCACTGGGCCTCTTGTTAGTATGGCCATCTATACTTAGATCAGATCAATTGGAAGTTAAGATTCCTATTGAAAGGAGGTATTGGCTGAAAAAAAGGGGGTTAATGGCGTTTATAATTGTTTCGAGGATAAAATGTCCAATAGCTTGGTATTATATTTATTTTTTGTGCACTTTCTTGCATGCATTTCTCATTAGCATTTGAGTTTTGAAAGATCCCAATCCTTTCTCTATTTGTGCTATTATATTTGCCAAATTCTTGAAATTTATAAGGCATTGGGCAATGAAGTTGGAGGTGTAATGAGTAACCATATTTTGTTTTTTTTTTTTTTATTTTTATTTTTTGGGTCTATTCCTGGCAGCATGATGTCGTTTGCATCTCCGATGGAGTCCCGATGTAGTTGCCTTCATCGTCCTTTCGTGCCCAGAGAAGCAAACTTTTTTATTGATAGTTGTGCTAATTGATTACACTTGTTATGACTTCTTGTTGCTGCATCCAAACACCCCCTAAAAGGTGCAACTTGGGTCAGGTTCAACTCAAACCTTTGGAACCTGACATGCTTGTCATCGTCTTAGAGTTAAGAGATTCAGTTTGAGCCGAATCCATTTTGCAATCTGGGCTGGCTGGGGATAATCCAACCTTTCAGACCAAACCCAGTTTGCGAAACTTCCCTTCTCTCTCGTGCTAACTGCTGCCATTCAACCAGTTGGGCCAAGATTCAAACTCGCATCCCATGTTGTCCATTTCTGCTTACAGTAATTGTGAGAACCCTTAACTGTACAGTGTGCCATTTTTATTTTTTATGCTCTTTTCATAGGGCTGAGAATTCCTTTTTATTCTCTTTTCTGATCATATGCATACTGCTAGGATTGACTTGTATGAAAACTCAAGGCAGTTCCAGCCACAATGTGTATATTATTTTTCTTTTTTTAAATACCTGATGCATAGGGAGTGAATGATGGCGTTGGCCCTGTTGGAGCACCTGATTATGCAGGAGGTCCTTCAAGAAAATTTGGATCATTTGGCGGGTTTGTATATTTCCTTTCAGTTTCTCTTTATTATCACTGAAATTTCATCTTAATTCATTCATCTGCTTTTGTGCATTTAGCAGAAATCAATCAGCTGTTATCACAAGCACAACTGTTGAAGTAGTAGTTCCTCGACCTGTTGTTCCTTCTATATATGGAGAAGATGGACAATGTCTAAAACAGATCTGCCAGGTTTGTTCCGAGTCTTGTGATAATTGTGATTGTACAAGAACTTAATGCCTAAATTCTGATTAATGAACAAAATTTTAGATTTCCGGTGCAAAAATCACCATTACTGAACCGAGACAAGGTGCGACAGAGACTGCAATTATAATATCTGGTACACCTGAGCAGACTCATGCCGCCCAGAGTCTTCTTCAAGCATTTGTACTGAGTGAGCAGGGCACTTCTTGAGGTGTTATTTTGGGCAGGTAATCCATGAATATAGTGTCTTCTATCTTTCCACATATCCAGATATATTAGAACAAAGAAAGATTTTTGGTTTTCTTTTAAGCTTCTATTAGAATAATACCATAAATAGGATTTCAGTCTGAACCTTGCCCAACTATTTGCAGTCAGCACAATCATCTTATTTTTGTTTATTAGCCTTTGCTTGTCCTTACCTCTGGAAACTGAATAAACCTTCTCATTTCTTCCCATGATTCAATGACCCTTTCTCTGTTATCATTATGTACTTTCATTATTTATACTTTGTCTATAGCCAAGCTTTCTTCTTGCTAGATCTATCTCTGGTTTTTGTTGTGCGTGAGCATCTCTTATCAATCTGCTTTCCATTGTTTTACTTTTAGTGGAACTACTTTTGTGCTTGATACAACTTGCATTTTCGTTTTCTCCTTTGTGGTTGTTTTACTTTCTCATACATCTTTGTTTTATCATTTGTCCATTAGATATGAAAGGAAACCTTTTCTCCCATTATAAACTCATGCATCAATGTCATAAAGGCCATTTCTCCACTTCATCTGCCTATCTTTCAACTTTCTTTGGTACTTCTCACCTTACTGACCTTTGTTCAATAGAAGCCAGAGAAAAAACACATTTTTAGAATCTCTTGATTGCCAATTTTGGTCAAATTCTTTCTACCACTATGTAGTACCCGAAAACTTGGGGTGTGTTTGGTTACACACAAAACATGTCAGTAAAAACTTTTCAATCAAGAACTTTTCACTCCCCATAACTACCTTATTTTTTAATTATTTTTTCACATTTTCCTATATAAGCAACCCTACTTTTCAATCATTTCCACACAAAAACCCATACAACTACCCTATCTATTTTAACTTTATTCTCTTTACACTTCATTATTATCCCTATCATATCACATCATTTTCTATCAACTTGACAACTTCTACTCTGAAAAGTTTTCATCAAAAAGTTTTACCTCCAACCAAACACACCCTTGACTTAAAAAAAAATTCTCTCAGTAACTGAGTCAATTTTCTTAAAACCTTTAATTCCGCCAACTTACTATAGCAACTAGTCGAATTATACTTTGTTGTATTCCACAGCTGAATCAGGTTTGTCAGTCTCTCACAATAAAACACGCCAATGCATGTTGATTTATGATAAAAAAAAAAAGATGCATGTCTAGTTGCAGTACTACCGATTTTTATTACTTTCTCAACTCTTAGTTCCCAAAGATGTAATTGTCCTTTAATGGTTAGATATATTGTGTGAAAATCGAACTTCTAGAGAAAAAAACATCTAAAATGACTTGCTGTTGGATTTTGATTGAAAATTTTTCTGTTGGACAACTAGCTATTATTAGCAATTCTGGAAGTATTTTAAGGAATTATAGCAGCTAACGATTGTGGAAGTTTCGTGGACACAGTTTACATAGTCAGTTCATGTTCTTTTGGTAATGTGTTGAAAGAGAATGAACTTACCATAACTTGAGATTTTTAACATACACCAATGACATGATTCCAGTTTAGCACTTTGGAGAGCAGCTGGAATAGAGACCAGTGAGGTTTGTTCGTTTCTGCAGAGGCTTATAAACCTCAATTGACTTTTCAGCAGTGAGGTTCGTTTGTTCTGTTCAAGCATCTGAATTTTGTTTTGATTTTTAATGAAACATTCTGCTGCTGCTATTTTATATGAATAGGCAAGCTTCCAATTTCTGTAGTGCAGTTGTCACATTGGATCTGCTGACCGGAAGGTTGATTTTTCGTGTGAATCCTTATTCCTGTAGAGCAATTGTCACATTGGATCTGCTGACCGGAAAGTTGATTTTAGTGTGAATCCTTATTACTCCAGCCAATGGATGATCTTTTGTTTCAGCAACATTTTTGATTATTTATTGCTGTCTATCTCAAATACTGCGATATCTGGAAACTCAAAGATTCGTTATCTAGTTGATTGATACCTTTCTTTATCATTAGCAGACATCTTCCAATGTCCAAACACTTCCCCAGTTGAATTGTTTTACACACCATAGTACGGCAACTAGTTTATGTTGAAAATAGTGACATGCATTTAGCAATATTTCACAACAAGAAAAAGGCTAAACAAAAGGACTAATAGAGACATTTGACATGCCTCCTCTTCCCAAAATGATCAAACCAGTGTTATCATGACATCAACTCCTGTAGCTTCAAAATTCATATTCACTTTTGTAGCGCAGTTGTCACATTGGATCTGCTGACTGGAAGGTTGATTTTAGTGTGAATCCTTATTACTCCAGCCAGTGGATGATCTTTTGTTGCAGTAACGTTCTTGAGAATTACCTTTGGTTATTTGTTGCTGTTAATCTCAAATACTGCCGTATATGGAAACATGAACATTGGTGTATCTAGTTTTGATACCTTTCTTTATCATTAGCATTCATCTTCCAATGTTCAAACACTTCCCCAGTCGAATTGTTTTACACACTATGGCACGACCATTAGTTTATGTTGAAAAATAGTGAAATCATTTAGCAATGTTTTACAACAGGAAACTGATAGAGGTCCAACATGCCTTCTCTTCCCGAAATGATCAAACCAGTATTATCATGCATCACTTTTATGGCTTCAAAATTCATATTTATTGGAATTGTGAAATGGCTCTTCATAAGTCTTCAGTGGATATCCATCCCTTCCATTCTAACAAATCTGTGATGCAGTAAATATTTTTTTTATTTGGAAATTTAGTGGAATTTTGAGATTTTTTACATATGAGAATAAACAGTCATTAAAAATGTATGAAATTCAATTCTTTAATTTCTTTAGATGGATACTGGAAAATGATTTTGATTTTTTTGTCAAATAATTATGGTGGGTCTAAGAACGCTTAAGGAGCTGCAGGAGTGGGAGCAAGATTTTTGATGGAAAGTGGCAGTAGTTCCTGAATATACATACAATTCATGTGGAGAACTATCCAACTACACAATCTTTGTGTCATGAATAGAACAGCCAGAGGAATAATGACTTCTTTTAGGAAAATATAACTGAAGAAGAAACAAAGTAATTCTATGGAAACAATAACACCGGATATGGTCTATACGATACTAGCAAAATGTTTGTCAATAGGGTGTCAGTTTGAATGTTGTTTGCATCGCATGTGTTTGCCATTTTTGACAAAATGCGAATCCTCCGGAAAGATAGGCAAAATGCGAGCAAACCTCAAACCTTTTGAGGTGTTGAGTTGATCACATTTTTATATATAGCAAAGAAGCCAAGCTTCTTACAGCGCTTCCGATGACCTAACAAACAAATATTTAAGATTTTTGCAGAATTAACCCTCTTAACTTTGCAAAATTGCATGTTAGATCGTGTTTTCAATATTTATGAAAATAATTCCCAAGTTTAAGGGTGTTGCATATCTCACCCTCTGTAAGAAAAGGCTGTATACACTTTCATCGGACAAAATTGCCCTATTTTTTATTTGGGTTCTGCAGAATTAACCCCTTCACAAAATTGTAAAAATATTTTCTATGTTTAATGGTTTTGCAAATCAAACCTCTCTTTAGAAATAGATAGTTTATAATTTTTTGTTGGACGAAATTGTCTCAAAAGAAATAAATAATTATTTTTTAAAAAATAAAATTTTTATGTGTTTAATAAGGCAGTCTTGTAATTTTCTTTTATAATAAAAGAAATTAGTTTTTACATAATTTATTGTGAGAATTCACAAATTCTGAAATATGCTAAATTGATTTATTTAATGTTAAGATTTTTTTAAGATATAACTTGTTATATTTTAAAGAAATTTCCATATATTTTCTATCATAGTATAATAATGTTAATTATTAGAATTCTTTATGGGTGTGAATGTACAAAATCTAAAGGACACCTACTAAATTATTTACTGAGGAATATTTTTAAAGAATAATTAAAAAATATTTTAAGATACTCTCTTATAATTTTCTTGTAATCCGAGGAAATTAATATTTAATATTTTTATTGTTGTAATCTGCCAAATTTGAAAGACACTAAATGGATTTATTTAATACAAGGAATAGTCATAAAATTGAAAAAATTATTTGAATATTTACAAAATTATCCCTCTGAATTTAAGGGCTTTTTAAAAGTTAGTGGGGACAATTGCATCCAACAAAAGTTATAAACAGCATTTTTTGGGTGAAGGGTTTGATTTTGCAAAAACCTTATGAGGTTGCTCTCTCAATTTCACAAGGTTAGAGTAATATTTTTGAATATCTAGGGCTCCAAATGAAAATACACAGAGCCATTTGTTGTTTAGGTGTTAGATTTCCAAATTGAACAACTTAAAAAGGGTTTTTTTGCAAATATCCAAAACAGATCGAGTATGCAATTCTGCAAGGTTAGGGGGACTAATTCTGCAAAAAAAACCCCAAAATATTCTGATAGAGGTTGGTTTAGGGTTTATATAATCTCATGGGCTTGACATGCAAAAAAAAAAAAAAAATACAAACCGCCAAACTCATGAGGCTTTTTAGGGCGTTTGGATAGTGAGAAAAAGAAACTTGACATTGGAAATGAGGTCCGGTAAGGCGGGGTAATATTCCATCAGCCACAAAGTGAATACAAGAACAGGGTTATCTTGTGGAAAAAAAGGTGATGACGGGGAAAAGTTAACCGCTAGAGCAGGTAATGTCTGTTAGCTCATCAAAGGGAGAAAAAGTAAATTTCCATGAGAAGATTTCATTTTCTGGTAAAGGAAACTGTTGACCAAATATGCTTCTATTTTTTGTATCCATTGCATAGAATCCTAACACTTGGTATGTACAGTTATTGTACAAGGGGCAGTTACGAAAATTCTTTTTCCACGATATGTTAAACTGCCACTTCAAGCCTTTTCTTTTTCAATGCAATTTAAACGTGACATTCAGTTGAAGATAAATTCCAGAAGCCTTTTTATTGTTCCGTGCTGCTGCTCTCTCTGAATTTCTACATGCTTGAACTCAATCTATTCAATAAGATTCCTATGGATACTTTTAAGCAAAGAAGTGCTGAACGTGCATTTGTTTTAGATGTTGGCACATGTCATCTAGAAGCAAGTCACAGAACATGGTGTTGCTATGTTGCCTGTGTATGATGATAAAATTGTTATTTCCTTTGTTGTCTTTTGGTATGCGATTATTTACTTATATCTTTGAAGACATCAGTATACTGAGCTGGGTTTCCTGGGATCCTTTGTGCTTTTCAAGTGTATGACTATTTTACTGTCTCCTTCAAACATTAGAATACCGTGTCAGGCTTCCAAGGATGAGGATATTGAGTGGTATGCATGTAATATAAGCTTATTTATTAATGTTTATTGATTCTTTCCTTAGGAACGAGTGAGTGGTAGGGGAAAAACAGAATTGAAAAGGGAAAGGAAGAAAGAAAACAACTATGAGAACAACAGAAAAAATTGGAAAAATAATGAGAGAAGAATAAACAGCTAAGGGAACAAGAGATGATCAGATGGTGAGATTGATTTTAGTTTTTAGTTGTTAACACAGGACATGAGTGAGAAACTTCTCTGGAATATATAGGCTACAATTCAACGCAAATAGTGTTAGCTCAGAAATCAGATTGTCATTCTTTGGAAATTGGAAGCCTTTCTTTGACCATAGCTTAGACAAAAAGAGTAGATGATATGCGTGCATTTGAATATTAAATTTTTTTTTTTTCCAATAATGCTTATCAAATCATTGGTAAGTGTTAGAGAATACTGCAACAAAATCAGATATCCTATTCCTTTATCTTTGAATTGATTGACTGTTTATTTTCACTCCATTTGATAGAGAGATTTTATTTGTCTGACAAATACTTCAATTGTTCAAGTAAAAAAATATTTATGTTGTATTTGGATAGAAATGTGGTTTTTGTAGTGCTAGGAATGGAAGATTATGATGTTGCCATGAAGCAATGCATAAAACAAAATATTTGTTGGTGGGTGAGATAGTGTTTCTGATGAAAATATAGGAGTATATGGGTAAAGTAGGTTATTAAGTGTTGTAAGAAGTCAAATTAAGTAGAGGAAGATTTTAGAATCCTACCATCCAAAGTGCAAACACAATTAGAATTTTTTTGTTTTTTTTGTTTTTTTTGTTTTTTTTGTTTTGTTTTGTCTTTTTACAGTACTAGAGTACTTGCTATCTTTGAATACTTAACAAATATGCATCTTTCACACCATTTTCTTTGAATTCTAGCTTTGTTTTAGTTGTTGATTCTGATGACATGCGAATTCGATAATTTTCTGAAGCAATTTGATTTAGATGGTGAGGGAAGCAAGTTTGACATATAGAGAGGTTATTTGATGTCTTTCCATAGATATCCTGATACTGTGTGTGTGTGTGTGTGTGAGAGAGAGAGAGAGAGAGAGAGAGAGAGAGCTACCCAAAAATGGGCTCCACACATGTTAGAATGCAATGAAACTTTATACAATCATTTATCCATATATAAATTTTATAGCAAATGATTTACATGTTGAAAAAACCACGTTAAAATTGTTATTTACATTAAATTATTTTATCACGTTGAATTTGTATTATTTTTAGATGGGGTCCATACACATCTGATTGGGATGAAAATTGGTATGGTAATAGAATATATGATTCTAAATACAATGGGTGGAGTAGATTATAATTTTATGATCATGTGGGGCCTATTTTAGTTGTGCTGCACCGCTGTTACGGTTTAGTTGTGCTGCCTGAATATTTCTCTCTCTCTCTCTCTCTCTCTATATATATATATATATATATATATATATATATTTATTTATGAAGATCCTGATACTATTTGATTTCGAAGAGAATAACAATTTTGTTAACCACTCTGAAGCTAAGACGAAAACCTTCCCCCCTCCCTTTCAAGCTGAAGTACAGGTGCATGGCTCACACCATCATGGCTGTTAGGTTCAACTGCTTTGATCATGGTTAACAATAAATGATATATACTACAAGAATACACATATTTTGTCTACGCTATCATCTCATTCACTTTACTTTGATCCCCCACTAAGCTTAACCAATTTATCTCTTTATTCAAGAATGCCTGCCTTTTATTATATGGTCTGTTCACTTTTGTTAGTTTTTTTTTTTTTTTTTCCCTTTTAATAAATTCATCGATCGCTCATTATGAGATCCAAACCGATGACACTGATTCTGACACGACGTCCAATTTTCAATATACAACTAGTGTTCTAAAAGTTGAAGAACCTATGAAGCATTCCTAGTTTTAATTTCTTAACCACTGGAGCATCATGAAGGTGCTCCGTTATGTTGAGAGGTCAACGGTTTGTGTCAGGCGTTCTCAATCCACTTTTCTCATTTTTGAGCATGCTGCTTTTGGGCCCAGGGTTTTACTTGAAACGTGCCACCTTTATTCCTTTCCCTCGTTCAAAAGTCCTGCGCCTTACTAGTTATTATTCTCTAGTCTGGTGGTTTTATGTTTTTCCTGACTGCAGTCTCGACTGTCTATCGGAGGGTGACATTAGTCCTTTTGGGCAGAGTTTTTTTTTTAAAAAAAAAGAAGTGTGAAAGGCAAAATTTTTTTTTTTTTTAAAAAGATGTGTTTTGATATTACAAGGGTAACTATTAGGAGTAAAGATGATAAAGATAAATTAGATTTGTATAAAATGATGTGAAAAAATGATTAGAATGTGAAGGTAATAATGGAGGAAGTAAGTTTTTTTTTTTTTTTTTGGTGGGATCATAAGAAAGTAAGGTGTTAAGTAGTTAAAATGTCGAGTCATATAAAATGTGTATAAGAACTAGAGAAATAAAATACCAAATGGAGAACTTTCAGATCCTTTGCTTTCATTTCTCTCTTGGTGATGGTTGAGATGCGGATGCATTGTTAGGATCATCATGCCTAGGTCGAATTTTGGCTGTGCGAACAATAATGGTGCAGATCCTGTTTGTCGCCACCAACTTTTCTTTGGCATTTCATTTTGCGTTCTACTGGGAAGATGACAGGTGGTGTGCTCATTCTGTTTGGGTATGGCCCCCCTACTGGAGGAAAGGGAATGTTGAATTTGTTAGCTTTCGATGGACAGCACTATGAAATTTCAGTTTCACGACTTTCAAGCTGCAGCTTAGGGTGATAGCTTGCATTTACAAGTGTGTTCTCTGAAGTTATGGAAACTTGGAGGATGAAAATTTGTTATCTCATAAACAATGCGAGTTCACATGCTTATCCTTTGAATTAAAAGTTCACATGGTTTTCTTATAATATTAGTTTTAAGTTCTGCAAAGTTATTAAAAAATGGTGCAAATTACAGTTATTAAAACATAACTGATTTAATTTCTAGTGTATAAATGAATGGAGTTTAACACCGCTGCCAAAAAAAAAAAAAATTGCTTGCTGAACTGAACCTGGCCTAGTCTGGTAATGTTGATCAAACAAATGTGTATATCACGGCAATGTAATTTATTTGTGGAGGATAAGTTTTTAGAAATTGTTATATGTATTGTCAAGACTTAAATTTAGAATGTATTGTTCTAAAATATTTCGTAAAAATATATCAAACAAGTTACTTTTGGTAACCTTACCTTTAAAAACGCTTTACAGAAGTGGTTGGTAACCATTGAATTGTTCTACTGGTATGAGCTATGCAATCCTAGTTTTATGACGTGGTGATTGCGTAGCTATTAGGTCAATATCGGAGACTGATTTGCGCGAAAAGCTGGATTCGGCAAGTGACGTTGATGTTGGTGCGTGCCCAATGAGCGCAGACCTCTCTTTGAGAAAATCTTATTGTTGAGCGTGCGGTTGGAGAGGGGGCCTGTGAATTGTTATGTCCGTCTAATGGTGATTGTCGTTAAGGGATGTTGCACATCAGAAACCGCAGCTTTCTCAATTTGGGGTGCTGATCAGGTGCACCCTCCTGGGGCGTACACCTGTTTTTTTATGAGCTTGTTAATCTAATTGTATTTAACATGTATATTAATTTTTACCATTTTTAGATATTTATTTCCGATTTTTAAAAATAGTGGTATTTTAGTAATTTAAAAAATACTGCTGATTATTGAAAATCCGAAATAAATATCTAAAAATGGTAAAAATTGATGCATATGTTAAATGCATTTAGATTAACATTTGTGTGAAAAAATTTTGAAAAAAAAAAAGGTGTATCCACCCGGGAGCACTAAGGCTTAGTGCTCTTGGGTGTACCTGATAACCCCTCAATTTGGTTATGCAAGATGGTCCGTGGCAAGTGCTTCCAGAGAACCACTTCTTTTTCAGACGGCAGGTTTATTCCACGCAATCTAGGCAATGTAGCTTAACTGATTTTTTTTTTTTTTTAAAAAATTATGACGATAGCTCAACAGATCTTGATTGTCTATGATTCGGTTGGGATTTGGTAAAATGGGGATAAACAAATTTTAGCGTTCGTCCTGACCTGATTGTAAAGTTAGGTCGGAGTTGATTTACAATTTTGTTGCACATTTTGTTGCAATGTTAATACATATAAAGTAAAACATTTGCATTTATACCGCTACTATTTTAATTTTTGCATTTATGCTGATATTTTTAAAAATTTTATGCACCATCTAACGGCTGTCAAATGTTCTCTTGGGGAGTCAACTCCACCGGCGGGCAGTCTTCCAATGAATTTTTGTAAATAAATAAACATTAACAAAAAACTTACTGCATAACATATAATTTGTATTGTACTAAATTATGTAACTTAGGGTAATGATACTATGAATAAGATTTATTGAGCTAAATAGCATTATTATCTACTTTGTATTCTTTCATATTTGTCCTTTGTTTTTTTCATTTTTTATGCGGGCTTGAGTATACTAGCTGATTAATTCAAAAAAAGTATATTTAGTTCATGTACCAAAAGTTATTAATTTTAAATTCTTATATAGGCCTTTATAATTTTTTAGAAATAAAATTTTTTCCTTTTTTCATGTGCGAGGAAGTGCGACAGGTGAATATTTTTTATTTTAAAACTTTGTAAAATATATACAAAAATTTTAAGAAGATAAAATTCAGTATATAAATTAAATACAGTTATGCCTATATAAAAATAAAAGAAAACGAAAGAAACATATTAAAATTTTGAATACGGATGGTTGTTACTTAGCTAAAAGGCAGCTATATGTATAATATCATATCCTACAACTAAGGTTGCAATTTTGGTTGGGTAGGTTTGGTTTGGGAGGTTGACTCTACTCGTATCTTAGTTTTAAAAAAACTTATACCCTATTTTATTTTAGGTTATACATTGTCTTATTTTTTAAGATCGGGTTGGTTTTGGTTTCTATTCCAAATCAGTTTTTTAAAATAGTCATTATATCATATTTGAAAACTACAACTTTAGTACAAGTTTTACTTAAAAACTTAAAATTGAGTTAATAGTAATATATTTTTGAAATACATTCTTTAAATTTACTAAATAATTGATAAATAAAATAAGTTTTTATGTATTTAAAAATATATTTATATCTTTCACTATAAAAGATGCTTTATAAAATTTATATTAAATATATATTAATAATTTGGTTGGCTCTAGGTACCTGAACTTTGTTACTTACTTTATCATAATTAAGAGAGTATCTTTTTACTTGGAATCTACTCTACCTTATGAGTAAAAGAATTTATCCATCAATTTTAGGGTATTTGATGATGACCCATGGTTACCTTACCTATAACTTGTTTATCATTATAAGAAAATATTATAGAAATAAAGAATAATGGTTATAAATAAATATATTTAAAATAATGAAAACTACAAGAAAATATAAAAAAAGAAACACTTCATATTAAACAAATGATGTCTCTTGTGTTTTATAAATATCCACTATAACGACTAATAAAGTCTAATTTTTCCTTAAATTTTCAAAAAAAGTCTAATTTTCTTAAATTATAATAGAAAATTGTAAAAAAAACTTTAAATATTAAAAATTATTTTCTGAATCAATTTATCAATTTGATTTCTATATAATATATTATGTAGTTATGATAATTCGTATTTTAATACATTGAAAATATATCATGGAAAAGCGTTCATCTGTGAGTTGGTATTTAATAATCTTTAGATAAGCTAACAATGTTGGCGCAGATATAAAATATTCTAAAAAATTGTTGTCAAAAATACAAAAAAAAAAAGTTGGTACAAATGCAAATATTTTACCTTTAGAGTTGCATGGATAGACATTTAGATTTCTTTTGAAAAAATAAGGGTGTGTTTGGCAATGTATAAAAAATGTTAACTTAAAATTTTTCACTCTCCATAACTATCATATTTTTCAATTACTTCTTCATATTTTCTTATACAATTATCCTACTTTTCAATTATTTCTATATAATTATCTATATAACTAACATATTTATTTTAACTTTATTCTTTTTACTTTTTGTCATTACCTCTGTCATATCACATTATGTTATAACTTTTACTCTTCAAAACTTTTCATCAAAGATTTTATCCATTCCTAAACACACCCAAGATGTTGAAATTTTAGAAACATTTATAAATTATGAATGAGAGAGAGGGAGTGGTGCTGATTAAATTGCTTTATAGCGTGAATACATTGATGCAGATACCCACAATAGAGTTTAAAATTACGGTTGGGTTGAAGTATTATTAAAGATTGGATGGAGATAGTCCACAATACATCGATGCGGAAACCCAGAATAGAGATTAAATTTTCTTCTCCAATCATTGGCTGCAAACTATATATATTATTTATTTCTCAGCCGTCGTGGGTCCAAACTGCAAAGATCACTGAACATGGGGATCAATCAGTATTGCCTCAGTGCTTGCCCAATTCTAAAATAATTGGGGAGATTAAAGAAAAGGCTTGTTGCCGGACTACTGACTCAGCTCCCAGAAACCAACAATCACACGGGTATCGTATTCGTTGTTAGCAGCATTGCTTTTCTAGAAAAAGGGGGAAAATTCCAAATGAATAAATCGCATGGGTTCACCATTCAAAAGCTTCGAAAAGCTGCGGGTATCGCGATGTAAAGCCGCACGAAATATATTGTAGGAATGGACTCTGTGATAGTTTACCACCATCGCATAGATTCATCATTTATCATGGTGATGATGAGAACGAGGAAAGCCGTTTGTAGGAGTTCAACTCGGTTCAGTTTGTTTTCCGTCCTATCCTGTTGGATTCCTAGTCTATCTTATCCCGGTCATGCGAAGTTTGGGTTAGTGTGATTTCCGGTTCAAATAGGTTCTTTAATTAATCGACAATAACATTATGTTTAAACAATATTAAATAAGCATAAAAAAGAAAACTAAATATTTCAAGTCTATAATAATTAAATCATGAAAAATATATTCCAAGCTTGAAATACAACTAAACAGACAAATACAATTGTTAAATAACTAAAAAGAACAGTCAAAAAAGAATTTAAATCACTAAAAAGATAACAACTTAAAATTTTAAAACTATGCTAAATTTGAGTAACATGCTGATACCCGTTTGGGTCAGTTCCAAGTAAATTACCTTGGGGTTAATCTGGTGGGGCTGCGTATCTTACTCCAATTGTACTTCTGTACTCCTGGCTTTCTAGTCTCATGAACGGTGACAAACTCATATTAGCAACGTGGCCTATTCATGGATGCGACTCTCTGTCTTTGGAAAACGACCACCTTTGCTTAAGGCCAAAGGAAACGCAAGGGGGGAGGGGAGCATGGCTATTAGGTTGACTGGGCCTTAACAGGCTTTCGGGCCCACAAGCAATGGCCGGCCCGTTGCTGGAGGAAATCGCAGCCCTGCATCAGCCGAGCTGCGCAATGCGGATTACCTGGCCGTGGAGGTATTCACCGATCTAGACCGTTGACTGAGTGGGCCTCGGCGTGAACATTGATATTTTTGAAGTTTTACATGGTCCATCCGATTGTTTGTGTTGCCCTGACACGTATATTTCATTACACAATTTCGGAATTCTGGGCTTTGAGCCCTGAAACATCTACTGTAGGACCCACTTGACGAACGGCTGAGATCTTGTTGGACACCACTTGGGAGTGAGATTATTTAGGCAACCGTTAGATGCTTGTTTGGGCAGACTTGGGTTATTAGCTGGCGTTTAGCTTAGCGGCGAAGGGTTCGTTAGGTCTTCCACCGCAAAGGTCAGAGAGACGAGCCATCTGACCTCTCTGACCTTAGCCGTTCATCTGGTGGAATCGTGTCAGTGCAGGATGCACGCCATCTGAAGAAAATTTTGATATGACCTGCGTCCACATGACGAGAAATGATTCGAACGGTTCAGATAATCAAATCGGGAAGAAGTGATTGAGCCCCGATTCTTGCTCCCGGAGCGTTAGGCTGCGTATGGCACTTTGCCATGAGATTAATGTGGACCGCAGCAATTGCATGTCGGCCACGAAATGCATAGTCGGTTAGGGTTCGCACAGAGTTACAGTTTTGCCCCCAACGTTGTTTTCTTTTCTACTACGCCGGGATCACTCGCTGTTTATTCGGCGTTGGCGTCCGATTTCCGCTTACCAATCCAATCGATTACCTTGTTTTTATTTTTAGATAGGTAATATTTCTTTTTTCTTCTGACAAAAAAGAATTTTGATTGTTTTGTTTATTGAAAGAGACGGAAAATTTTCTATAACACATTTCTCTAGTCAAGTTTTAGCATGCGTTCGGATTTAAACTTTAAAGTCGGTGGCATGAATGTATTATTAAATAGTATCGTGGGCGTTTAGGTAATCACGACAATATGGGGGACAGGAGCTATAAATAGGCGGTGGCGACTGAATCGAATTCTCGACGAGAATTCAAAAAATCCGGACGTTGATTCTTCTTCCAAGGTTATCCTGCTCCAGATCTTTCTTTTCCTTTCTTGCATGATCATCTTCTCACCTTCTTGCTTCTTCTCTCTCTTTTTTAATTTTTTTTGTCAAGTAGTTCTAGATTTCGCTTGCAAATACTTGTTTCTTCTGTACATTACAGAAACACTCTTTGCTTCCCTTCCATAATAAAATGAAACCAAAATCCCGAGGGGATTGCGGTTCCATAATCGTCGCTAGGAATAGAAACGAATTGGGTGCTTCTTTGATGAAGATGAAAAGTGCCAGGACCAAGAACGCTGTATCCCTTGCGAGGTCATTGATTCCGGACGATAATTTTGTGAATTCTTGCGATTTCAATGACTCCAGAGTCGAAAGATGCGATCTAGACTCTGGGTTCTGTTTCCGGCGGGCGCTGGTTCAGAACTACTCGAATTTCAAAAGGAGCAGCGCTCCTTCCAGGTTCATGTCCTTCAAGAACGATTCGTGGTTGGATTTCTCGGAAGAGGTGTTTGGGTCTCTCAAGGATGGTTTTCTCGCCGGCATGCCTGCAGTAGAAGTTTCGGTGGATGGGTCTCCTTTTCTTTTCGATTTTTATAGGATGTTGCAGATAGATTTCGAAACAGCCAGCCCCAGGTCTATTGCTTGGATTGATGTGGATGGGCGGTGTTTCTTCCCCAAAGTGGTTGTAGATGGAGTAACGGACTCTTCTTGTCCGGAACCCAACTATCCCAAGCTGGAAATCGACATCAAGATCGATGGCGGTGTTTTGGATTCGTTGGATAAATCGCTTGGAAAGAAGCCAGACGCACCTGATCCTGTGGAAGAATGCGCTGATGAGAGCACATCCAACTATCATCCTTTGCCTGAAAGTGGTGAACCGAAGATCCCTGCTAACCATTTGGAAAGACCCAGATGGCCTGATGTACAGATATTGAAGGATGCAGATAGGGATTATCAGATAGTCAAGAACCTCTTCCTTGCTGGCATGAAGTCATCTGCTCCCGATGCCACTGTTACATCGATTTCTAGGTGTTTGCACAAAAGCCCACTTCAGAATGCCCGCTTGAGGGCCTTTCATAGCCAGATGGAGATAACCAAGACTACGAGGGGTGATGCGAATGTTAAGTTTACTTGGCTTGGAACCTCAGCACGAGGCGTTGCTAGCATCTTAATACATGGGTTTGGGCAGCCAAACGGATTTCCCAATTCTGAAGCTCATGGTATTGGCCTATACCTTTCTGCTCAGAACACTTCACACTCGAGGTAAAAATACATATTTGAATCTTCTATTTGGTCTGAATTCAGTTCATTCATTAAATGCAGAATGAGATTTGATGTTGTGTATTGTTTCAAGACCCGATTATGCCCATATGATGGAATCGTCACCATGTAGATCTTGATTTCTAAGCAATCCTAATTTTCTTAATCTGATAGTTACTGGATGAAACTGCTCTTAGGCTCTTAGTAGAAAAGCATTTCACCTTCCATAGAACCGTGATGCAGAACCTTTAGAGGATTGGTGTTCTTCCTCAAACCTGATTCTTGAGCAAGATATGCGTGGAAGTACTTTTTAAGAAAAACACAATTATCCGCAGCCTAAGACAGTTATTTCTTTGGCTTCACTGTTTTGCTATGTATTCAATAGCAATTTGAACATGGAGTGAGTACAACTGGGTTCTAAAAACAATTCCCTCCCCACTCACATGTTCAAAACCAGGTGACGGGGCAAAGCTCACCATGGGCGCTCAGTTCCGTGGCTAAGCCCAACAATGTTGTCATCCGAGTTGGTTGATTTATTTTTTTGCTGTTTTCAGTGCTGTATTTGCTACAGCTGATGAGAATGGCGAGAGGCATGTCATACTGTGCCGCGTGATTGCGGGAAGTGTGGAGAAAGTAGCAGTTGGTAGTCAGCAGGCTCATCCCAGCAGTGAAGATTTTGATATTGGTGTAGACGATCCTGTGAATCCAAGGTGGTATACTGTTTGGAACACGCACGTGAATAGACATATTCTTCCTGAATACATTGTCAGCTACAAGTGCAATGGGTCAAATTATCCAAAAGGTAATTATTATTTGTGGTTTATGTAGAATGCCAGGTCATGCTTTTTAGCTGGCTAGAAATAGTGTAGGTTCTGCATGCTATTCTTCATGAAGAAGAATAATGCCAATGAATTATTCACATGGCTAGTGTTCCAGAAGATACAAGATCCTTGAATGAAAATGAGGTTTCCCATTCCCAAGATAGCTTCTCTATTTCCAATACAACTTCTTATATTTTTCATACAAATTTTCTCTTTCTTAATATATATTATTACATTCTCATCCTATTTGTTCATCCCATTGAAGTCCCTGGAATCCTTAGGATAAAGATCTTCCCTAGCAGAAATTGTGGTTCATGCGACTGCTGGATCACCTGTCAAGTAGATCAGGTCATGTGCCCAGATGTATTATCTAGATTCATGCAAATGGATTGCCTACTGCAGTTTCATTGTACTGTGGTAGGATTTCTTGTTCGTTGCTTTGTTTTGACCTGCTAGAATCTTCCGAAAATGTTCTTCTCATGTGTAAATCATAGGACTGGTGAGAAAGGTGCCTGCCACTACAAGCTTGTCGTTCCAGAGGCTGTTCTCTGAGATGAAAAGTTCTCTTCCTTCCTCTGAGTTTCAATCACTCAACTACGAGTACAGTCAATATAAGGTAGTAATCTCTCTCTATCTCTCTCTTCATAAAAAACTACAGAAAATCTTCCACGCATATAAAATTTCCAAGAATGAGAAAGTGACCTAACCCCGGAAATTAAACTACGATTTCTGAGCAATTTTCGCGGTTGAGGTCAGCTGGTTTTACAAAGACTTACTTAGTGCGCAAGGAATGGCCTAGTTGCTATCACTTTGACATTTGTGGTGGGCCCAAATAGTTGGGAAAAGGTAGGGTGGTTGTCGTGATGATGGTTTATAAAACGATGGAGAAGAAGTCATCAGCATCTCTTCAAGTCCTCGGGGACGGCTGGGAAGATTCGTTTGTAATATTTGTGTTGGATTTTCATTTCTTGCGTGTGGGAGATTCATGCAATTGGGTTGTCTCCATTTTAAAATTAATTATGACTGGATTGACGCTGTTTTCTAACGCTCTGATTTTTCAATTCAGGCTGGAAAGATGACCAAAGATGCTCTGATTAGAAGAATCAGATTGCTAGCTGGGGATGGATTGGTAGTTGCCACAATTCAAAGGATTCGAGGGCATTGATTAGAAGCGTACAAAAGACGCCTCAGGATTATTTTGTTTGGTTCCTCCTCTTTTGATACTTCTTTGGAATTTGAGTAGAAATACTAACAACAACAGCACAAAAAGGTTTTGCTGCAGGAGTTCCAAGGTGAACCTGTATGCACCCCCTTTGCTGTCGTTGTAATTTGTAATCAAAGAAACATCAAAGCAATATATGGTATAGAGAGAATTTTCTGTTGCAAATGTTCTAAAGGGAACTTATTCCACCATGGCCAATTTTATTCCCATCGAGAATAAGATGCACTGCTGCATGCCCGCATGATTATTCTCGAAAAGTCTTTTTCTAGAGCAGGGAGCGCCGGGGAACTCAGATGCCCATCTCCTTCTTTGGTTTGCCCCAACCGCTTCAACCCGCCGCCGCCACCTTGTTAGCTAATCGTTGACCATGCAACGTCGTTACCTTTCCCCTCTTCCTCCTGGCAACTGGCTGCTGCTCCAATCAAGGCCTTACCAACGAAGACAGAGACCTTGACAAAAGACATTTCGAGTTTCCTAAGCCAAGATGCACACGAACGCTCCCACTCCATTGTCTTTTACATGCATCTGTTCCATCCATTTTTCAGAATGCATGTGCCGTACTGGAGTAACTGATTCAATCTTCGGGCACACATATATATATATATAGGGATATGATCATGTACATTCCGTCTGCACGGAAACTACCGTGCAGACGGCTCATCCGGCCGTCTATTTCAGCGGGGTAAATCCAGACCGTCAGGTCGTATGCGCGTGTTGTGTTGCGAAGGAGGCGGAACCTGCACGTACACGCGGATAGTTGGGTGCATTTTTCCGCTCGGCAGCAAAAAAGGAAAAAAGAAATCCCGCCCGCGCCTCCTTCGGCGGTGGACGAGATCATCTTCCCAGGTGCCAGCCTGTCCTCCTTCCCAAGCGCCAGCCCATCCTCCTTCCCAGGCGCTAGCCCGTACTCCCATCCGCGCATATCGTCTTCTCCGAAAATCCGTGAATTTCTCCTTCTCCGTCGAGCTGCTGCTGCCAGCGGCTGCCGTCGCTGCTCTCGAATCTCTTTCTCCATCGATTTTTCCTTCTCCGTCGAGATTTTGAAGTTCTCTGTCAATTCCGAAGTTCTGCGTCGACAGAAGGGATCGTCTTCTCCGAAAATCCGCATGCGGATTATAACTGCGCAGCAAAAGTACTCTCATCCGCATCTCTCTGACGCGAAAACCCGCATGCGGATTTTGAATCCGTAGCAAACATACCTCCCATTAGTGTTGTTTTCCACATGCGGATTTTCGCGTCAGAGAGATGCGGATGAGAGTACTTTTGCTGCGCAGTTATAATCCGCATGCGGATTTTCGGAGAAGACGACCCCTTCTGTCGACGCAGAACTTCGGAATCGACGGAGAACTTCGAAAATCTCGACGGAGATCTTCAAAATCTCGATGGAGAAGGAGATTCGAGAGCAGCGACGGCAGCAACAACTCGACGGAGAAGGAGAAATTGACGGAGAAGAAGATTCGAGAGCGGCGGCGGCGGCAGCGTCGTCGTCTCCGTTTTCAAAATGGGAGGGATGAGCGGGAAAATGCATTCTCCGAAGTTTTGAGCGCGTGTATGCGCAGTCTCATTCGGCTCGCCGTCTCCCTCTACACGTACACGCACGATGGAACAAGCGGCGTAGATTTCACCCGCTGAAATGAACGGCCGGATGAGCCGTCTGCACGGTAGTTTCCGTGCAGACGGAATGTACATGATCATATCCCATATATATATATATAGCAGGAATGTGTGTATTTGAGAATGGGAGTTTTTAGAAAAAAATATAACAGATGAATTTAATGACTGGAATATTACTATGATAAGAGATGAATTTATTAAAAAAATGTAAAATGTCAAACCAGTTCAAAAATATGTATTTCAAATGCACCTTGGTGTTACAAAATAATACACCTTGGTGTTTGAATATATATTTCAGAACGTCTGTCGGATCCTCAAAAAAATTCCGCTCTCTGAAATTCGTAAGGGAGCCAAGAACCATATCTCTTATACCAAAACGAACCTAACACTTCATTCCAAAACCAAATATGCGGCGTGCTGACCAAAAGTCGAAATATTCCCATATACTCAGAAGGTAGCATTTTCAACTACGACAGCAACTGAACTGCAGGCTGACTCAATATGCAAACCTCCATATTGACGCTGCAATGCCATTATATTTTGGTTACGGGGACCAGCCTTTGCTTTCCAGGAGTGAAAACTAAATATTTCTATGAAATCTATATATTTAAAAAAAGGAATAAACCTGATATTACATCATGAACACACACTTGGGAGTAGAAAGGAATTTGTCTGGTTGTTGATGATTGCATTGGCAAAAGAATATTGCAGCGGAGAGTCAAACTAATTGTGGGTACCATGCTGAGATCTGAAGTGTGTAGCAGTCCTTCACATGTTCATTTTACATTCGGAGCTGAATCTGATAGCCTTCCATCTTCCAGAAGCCTGTAAGGATCAATGTATGGAGGCGGTCCTGTGGGTACGTTGCTTGCATCATGGACAAAGCTTGAACCGAAGTACTGCAAAACAGCAGAAGATAAGCAAATAAACATAACAGCAATGAGGGCCAACTTGACTAACTCCATCTGAAGGAGGCAAGTTATCCACTGGGCATTTAGTAAAGAGTGCTTGAGAAGAACTTCCCCCAACAGCCCACTAATTTGTTCACTGGTTTGGGTCTCAGTTCTGTTTAGCTTTTGTATTACAACTATTTGAGTTGGCAGAATTCTTTACAATATAAAACAAAAGTGATAGAGCTTCGAAGTGAAGGAAAGCTCACCACATAGAGTGCTGAGAAGAATCCAACTGTTGTAAGAATTAGAGGCCAGAACCCGAGAAAGAATGTTCCTCCAATTGTAAGCAGCAATTTTCCTCTTGGGATCAATCCCTGGATGACAACAACAACAACAACAACAACAACAATGAAGAAGCAAAAGCCAAATAAAGTTGAATACGAAAGGACAGGCCACAAGTTTCTGTTTATTTGTACCAAATGAAAGTTACACGAAAGCCAAAAATAAAAAAGACACGAGGAAAATCGATCATCATAACCACTCTATGCGAACATTTTCAAGAAGCCAACCTCCCTATCAGAGGGACAACTAAACTGGATATATACAGAATCAAGAAGTATAATACAGACAAAGTAGATCAAATAATAGACAAATAAAAGATACCACAGAAATAGTTCAAACGGAGGCTTCAACACCCCCACCCCCTCAGAGAGAGCACACGCCAACAAGTAGACTGATTTATGATGCATAGCAGGCAGGTCTCTAAATGGGTCACAGAAACATAAATATTCAGATCTGTAGAAAGTCCATCTCAAGTAAAGGGATACAAATTTATCCAGTATTGGTTTTAGCCAATCATAGAGTGGTAGAGCCGGAGGCCCAGAAAGTGCAACTCCGAATTTTAAGCTTTTTAAAAAATCATTGTTTTAGTTTATTTGATTGTCATCATAAACTTCAGGGATCATCTGCAGAAGTCTTTTTATGCCATCCAACTCATGAACATTGTCTCTTGTCAGGAGTCCCATGTCTGTTCTAGTAATTTCCGTCCATATACTCTTTCTACCTACCTCTTGCCACCATGTGTTCTTCAACTTGAATAGACTCACTCCAGAAAGGATGGTTCTTAGTCTCCTTTGTAAATAGCCGAATCCCATGTCTCCTTTTCCTTATTATTTTGTTGCCATCGTAAACATTGCTTTTATAAATAATTAACGGATTCCCTAGGCATCCATAAACTGTCTATTCAGGCTTTAGGCATTACACAGTAAGCGGACACATTTGAGTGAAAGTACTTCCCTTATCATCTGCCCTGCAAATATAGTACAGGAAGAAACTTCTGGCTCAATTTCTAACCTATCATTACCATTCGCCTGTAAAAAGCATACTCAGTTGTATAAATTCATGAGGATGTGAAGTGAACAGCAAAACGACAATTTTTTAAAGAAAATCAAAATAGGTAAAGGTTTCAGGTGTGGAGATGGTGGAGAATGGAAGTGAAAAGTCATAGTAGATTCAATTCCTGAGAGTCAACAGTCAAACCCAATCAACAAGTCCAGCCTCTATCATTCTGAAATTTAATGTGGTTGGTATTAAAAATAAAGGAATTTCCCTGGGTGTCTCCCTGTCATATCCAAATGATTGTTTGATTGAATTTGAAAATCCAGCCGACTGTCCGCATCACCTTGCCTTCAATCCAACTGTCGCTAGCAAGTTCTAACTTCTAACCATGCTAAGTCGTGCACGGACCAGGCATGCATAATGCCTTCATGCATTGCAGACAGAGGCAAAAAGAAAAGGAGCATGAAAACAGCAATCCACCTCAAGGCCTTCACTGTTCAATGCCATTGAACGTTCCCTTTGGTTGTCTAGGCTTTTCTCATAATCTGTAGAAACAGCATTTCTCTTTGGGAGGCCTCTACCATTTTCTTTCTCCATTTCCTTCTCACCAACACCAGACCTGCCCCTAGTGCTCTCTTCAAGGAGAGATGCAGGAGTAATGCCCCTCTTCTTCAGCTCTTTCATGAACAACGATTCCGGAGCTTCTTCGCCTACAAAACAACAATAGAAACACAAGGACGCATCTATTCAACGTTGACTCGCGAGAAAAGATCTCTCTTCAAACTGTAAATATCTACCACCAGTAATCTTTCGTTTTTCATTATATCTTTCTTTTGAAAAAAAATAATCCTAAAAACTCACGAAAGGGAATTTAAATGTTAAACTCAAAAACAATTACATCATCCCAACATCAATAGAAACACTCCACTCTCCTACCTCGACCCAAATAAACCGAGGACTGTCTCCCAGGCCCATGGGCTCGAACAAATCCCAGCCGGCCCAGAAAATGGCTACTTTTCAGTTTTTTTTCTCCCCCTTTTATTTGATTTTATCATTTCCCTCAAATTCACATCCATCGAGACTCAAAATTCGAAAAACTTTCAAACAGAGATACAGCAAAGAAGAAGCATCCAACCTTTGCCAGCATCGTTATCGTCGTCCTGAATCCGGCAGCAGACGCGACGACCTCTGCCGTTCAAGAACTCGGGATGCCGTCGCAGCTTCAGGACCCTCTTATCGGAGAAACTGAAAGAGGGAGTCGAGTTTCGGGAGAATCCGAGGAAAGGAGACCTAGCGATCTGAAGAGACGCCATCTTTCGATATCAATCGCAGAAGAATCTCATCCCAACGCTTACAAGCACCAGCAGCCGAAATTCAGAGAAACGGGGGGTGGGGGAACGTGAGCAGAATTGGGATTTTTTTTTATTTATTAAAAAAAATTATATTTCTCAAGGGATTTATGTTCGCATGCGTTCTTGTTTCGGGTTTGGCGGTTTCGTTGGCAGCCACAAGTTCGCAATGAGTAAGCGAGACCGCTAGAGTCGCTTGGAAGCGACTGCCTCCGTTGCGTGCGGTAGTGTCTCTCCTCTTCTGTGGCTTTATGCGCCTTCTTTAGGCAATTTAACAAGCTCGTGGGCCGTCCTTATTAAAGCCCAAAACGAACTAGACCATAGGCTATAGAGTGCCGCAGGGCTTGGGTTCTGAGCTGTTTGCATTTTCTTGTCTTTCTTTTGCGATTTTGTAAATATTATTCCATAAATATTGATTTTGCAAAAACAACCCACTTGTGAGCTTTGTCTGCAAGACGACTTCTACTGCAAAGGTGACCGGATTTCTCGTGCCCCATCTTAACGTGATTCGTAAGGCATTTAGATCGTGCCTTACACTATCTGCTGGCCACTATATGAGTGGTTAACCCTTCAAAAGCCACTATCAAAGAACCCGTAAATGATGACAGCAGGGGTGTTTTTGCAAATTAATAATTTCTAAGTCACTAATGCGGTGACAACACTCCGACTAACCACGCCGCACGCTCCGGTCAGGGCTTCAAATCCCATGATGGTTGGTTCATAGTGCTTGTGTGTGAGAGTTGTAGTCTCCCTGTAAGGAGCTTTTGTTCTCCTCCTTAATAATGTTGGGGAATTTTAAAGATTTATAAAGTTGATTTATAAAGATTCGTAAACTTGATTTGTAAAATTAGATGAAAAAAAGAGATATTATAAAATAAGATTCTATATAGAAACAAGCAAAAAAAGTTATTCAAAAAGAAGAGAGATTTAAGTAGCCCATTGTTTTTCATTTTTTAAAAAAATTCTTATGTTAAAGGTCGAAATTAAGAAATGAAGGCCTTATTCAATTTTAAATTAGACCGGAAACTACCATTAAATGTTTCAATATAAACTTGACTAATCCAACACAATTTGTAAGAGAGATAGCTTAAACGTTTTGAAAAATAATGTGTATAATCCAAGTTGAATCGACCTAATTTCAAAAGTAGGTTAATATAATTTGATTTTGTATGTTAATATAAAATATAATATATTACTAAAAAATATAAGATTGATTATTTGAAATATTATTACAAAGTTGACATGTGAAATCATAAATATAAAGACATAAATTAAACATTATTATTTTAAAATAATATCAAGTAGCAACCACGGTACTATATATCCCATGGATGGAAAGGTATTTAGGAGAGAAGTTAGTTTTATCTTTCAATACAAAATTTATATTTTAAATTTATTCAATTAAGTAAAAGTTTTTTAAATATTATATTCATTAATACAAAATTATATATATTAAAATGAAGGCAAAATAGACATAAAAAATCTTAAAATTTTAAATTTTTATAAATGGATATTACTTTTTTATTACATTAGATGGTTATTACTTGTTACCACGAATCTTACACCTCGAGCTATAGTTGAGCCAAGTCTATTGTCTCACATGGGTTGTGATTTTATACTCTCGAGTGTATTTAGACTTAGTGCACTTTGGTATATTTAACTTATTTTTTTGAAATTTTTTTTATACAACGGTTAATATAATTACTAATTTAAAAATTCTAAAAAAATGTAAACTTTTTTAAAATGGTAAAAAGTGATATATATATTAAATATACTTAGATTAATAATTATATATTTAAAAATAAAAATAAAACGGGCGCACCAAAGCTAAGTGTGTATAAATTCACACCCATGTCGACTACGCCACCAGTTCCTGGTTCACCGCGTCCGGCACGTTTATGTTAGTATTTTGTGTACGTTGTTGGATTCTTTGCCCTTCGGAGCAAATATTTCTCTTTTGAACGGTCTCTTCTGTCCTTTTGGTCGTTCTTGCGAGTTGCCAGTAGAATTTCGGCCAGCGAAATTGGCGTGCTTTTTTTTTTTTTTTTATTATTATTATTATTATTGAAAGAAAATCATGACTTTTCTCTGACGGAGAACATAGTCGTGACTTGCACCTTTCAACTTCGGCATCCCAACCTCCCACTCCCTCAGTCGTTGCATGGAGATTAGCTTTGCAGGCAAGCGCACTAACTATTTTTGTTTAAGAAAATCTCCATCCCCATCTAAACCCTTTTGGATAATTTTTTTTTAATGTTTTCTGCTTTGTAATTTCAAGATAATAAATTGCTTTTTAAGATAAAAATTTGTTTTGAGGCAGGCAGCGCAGGAGCGGATTGGAAGGCAGGGTCACACGTGCGAGTGTCAACCTGATGCTGATGTGACCTGAGAAGTGAGTGGGCTTTGGTGAGGTAGGGTGGTGATACACTTGTGTGGCTGCAAATGGGGCATGCATGTGCATTTTTCACGTGGTCGCGGCGCATAGTTCTCGGATGGACTGCCTGCTGCTTTTCACAGACATAACCAATGATAATCTCGCCTTTCGAAATAGTGGCAGGCAGCAGCAGCTGTAGCTGTCCTTGTCAGCCGTGGGTGCGGACCTTGTAGTTGGGGAGTGGGTAGGTGGTCACCACCCAACCCAAATATCATCCATTTCGGATGTTTCTTCTCGTTGCATCCAAAGCTTTTTATTCCATACCTTTTTTTTTTTTTTTTCTAGCTGTGGTTTTTATACCATGCTGGTAGTACTGTTACCGATGTTTCCAGTGTCTCTTTGGTTGGGTGTTAGAGACCTTTATCTAGGGGTGTTAATGGTCATCGTCAACCCGTTAACACGCTCGTCCAACTCGTTAATAAATGAGTTTTGGTTGAAATTTTTAAATAAATGAATTATGATCCACCAACCCGTTTAACCATTTAATTAAATAAACGGATTATAGTTGAGACTTTGAAACCCGTCTAACCAGTATAACTCATTTATAATATATTATATATAATTATATATATAAATTTAGTCGGTTTCCGGCTTCCCGCTCTCGGTACTATCTCGCCCAGCGCCCGCACATGATGTTAGCTTCTGCAGTCGCAGCCGAGACTGAGATATGAAGTTCCCTTGGATTTGCCGTCGCACGCACAACTATATTTCATAGCTAGGACCTCTTCTACAAAAGCACCAATTGACTTTGACTCCTCCGCTTAACGACCCATGACAACTGCGCTATCAACAAAGCCACATACAAATAAATGAATCACATTTAATGCTGCAGTTACATCAACTAAAGCATTCTTCAAGGGCATATACTGTCTCCCTCGCCTACTCCTTTTCTCTCATGCTCGTTTCAGTTCTCGCTCTTCGCCTGTCATCGATTTGTGGATTGCGTTGGCTCTCTTCATCACCCTTTCTCTCTTCTCTCCTCTCGTCTCTAACTCGCCACTAGAAAGGCTAGCTCGTCTCCTCCTCTCGCCATTGTGTACCTCTCCGATCCGTTGAGTCATTGAAGGGCTCGCCTGCAAACTGCAAAGGAACGAGCGTCATATTCGGCACTCGGTAGACATCCGCAGTCGGCACCCGTTGCGACCTTCAATCTGCCGCACGCAGGAAGACTCGGTAGACGTCGGCACGCTGTGACTTTCAGATCTGCGGCGCCGCACGCACGAAGACTTGACATATTAGGTATGTTAACTTCGAGTTATTTAATTTTACAGACTTTATTGAAAGTTTTTAGCATTAAAATTAGTAACAAATACAACCCATTAACAACTCGTTAACCCGTTTATTAAATGAGTTGTAAATGAGTTAGGGTTGAAGTTTTTTAAATGGGTTAATAAACGAATTAAAGTTGAGATATATTAAATAGTTTAGGATTATGATTATGTTCTAACCCGTTCAACCCGATTCGTTAACACCCCTACCTTCATCTATGTATATATATATATATATATACATAAATATAGCTTTAGAGAGAGAGAGACCGCGATTTATTGCTTCTATTTAAATAAGGCATGAGTTTCATAAAAAAAATAATAATAATAAGGCATGTGTTACTTATCTCAAAAAAAAAAAAAAAAAAAGGCATTCGTTACTCAAATACACCGCAATTACTTACCCTTACTTGCACCCCATCATAATTCCATGCTGGTGGCACTGTATTTATTTATCATCCCCAAAAGTGCGGCGGCAGCCGTCAATGAATGAGACCAAAATGGAGCACGGATGACGCCTCGTAGCGCTACCCGCGGACGAAGGGGAACAACAGAAAGAGTGAAAAGAAAGCGCGGGGAACATGACACGGTCTCGTCGGTCGGGATATATTAGCCGATCAAAACATAACATTCCCTTGCATCATTATAACAAAAACAGAAACAAAAACCTAACCTTCCCTGCTGGTGGGACTAGGGAGTCTAGACCCGCTGACTGCTGAGCGTAGCTGCACCAGCGCGCGCAGCTCACAGTCATTTACCGGACGCGTCAACCAATCATGAGGTGATGTGCTGGCCCGCGCCACGCGCCGCTATTTGCATGGTCCAGCAACCAAAACCAGACTGATGGACGTTTGGATGGGTAAATTTTGTCGGGGCGGGAAAGGGAATGGCACGAGAATTGTGTGATTAATGTGTAATTATACAAGTTGAATAAATATATTAATTCGAAGAAAAAATAATTAAAATATAAGGATGGAAGGATGTCTGGAAACATAAAAGTTTGCGGAATTTTGGGGGGTCGTTGGGGAATATATGTGGTGGATGATATCACATAGAGTGTATGATTTTTAACAATTGATTTTACAACTTAATAATTATATTTTTTCATTTTATTTTTATATTCTAATAATTTTGTCTCAACTACCGTATTTATTTCAACTTCATCTATCTTATTGTATATCAATCACACAATTCTTAAAATAATTCAGTTTTTACTCTCACCCCTTATTATTTCAACTTTACCTATTTTATTTTATATCAAACGACCCCTAAAGTTAAAAAATAGAGTTGTTGGATTATTAAATAATTTATTGAATAACACATTCTTATGCTTTCTCATCTTATCCCGCACATTCACCTATCCAAATATCCCCTTAGTTCTTTGGATATTTTCCTAATAAATGATTGTTTCGAGAATGGGATGGAATTGAGTAATGAAAAAGTTATCATCATTAATTATATAATTATCTTGTTTTTTATACTTCAATTATTTTATCTATTTTTACTTTCTTAATATTTTGCCCGTATCATATTTATTGCATTCCCTCATTCACATCTTACCAAACATTTCCTTACTCAAAATTAAATTCTCATGTTTAACTATCGTAATAATTTTATATATTTTTTATTACTATATGGACCTTTAAAAAATAAGCATTATTGACGAATCTATTTAAAATATAAAGAATATTATTATAAAAATGAAAAATGAAAAATTTGACCATTAAGTTTTACTCTTAATTTCATACATGATTAAAATTCATAAAAATATCAAATATTATTGTAGATTCTCATAATATTTTCAAATGGGACTATGTCGTCAAATTTACTCATATATTTTACCAAAATACCTAAGTCAAGAAATAATAATTAACGATAAGGTTATTAAATTAAGAAACTATAATAATATAGAAAAATCATTCTTTACATAAAAGTGGCAATTGTAGAAAAAAATGAAAAAATCTTTGGATTTGAGTTGAAACTTGGGTTAGGTTAACCCAAACGCATTCTAAAGAATCCAATAAAAAAAAATAGCATTGACCTTTTAAAACCTAAATATGAAAAATTATGATTTGTAAATAATATAAATAAAACAGATACGGGCACATAAAAGTGAATGGTGCCTTCGATAAGATAGGTAGAGTGGGAAACTAGAAAAATGGGAAAAAAATATTTTTTTAAAAAGTACAAAAGTGATATAGCATGGTAGAAGATAAAGTAATAATAACCAGTATAGCCTGTAAAAATTATTGGAATATAGAGATAAAAATAGAATATTTAAATAGTTAAAATGTCAAATTATATTTTAAAAATACAAAGATAAAGAGATAGAAAACGACTTTTCCACAAAAACATATTACAAAGCAGAGATGATGTTTCATTGAGGTAGTTAAGAAGCTTGAATGCCTATTATAGAAAAGCTTGAATATAATGAAGAAATTAGAGGAAAATATAATAATTTATTGGGAATGAAAATTTTGTATTGAAAAATTTTAAAATTGATCAAAAATGTACAAAAAGTTAGATGCAGATGCCATGCACACAATCTAATCACATTATTAGTAAATCTTTTCTATATAGATAATTGGTAGGCTTGTTTAGTCTGGTGTTAATTAGGCTATAACCAGTTTTGATCTTTCCTTTATTTCGCCGCGCTAGATAAGTACGAAGTACAAACTCAAGGCTGAAAGCCGATGACTGGTGGCCGACCAAAGAGCATTAGAATATGGAAATAATGTCTTTTCTTATAAACGTGTGAAATGCGATCGCAGTTGGAGCTCTTGCTCATCGAATCTAAATGTTTTTCATCTCCAAACATCCTTATCTAGTCTCTTGTTGGGTATATTTGGCACCTATTGACCCAATTCTCCCAATTAAGTCTTCACTTGGTTTGGTCTCACCAAACAGTCGTCTTGCGCTACTCATTTTATTTTTATACATTTTAGAATTATCGATATTACTTATTTTTATCAATTCAAAGTTTCATTTTCCGACCTAGTGAGGTATGGCTGGGCAGAAATAACACAGGTCGCATACTTGGGTATCAATTTTCACTTTCCATTTATTATACGGTGGTTTTACAGATTCCCTTCCCAGGTAAGGTATTATAAAAATGTCCCTCCATTATGCGAGGGTTGTGAAAGTGTTTGATTATAATATTAGATGCCACAGAAATATGTGTACCAAAAAAAAAAAATCATTTTTCGAAAACACTAAAAAATCCACTTTAGTTATGGTTGTGTTATTTTCCCCCTATTTTCCTCAAAGTTTCGTCATTCCATGTTTAATCTCATCATGTACTCGATTTTGTGTCCCTTCTCCGAGAAATTCTTTTCAATTTGGCTGCATTAGAAATACAGAATGGTCCAATCATGCACCTGTATTTATCTTGCACTGGCATTTCAGAGAGCAAAGTCAGCTGACGGCCTGCCTCATTCCACGACATTTACATATGCCGCGTCATGCATGCTACAAGTTTGAGATGGCCCGCCCGCCACGTGCGGACGCCAAAATCATCTTGGCAAATTGGATTATCTTCTTCGGATAGCCGCGAATTGCTGGCAACCCGTACAACCTCCTGTACTTGCCATCCTAACCGTGCCACTCATTCTTACGAAAAGGCATCTGATCTACTTGCGAATTGTGATCATTGGAGCTGATCGTCCACCGGTTGCATCTGGCCGTCTCAGCGTGCGGCGCGACCGTGCGAGTGCTGTTGGTGAGAATATATGTCCTGCAAACGGCGGCTGCATCACAAAATCCACCTGGCCTCAAATTGACCTTCCAAGTGCTGATAATCAAGTACGTGGTACACTTCCTTACCAAACGCACCCTTTATTTCGGCCACCTTTATAATTATTCCAAATACTGTCATCCATCAACTGATCTTAAGATCATCTAAAATTTCATTCTATACCGTTTCAAATATTTTTAGAAAATATATACCACACCACTGCAAGAATATTACTTATTGCAAAGAAATAAGAATTTTCTTACTTAGTTTTTTTTTTTTTTTAAAAAAAAGTTTTCGAGTTTCGTTTCTACAAACTAAGGGAAAAAGATTGTTAACAAAAACCAAAATTTTGTTGCTAAAAGTGATTAAAATTGAAACTAAAAAGTAAACTTTTTTTAAAGTATATTGAGGATTTTCTTTGAAATATTTTCTAATAGGTAAGGATTCAATACTGAACATAAGCGCGAAGTCTTAAAGTCTTCATACTTCCCATAAAATATTGAATCATTGCTTTTTTTAAATTACTGATTAAACTTATTAAATATTGAGTAATAATTTAATAAAAACAATTCCCACTTCTCTGAAATGCCGGTGTAACAGGAATTAGGGTCAGAAGTTATGTGTACATTTGGAATTTTCATATGCATCAAATTGACGTGAGCTGTTGTATGGATTATATATACACTAAAATGATTTTAATTTATGATGTATTATGATTAATTCATAATATAAATTCGTTTTATAATTACGTATGATATATTAAATAGTTTAGGTGGTTCGGAATAGTGGGGAACTAAGCATACCAACTTTCTCGAATAAGTAAGATTGAAAAAAACAACCTTCTAAAATGAGAAACGTCTCCAATGAATCTTCTTGAGTAATGATAAGACATCAATCTCGTCACACGAAAAAAAGTGATTCTCTACCAAATTTGCACGGTTTGAATTGTGCACACGGTAATAAATAACTTTTGTCCGTGTTTGGCCATAAATAAAATTTTTTAATTTTAATTTTTAATTTTTATAATTATTTTATTTCTTAAATTATTTCTTCACATTTTCATATATAACTATTCTATTTTTTAATTATTTATACATAATTAACTATACAATTAATTTATCTATTTTAATTTTATTTTTTTATCATTCATTATTATTATTATCATATCATATTATTTTTTATAATTTAACAACTTTTACGTAAAAAAATTTCAACCACAAATTTTATCACTTCCCAAACTTAAAACAATAAAAACTTGTTGGATGTTGGTTCGAATTGTGTGGCGCAAAAAATCCTGTCGTATTGGTTGGAATCGTGCAGTGGAGTAGATTTTGTCAGGGAAATAGCCGGCTGGAGTACTCCAGCCAAGCACAAGAGGATAATAAGGCGGACTTTTCAAGGTGATATCCGAAACGTTATCCCTGCAGACAATGGGTCCACTTATCAAATTAACGATCGCGTGAGAGATTATGTGTAGTCCGGAAGATTGTTTCAGCAGGTGGATGACTAGGCACTAACTACTTTACACGGCTTACTGTCAGTTTTTATCGATTATTGATGAATTTCCATCCTACATATGTGCTATCCCAGAATTTCAATTTCACCATTTATATTGTAGGCCAACCGAAAAAAAAAAAAAAAAAAAACCAAGATACGCTGGCGACTTCTCATTAATTAGTAGAAGAAAAAAAAGAAGTGTATATAACTTTATGAGAAAAAATACAATTGATGATGGAATCTCATCTACGTAATTAGTTTCTCGAACTGGGTATTCTTTATTATTCTTTAAGACCCAAGTGGTCATCTAAGAACGTTCTCCATATTTGGAAAAACAATAAAATAATGTTGGGAAATTTCTAACTGATTGCCACGGTTCCCCACCTAGAAAATTGTAACAAACGAGTCATGAACTTTTTATTAGGAAGAACATTGCGGGCTGTGAGCCGAAATTTCTAACCGATGCCTTCTCCCGATTGTCTTTGCTTCCTCTGGCTCATGTCTTTCAAGTCGCGGTTTGTTCCCATTATGGATACATCATCATCTAAGATTGGGCTAACATTGAGCTATTGGATGCAATATCTTCGATTCTAAATTGGTGGACAGACCAAGAGAAAGAAAAAAAAAAAACGAGATGAGGATTGAAACACTAATACCGATCGATTAGAACAGATCATAACGTGTCAAAATTGTCAACCTGTCTTCAGCTTAATTAATTAGTTATTGTTAGAAAAACTTGGATGCCTCAAACCGTATTCATTGTTGACTCGATCTGACTTGCAATGATACGTGCCCCGTGTCTTTCATTGTCATCGTCCACGCATGTATGAGATGGTGCATGTGCAGCTCTATTATTCTGACACACGTGCAAAGAAAAGGAGAAGAAATCTAATTTTTCATTTTCGACAATTTTTTAATTAATTTGTGCTATTTGCTTATCGTTTTAATGCAAGCAAATATACTAATTCTCTGGGATTCATCCAAAGAAAATTAAACATCATGCATATATTTAATCCAAAGTAATTTTTAAAGGCGGATAACAAGACAAAGGATGATCAATCATTCCAGCTTTCTTTATTGCAAATGACTAGAGATTTGGACGACCCCGTTTCTTTTCGGTGATTGTTGGGATAAGAATAGATGTGGTTCGCTATAGATATAAATGGAATCAGGAGATTGAATAAAAAAAAAAAACGATTATACATTGATAATTACGTTAGGAATGAAATAAGTACTCTCAGAAATGAGATATTATATTAGAAATAAAAAAAAATTGTTTGAAGATGAAAATTTCCTTCTAGTTCTAACTGTTACATGCATCCAACCATATCCTTCCCAACAGGCACTTGAAACGGGAGAATTAATAAGACACGTTATCTCCTGTCAGTTTTGTTTGCGTGGGAATTAATGTCACACATTCCATCCAATCTAATTTAAATATAATGAGTTCAGTGCCTACGATTCGTACCCAAAAATATAAAATAGCGAAAGTACGGGAAATAAATAAAAATAGCCTAATTTTTTTCAAATTATATAAGGTTAAATTTTTTTAAAATTCGAAGGAGCCTGGGGAAATTGCCCGTCCTTAGCTCCATGGTATCCGACTAAACGTGGACGTGAATTAACGTCTGTTTGTAAGCAAATAAAATATTGAAATTTGTCTTGTTTATACTTTGTATGATTCATAGATCCGTTGTCGTTTAGGTTTGCGCCTGGCTAGTGATCTCTTGTTTTACTTTACATAAAGATGGTGGATGGTGGATGCTGACGAGATAGAGCTGTTTTGAGTTCTAACTTCACGTGCATGCAGCTCGCTAGGCCGGGATTTTTTTTTTTTAAAAAAAAAAACAGAAATGTCCACTCGCGTGCATCTTTCATGTTAGGTGGGAAATCTAACAAAAAACAAACCACTTGCAATATCCTGACAATCCCATCTAATTAGTTTAGAACTCTGAAAAGTTGACATCAATTGAATAAGATGACTAGCTACAGTTTAATTAATTAGTTGTCTTCGAAATTATTTTTAATTTATGCAACATGTGAATATCCCTGGGCCTGCTGAATCTTTGGTGTCTGTCCAACCTGGCGGGATATGGCAATGCCTTTGCATGCCAAGATACTGGAAGGAATCTCCTGAACAAAGTAAATACTAATTAAAATGTTGGAAATAAAAACATGGAGGGAGGGGATAGGAATCCACCATATGGGGATGGAGAGAACATTATGTAGTTTGATCAATCCAGTATGTTAACAACTCTTCAATGTTCACAAATAATATACTAATTAAAATTTGGAAATAAAAACATGGAGGGAGGGATAGGAATCCACCATATGGGGATGGAGAGAACATTTTGTAGTTTGATCAATCCAATGGGTTAACAACTCGCCAATTTTCACAAATAATAATCTAATAAAATGTTGGAATAAAAACATGGAGGTAGGGATAGGAATCCACCATATGGGGATAGAGAGAACTTTTTTGTATTTTGATCAATTCACTATGTTAAAAACTCTCCAATTTTCATAAATAATATAGTAACTAAAATGTTAGAAATAAAAACATGGAAGGATAGGAATCCACCATATGGGATGGAGAGAACATTTTTGTATTTTGATCAATCCAACATGTTAACAACTCTCCAATTTTTCACCCTAAAAAAATTTCCAATTTTCACAAATATATACATCCATTTATTTTTCTCTTGAATCTCTTTCCCGTTTACACTGACTTTCTTTTTCTCGAACTTTTCTTAGATGTGGGAGTATAAATAAGGTTGGTCTCAACTCAAAACTGACTAATTCAATCCAATTTATAATAAAGTTAAGTTAAGCATTTTGAAAAAAATAAATTATATAACTTGATTTGGACTGACTCGATTTCCAAAGTATATTGGTTTAAGTTAGATGATTATTAACCTGACCCTACCCAATTTCATATATTAGTGTAAAATACAATGTGTTATTAAAAAATAGTTGCACATTAGCAAATAATACATAGGAATTAACTAGATATTATTGCTTTGAAATACGATTATTTAACAATTATATTATTATATAAGTCATAAATTGAAAAAATTCTATAAAATGATTAATTTTTATTCTTTCATATGAGTTTATATTTTAAAATATATTTAACTAGGCAAAATATTTTTAAATATTATATATTTATCAATCCATTTTTTAACTCGAACTAAACCAATTTTTATAAAGTTAAAATATGATTATGTTAAGGTGTGAAAATTTGGGCTAAAAGTAAGGTTTGTTGTGATTTTTCAATATGCTTAGGGTTGTATTTACCCAAATCTAAGTTAATCTGATCCAATTTACACCTCTATTTAGATGGCTCCTGTTTTGATACTAAAATCAAAGTTCAACCATCTACATTGATTAAAATCATATATTTAAGCATAATATTGAAAGTTATTTCAATCCACATATTGAATAGGCAATATGTGCTTAAAAATATGTATAATTATGTATCAATTATGAAAGGTTTTTGATTCAATGCACCCGAGTGCACTAAGCTTCGTTGCAATAAAATGAAAAAATTTATTTTTAAATTTTTTATAAAACTATTAATCTAAATGTATTTAACATATGTGTTAAGTTCTATCATCTTAGATAGTTGTATATATTTTTTATTTTTTAAAAACAAGATTATTTTATTCATTTAAGATGTCTCGAATAACCCTATTTACCAATTAAAAATATATACAAATATTAAAAATAGTAAAACTTAATACATATCCTAAATATGCATAGATTAATAATTTTATAAAAAATTTCAAATAAATAAAAAATAAATTTTTATACCCCAGTGCACGGAGTGTACCTGAGTGCAATTGAGTGCACTAGATAATAGTCCATTATGAAAACACCTATATTCAACTACAAAAGCATTAAAATATTATAATTTTTTTGTAAATATTATAATAATTTATAAAATCATTCATTTACAAAAGAATTTTTAGATAGATTGGATGTTAAATGAACCGTTCTCAAATGAATACATAAACTAAATAATTTTATGACTTTGATTTTATATATATATATATATATATATATCAAGACGGGTTTAAGCACGATTGACCTTCTTCGTCAAATAGCATGTTAGTATTTTAGTTTTGAATATTTAGAAAACTAATCCTCTTAAGCTTAGAGTTCTGTAAATTAAATACTCCATCAGAAAATAGTTGTTAATAAATTTATTTTGAAACGAAATTAATCCAATTTATTTGTTAGAAAACTTAAAATCTTGAAAAAATAAACTATAGCGTTTTTATGAACATCCAAAATAAAATAGGAGTAAATTTATAAAAAAAAATATTTTTAAAAGCACGTAGGATAATTTTGATCAAAATAAAATTATTAGTAATTTTTCCAATGAAAATTTGATTTATAAAATCTTTAAAATTAGAAGATTAGTTTTACTAATATTTAAAACGAGGGCAAATTAAATACGATGTTGCGCAAACTAATACCGAAAATTTGTTTTGAACGTCTGACGTTCCACAGGCGAAATGGAGATTGGCGAACGCACCTGTGGTTGCGGGACCCACAGTTTCATGAATGCATACGGCGCCGCTTTTACATTTACGCGCGAGAGCGACCACCACACACGAATGTCACGCCCATCAGGAATCTACGGGTAATATCCACCATATCTTGTAAATGTCACAATCCATTTTTGAATCTGAACCGTTAAAATGATTTACTGTTAAAGAATAAATATATATTATTTTACTTGGTATTGATGATAAGATGCTTCCGTAGCCATGTTGCGTGGTTAAAGCTAAACGGTAGCGCGTGAGGAGAAGCTGCGACGAAAAGATTGTAAATACGATTGAGAGGAAAAACCCAATTTAACGTGAGGAATGATGCTGTAGCCTGGGCTACGTAAATAACTCTATTAACTCATCTTAAAAATTTTATTTGAAATAATTTTTTTCTTTATATACTTATTTATCTAAGTATATTTAATATATAAATAAAATTTTACTATTTTTAGATACGTGTAGATATTTTTTTTTTAGATTTTTTAAAATAAAAGTATTTTAAATACATATATATATATAGATCTATTTAAAAATCTCAAAAAAATAGATAAATATATTAAAAAATAATGAAATTTATTCTATATGTTAAATACATTTACATAAACAAATGCACGAAGAAAAAAATAAAAAAATTATTGTAAATAAATTTTTTAAGATAAACTAAGTGGAAAAATTACTTAGTCGGGCTGACAAAATAACTCCTCAATTAACGTCTCAAATTATCGCGAAAAAATCTTAGCTTCTCCTATAAATACCAGCACAAGTAACTCTTTCATTCCTCTCGTTCTCGCCATTTCCAACCGTATCTCTTGTTCTCTTGCATGATCGATGAGGAGGGTGGTGGCCTTGAATGTTTCTTAGGTTGTGTTTTTCTGCAGAAATATCTCGAATCAGATCTGAAAATCTTGTTAGAGCCATTTGAATGTTTCCAGTCATTTCCGGGTGCAGGGGCGTATTTGTGTGATGGTAGTGTGTGAGAGCTCCAAGGACTGAGTGAAATAGGAAACCTAGGGTTTTTTTTTGCGGTCCGGGGAGGGATTTTGAGTGCTTGAGGAACGGGTATGAGGTTGAACGGAGAAATTTCGTATAGGAACGATGAGGAGAAGGAGAATGAGAGGATTTCGCCGCAGCAGAAGCTCGTTGTCGGATACGCTCTGACATCGAAGAAGACGAAGAGCTTCTTGCAGCCGAAGCTGGAGGGATTGGCTAGGTAATTGGATCGATGAATAACATTTCCTCAAATTTGCGAGATAAATGTTTCGCGCGGTGGAATACCTGGAGCGAATTTCTAAAATTCACCCTTCTAGATGTTGAAAGCTTGAAAATTTTCGAAATATGTCGTGTTTCTGTGGTGATTTTGAAAACCGGGGCTCCGTATATTATCCTTTTTGTTCACTCATCGTCTGTGAATTTTTTTCCTAATCAGGCCCATGATTTGGTGATCTACGCCGTTAAATATATAATCCCAAACTGATTTATGTGGCTAACAAAACGATTTTCCAAAATCTGTGAGGAATATCGGATCAGTGTACCGGCCTGGATCACCGACCTGTGCTCCAAGCTCCTGTAAACTTGGGAATGGAGGTTCTATACACTTGGTATTTTCAAGGACCCTCTTCTCTTGGTGGAGAATTTTTTGTTGATTTTTTGGTGGCCATGTTTGGCATTGATTTCACGTTAGGGACGGCTTTGATTTTTTTTGTCCAAATCATACATCCTTGGTCTTAGACGGCCTTGGTGTCTCTAAACGCATCTTGCCCATTTAAAGGAAATGCGTCTTTTCTCGTTTCCGGAAAGCATTTTTCTGAGTCTCGGATTCGAATTGGTATCTGTCGATGTCTGCAAGTGGATGCTTGGAGTTGTGAACCTTCGTATATTTATTTATTCTCGTGGACTCAGAATATTCAGCATATGCGTGGAGGTTAGCTGAGTTGTCCATCAACTACCGCAGCTTGCTTTTCTCGATTAATATAATTAGTGAAATTATTTTGAGAACAAGATTCATGAATGAATTTGGTACGACGTCCATTTGTTTGATGCCTTTGTTCCACGATATGGACTTATGCTTCAGCCTGAATAGTTATGGTTGGATTTCTGCGGTTCCCTATAGTGGGACAGTGAACTTCTATGAATGGATTTCTGCGTATGTCCCACTTGAGCGTTCCGTGATGGTGAATGTAAGCTTTTTGAACGATATATTACCATTGATATCAGCAGACTCATCCAATATTTCTTCTGTATATGAACATTCAGCCATGGGTACATGGTGATTGCATTTCTGGGTGTCTTAGTTGAATTAAAATCACCATTTTCCTCACGTTCTCATATCAATATTATTTCTTATATCGATTGAAATATTGTTATCAGACATCTTTGGTTTGCCGACTTTCTGTTAATGAGAGGTCTTTTTCTGCTTCTTGATGATTTATTTTATTGATGGGACATTGATGAACATCTGATGCAGGAAGAAGGGAATACTATTTGTCGCAATTGACCAACACAGGCCTCTTTCAGATCAAGGTCCTTTCGACATTGTCTTGCATAAGGTTAGGGTCATATGTATCTTTTTAAGTTGTCTGTTCTTTTTTGAAACCCTTTCTGCAAAAATTGATTTAGATTGCGCAGGGTTGGTACTGCTTTGCAAATTTCTCTTCACTGTTTCCTGATCTCCCCTGTGCTGCTTGATTCGGCAAACAGTGACTGGAGTCCTGGCTTAGCTGTAGCTTTTGTTGTTGTTGTTGTTGTTGTTGTTGTTGTTGTTGTTGTTGTTTATGTATTCTGCCTTTGCGTGAGAAATGAGTTGCTTCAGTTTGGATTAATGGCATTATCTCAATTTGAGAATGATGAGTGTCTGTTACTCTTATGCAGCTATCAGGAAAGGAATGGTGCCAAATACTTGAGGTCAGCCACTTTATACTCCATGAATCTTGTTTACTGTTATAGAGCATTCACTTTCACCTCTGTATCTTACACACATGCCGGTTTTGGTCTATTAAGTTGCATTAAGCCTGTGAAAATTGTTGCAGTGATGAAGCGTGAAGTATATGGGCTGGTAGAACTGACTGTTGTTTTGAGCCTAAAATCTTCCATCTTGGTCTGACATAATTTGCAGAATGGCTGCTCTTGCCTCCCATGAATCATGATTTGATAGTTAAGGTCAAAGGCTGATGAATCCTGACCAGTGAGGATTCTACCTTCAATGACCAGCCAACCTATCCTCTGACATGGTTCCTGGGTGACTTGTTCAGGTGTTGCTTCATATTTTTTGCATAAATTTTCTTTCTTGTATATTGTATGTAACGGGATGCGGATTTCTAGTTATTGGCCCCTATTATATGGGCTGGTTCCTCTTAGCCTATGTGTTTCATCATATTAGCTAAAAACGTGGGAAGGATCTCCAGAACTAGAGATCAGCGATCAATAGTACCATGTGCTTGTAGTTCCATTGCTGGGAGTGGTTATCTCCTCTGTACTTTGATTTTTGGTTCTCTGTTGTTTGGCTTTACGCCTTTACCTTTGTAATTAAGATGAATGGAATATTGTTGAGGTCTAGGCAGTCCAATTGTCATAGGCCAGAACGTAGCATTAGCCTTCCTGAGCTTGCAGTTTGCGAAGAATAATTTTAAGACTGAAGCTTGTGGGTGTTTATTTCTGTTTGCCATTTTTATATCCAATTTTTCGTAGTACTAGCATGGGTATCCATGCTACCATTTGTACTAAATTGGCTCTATATGAAATGCTAAGAGTTGGATCCCATAAAATTTAGCAGAAGCAGATTGCCAACATTATGAGTTATAAGTGGAACTTCGCCTGAAGATGGGAAACTGTGATTACACAGGCACCTTCCGTGTTATCTCATAAGTGGAACTTTGCCTAATGATGGAAAGCTGTGATTACACATGCGTCTCTCATGTTATCTCAATAGATGCTCATAGTAAAACTGAGGCCCAATCATTGGAAACTTGGATTTTGTGGTTCCCCAGTTGGTGCCATGAAAGACTAACTCTTTGCCAGATCTTAATAAGGATCACAAGCAAAACTGTGACCCATAGTTGGATCTCATCCTTGACAAGTGACCTCAGACCACCACAAATAAAGCCACCTTTAGGTGCCTATGTGTTAAGTCTCATATGGTCTCATTCCCATTCCCATCCAGCATCTTTCGCTCATCTTAGTTGTTACTGGACTCTGTTAGCCAACTGATGTTGCTGGAGGTATATTCCAGTTGTTGAAACTTTAGACTTTGGAACAACTTGCATAACATTTCAGCTTGTAATGGTAACTCTTCTATTTAAGACCCCAAAAAAGCAATATAGCATACTGCAGGATGGTCAGAGATCCCCCTGTGCATATATAAGGTGGGTTTGGGAAGTAATAAAACTTTTGATGAAAAGTTTTTGAAATCTGAGAAAATGATGTAATATAATAGGGGTAATGATAAAGAGTAATGAGAATAAAGTTAAAACAGACAAGTTAGATGTACGAGTAGTTGTGTAGAAATAATTGAAAAGTATGGTAGCTGTATAGGAATATGTGAAGAAATAATTGAAAAATAGGGTAGTTGTGGAGAGTGAAAAGTTTTATATTGAGGGTGTGTTTGGGAAGTTATAAAACTTTTGATGAAAAGTTTTGTAGGTAAAAGTTGTCAAATCAGTAGAAAATGATATAATATTGTAGGGGTAATGATGAGGAATAAAGAGAATAAATTTAAAATAAATAGGTTAGTTGTATTGGTAGTTGTGTAGAAATGATTGAAAAGTAGGATTGTTGTATAGAAATATGTCTAAAAAATAATTTAAAAAAAAGAGTAGTTATGGAGAGTGAAAAGTTTTAGGTTGAAAAGTTTTAATTTGACAACTTTTTCAAATTGCCAAACACACCCTGAGAAGTTTTAATTTGAAATTTTTTGGGTGTTAACAAACACCCCCAGTCTTCATTCACTTGCGTTGGTTGAACTATTCACTGTTGCTGCTTTTCTACTGGATCAAAAATTGTAGGTAGAGATTTCCTGATTTGGTTAATCGAGTGTCATTAGTAAAATTTTGACCTGCAAAAATGGTAGCTGGTTGCATCTCTGTTGATTCCAGTGTTCTGGGTGTGTTCCTGCAGTTGTAGGTTGCTTACAGCCATTTTCGGTTGTTACTTCATTTTTCCCCATTCATTTTAGGACCATATTTGTTGTGATTCTCATACTGAACTTCTTATTTTTTCCTTTCATTTCCCTATGTAGGATTACTGGCAAAAGCATCCTGAAGTTACAGTTCTTGATCCACCAGATGCCATCGAGCATGTTCACAATCGCCAGTCAATGCTCCAGGATGTGGCTGATCTGAACCTGTCTGATTGTTATGGTAAAGTTGTTAGATTCCATTATTAGTGTAGGGCATGTTTGTTTTAGGGTGTGTTCGGGAAGTGATAAAACTTTTGAATGAAAAATTTTTTGTGTAAAATTTTTTGAAAAAGAAGAAAATAATGTGATATAATATGTAATGGTGAAGAGTAAAGAGAATAAAGTTAAAATAGATAAGCTATTTGTACATATAGATAGTCGTGTAAAAATGATTGGAAAGTAGGGTAGTTATACAGGAAAATATAAAAAAATAATTAAAAAATATGGTAATTGTAAAACATAAGAAGTTTCAATTTGAAAAGTTTTTTGAGTTACCAAATGTGCCTTAATGTAAAATTTTTCATCCAAAACTTTTCACTCTATATAATTATCCTATTTTTAATTATTTTTTCATATCTTTCTATACAAATTACCCTATTTTTCAATTATTTTTATACAACTACCCATATAATTAACATACGTATTTTAACATTATTCTCTTTATTCTTCTTCATTACCTCTATCATATAACAGTATGTTCTCTTAATTCAAGAACTTCTACACTAAATACTTTTCATCCAAATGTTTTGGCATTTTCCAAACACACCTATAGACTATTTTTATGCTTGAAGGTTAGCTACACTGCTTAAATCTTTCTTGCATCTTCTTGATTCTGTCTATCAAGTTCACTGTTCATTAATATTGCAGGAGAAGTTGGTGTTCCGAGGCAACTAGTCATCACGAAAGATCCATTCTCCATTCCTGATGCTGTTATGAAGGCTGGATTGAAGCTACCCTTAGGTGAGTTGATGTGCTTTCATTTCTTCCCTTCATTCCTCTTCCCCATCAATCTGGAGAAAAGAAAATGTAGACCAAGCAGCACAAGAATCGAAAGAGTTGGCTCATAATGTAATTGATCATGTAATGAAACGCTGGACTGGAGTCATGATTTGTTTTTCATAGTACATGGACATATATGGGGCAAACTAATTTATCTAGCAGAAAATACCATGGTGGGGGTTCAAGACATGCTGTTTTTTAGCTTATGGTACACTTTGCGTGTTATGGGCCCTGTGAAGGTCTTTATGCTTCTTTTGATTGACAAGAGTCTTGAAATCTACACCTTTCTTTTATGGAGGCGTAGTGGCTATGTCAGCCTTTCTGCATCTTAAATTATGCACAACTAAAATGGCTGTCCAGCAGTGAATATAAGTAATTTGATAGACAGGTATCAGAGTAATGCTTGGCTTAGTGGTCATTGCTTTATGACATTGTCATATAAAATGAGCACTGGATTTTCTAGTCCTTACTTCCATCTTCATTTTTTTTTTTGATTGTTGTGATTGGATTTTGCCAAGATCGTGACTTTCGACTGGTTAATTTCCCTGTCAATATGTTGATCATTTAGTTTTCCATAGGAGTTTGACACCAATATGAAGCCCAGGGATTGACGCTTCAGTTTAGCTTTTCTCGGAAATTCTCTGAGTCTATTATTTCAAATGAAAATGGTTCGTAAAGCCACCTCAATATAGCTACAATGAGGTTTAGGTAGACAGCAATGAATAATTTTTCATCAGTACATGGGCAGATATGCTGTGGCAGCAACCTAGGGCACAATCAGGGACCTTACTTCTGCTTTTCTTTTTCAGTTGCAAAGCCATTGGTGGTGGATGGAAGTGCAAAGTCACATGAACTCTCTCTTGCTTATGATCGGTTTTCCTTATCCAAACTCGAACCTCCTTTGGTACTTCAAGAGTTTGTGAATCATGGTATGTTTCTACAGCAATTGCAACAAGCTTTGCATTTCAAATCGGCAACTAGATTCTTTACAGTGGAGCTTTGTTTCTTGTTTGGTTTCAGGTGGTGTTCTCTTTAAGGTTTATATTGTTGGGGAAGCCATAAAGGTTGTAAGGCGGTTTTCACTGCCAGATGTCAACAAAAATGAACTTCTAGATAATGCTGGCGTCTTTCGTTTCCCAAGGGTTTCTTGTGCTGCAGCTTCTGCTGATGATGCAGATCTTGATCCCAAAGTTGCGGGTGAGATTTATGTCTTTGTTTGTCAGAATATCAGCTTGTGAAATGCACTTCATGTCTTTATGTATTTGCTGCCCATTGTTTTTATTTATTTTATTTTATTTCTCCTATTCAATCATGTGCAACTGTTTCAAATTTCAAGAAAAGTGGTTTTCTTCAAAAGAAAAAAATAATAATAAAAAGAAGATGTCTGTATGCCACTGCAACCCAAATCACTTGAAATCTCTAAAATTTAGTTTCCCTCATGCTGCAGAACTTCCTCCACGGACTTTGCTTGAGAGGCTTGCAAGGGAGCTCCAACGCAGGGTGGTTAGTGCCTCTTCTCCACTCTCTTAAGACTTGACTTCCAGTTTTCGGTCATAACTCTGCTTTCTTTAATGTGATTTAATAGGGCCTCCGGCTGTTCAACATGGATATAATCCGGGAGCTTGGAACCAGAGATCGTTATTATGTTATTGACATCAATTACTTCCCAGGCAAGTGGAACTCTATTTTTTTTTATTTTTTTTTTTAAACAAAGTTATTATTACTTAAAATCTTCATCCATTCGTTGAAAAAGAGTTGTTAGTCAAGTAATTCAAGCTGGTCTTGCAAGCTTACGTTGCTTTGATTTTGGTTCCGAAATGTTGATGGTATAACCTCCGCAGGTTATGGGAAGATGCCAGAATATGAGCATATCTTTACAGACTTCCTCCTGGGCCTGGTGCAGAGCAAATACAAGTAGCGTTCCGCAAATAACAATTGAGTGAAGATCCACCAGCAATTGCACTTAATTCGCAATTACAGTTATTTCATTAATCTTCTAATCCGCAGAAGGCATTATATAATTATAATGCCTTGATTTATGTACAAAAGCTGTGTATTGTCTATAATGCTTGCTTGCGGCTGGGATGATGGAAGCTCTCTCGGCAGCTGTAATTAATGAATGTCACTGTTTTTTCTTCCCCATCTGCGCACTTCTTCCCATCTCTTTTTTTTTTTTTTTAGCGACTTGAGCAGCGTTTCTGAACTCGCTCCACGAACTTTCCAACGTAAATTTTTTTTTCCTGCCCTTCCTTAATTCCAGAATCCAATCGAAGCTGGTATGAGGTCTTGCATTAGTTTCAGCATCCCTGATCTGGCTCTACGATTTTCGTTTTTCCTTCTGTATTGCTCACTCTACTTACTGGGATCTGATTCAATGCAGCAGGGCACCCCGCCGCAAAACTCTTTTTTTTTTTTTTGAAAATTTTTCATGAAACTATTAATTTAAATGCATTTAACATGTGCATCAATTTTTATAATTTTTGGAGATTTTTAAAAATCAGTGATATTTTAGTAATTTTAAATTACTAAAAATGCTACAGATTCTTAAAAATTCAAAAAAGTATTTAAAAATGATAAAAATTAATATACATGTTAAATATATAGATTAATATTTATGTAAAAAGAATTTTTAAAAATTTTTAAAAATATGAGATTTTGCATTGATTTCAATGCACCCGACTATTGAAACAGTTTCCTTGTTGATGCTGACTTTTAGGGTATGTTTGGCAATTGATAGAAAATATCAAGTTAAAACTTTTCACCTTCCACAACTATTATATTTTTTAATTAATTTTTCACATTTTACTATACAATTATTCTACTTTTTAATCATTTCTATACAACTATCTACACAGTTAACCTATTTATTTTAACTTTATCTTCTTTACTACTTATCATTACTTATATTATATCACATCATAATTTTTATTCTATGAACTTTTCATTCAAAATTTTATTTATTACTAAACACATTCTTAATTGGTGACGTACGGCGGTCACATCACGAAAGAGAAGGAAGAGGTCTCCGCAGAAAAAGAGATCTGAGAAAGTTGTGCTGGACATTTTGGGTGAACTCTGTTACGTCCGTGCATTTGAGCAGTTGGTAGGAGAATTGCCGTGAGCCTGTGCGGCTGTGCCTGCGGGACACGATAAACACTGTTGTTGGACGACGATGAATAGTGGATGTCTGATTTTTCCAAAGGAGCTTGTGGCTGCGAAAAAGGTGGCCGGGCCGGGCGTGTGGATGGTCCCCAGACTTCCTCCCAAGTGGTGCTAAACGCACCGACTCAAGTACACGTGATCAACAGTAATCACGCAGCCGTCGTACCCTTTTTTCCTTTTTTTTTTTTTTCACCCTTTTTTACGGAGGTTCAAAGGAATTGTTGAAGAGGAGATTTTCCAGAAGCATCGGGCATAGATCGATTGTATTTTTAGGATCTGGCACATCCGCGATATTAGATGGTTGATTCTCCCATTATGTGAGTCACGCGTTACTTGGGGGTAAACGTGATTTTCATTGCGCATTCTTTGTCTGTTAGCTTGCGCCACAACGTGGATTCCGTGGATTCTACTGTGGCTGATAATTGCTCTCAAGCTCATGGGCCGTTGTCTCTGGAACAAACAACCAAAAAATAACATGCTCAGGCTCAGAGACGAATTTGGATCCTTAGAGCATCCATGCCACATGGGATGAACTTGGTATCAAATCATTCATTCAACACAAATTTGGTATTTCAACTCCTGCTCTTTATCCAGCACGGGCTAGGCTAGCTGGCGGAATTTCTGCCTTAGTCACAGGATGTATCTAATCTATTTTGGAAAATCCATCTCTCATTTCAGGAGCACATACACAATGTCTCCTGCAGATACATTGTTAGATTTACACCTCTTAAGGATTGAAAAATATGTACTTGGAATGACCTACGTTGTAAATATAAGAAATAGTAATTTTTAAAAAAAAAAACTCTTGCTCTTCAGGTAGTGGCATATATCGCATGATCAGGTGAAAATGAGGATAATATATAATTTTTCATTTTCAAAAAATACTCTCAATACCCCAAAAAAAAAAAAAAAAACTCCTAGTTCTTCCATTTTCTTTATAATTGTTCTCGATTCTTATGCAATTTTTTCCATTTTTAACACACAATAATACTCTTTTGTTTCACAGTCTCATCCCATCATCATCCAGTTCAAGTGGTGAACATTAAGAGAAGACTTAACCCAGAATGATAAAAGGCACTGGCGTGGAAAAGTAGAAGTAAAAAATGCTAGTTACATCAAGGAATAAGAAGGAACTACAAAAGTTTTTTTTTTTAAATATTTTTTTGGGGCATTTCTAAAAAAAACTATTCTTTCTCTCTCTCTAACAAAAGCCAGACGCCCGTTTACAATAACAAAAAATGTATGTAGTTTCTGCAAAGTAACGACAACTTTTGACAGTTGATGTACGAGGTCTCCAAGCACTCATCCGCCTTCGAAAACTTGAGAAAAAGATTAGGGCAGAACATGTACTATCCTGTGAGGACGCTCTATGGCCCTGGTTTGATCACAAATCACATCAGCAGTAAGCCCCGTCCACTTTCCCTTGAAATTCACCCCTCTATTGATGTGGGCAAATTAAGGTCATGGACTGTCTACGCCTGTCCTAATCTGCTTTCGAAAACTTGATTACATTCTACGCAATTCAAGCGTGTTTTTAACCAATGCACTCGACCTTAATAAAGGAAAGAACAAAGAGATAAATCAATTTGTTAGTACATGGGTAACCACTCTAAGTTCTCTTCATCCTTTTACCTACAAGTGACTCAAATAAATTTGCTCAGATGCATTTTTCCTGATTCTACACTACCAACCATGCTAGCTTATCATCTTAGCATCTTGCCCTAAACAAGTTTCAATTAACTGTAAACAGTGCAATAAAAAAAAATAAAGAGGCCTCGTAGCTCTATAACATGCCTTACCAGTTGAATTGATAACTGAAAATTTTGTCAGAACTCAGCCGTATTCTTTATGACCTGTAAGTGAAATATAATGGTAGCCTCTGCAATGTAATCAGAAAAGGATCCCTCCACTAGTTCTGTAGAAACTAAACGGTAGTATCTTTTCATTACACAACCTCTAACAAAACGGTTCCTTACTTCTCTATAGTCTAGTCCTGTTTTACAGCTCGACTGTGCAGCAGTGTCTTACAAGTAACAGCATCAGATAGCCAGATAGATACATACTAGCCTAGATAGTTGCAAGACCTGTAAGTATGCTTCTGCGTAGTTTGTGACATTTGAGTATTTTACTAAAAAGGCTTAGGCTATAGCCTCCTCAAATTCATATAGCCCAGAGAGAGGAGAGGCTAGAGGCTTTGCCCATGCCTGCGGTGAGCAGAAATTGCAATCGCGACTCTAATGCGGCAAGCCAAGAAAGTTACCACAGAAGATTTCGAACAGAAAGGCCAAAAGAAGAAGGAATTAGGATATAGAATGACACTCGTTTTACTTTTGCCCAACACCATCATCGTCCAACATCCAGCATGCAATGAGCAGTTCAAAAGCGGAGGGAAGGAGGGAGATGCAAGTAAGTAGCTAACAGTACAGAGGTACTAGTGCAGGGAAATGCATCATGCAATCGCAATTAGTAGCGAGATACAGCGCCCCTGGGAGATGGATTGATTAAAACACAAAACCGACAGAAAAAAACAAAGAAAAGAAGGTAGAGGGGGGATGGGAGCAACTAGCTCGCAGGAGATACCGCAAGCTCTTCTTTCGTATCTTCGGCAACCGCATCGATAGCCTCCTCCTCCTCCTCCTCGGACGACGAAGAAGCAGGTGGGCGTTCGAGGAGCGTCCAATCAGGAGGGAGAGTGGGAAGAGGCGGATACACCGTGGGCTTGCGCTTTATGTCCCAGGCCTGGTGCTTCTTCGGCCGAGTCTTTATGTGGTGCGACGTAGCCTTCTTCTGAGGCCTCGACGAGCACTCCACCTCTACCACCATCGTCTTCCTCCCTTCATTCCCACTTCTCTCCTTCCATGTCCTAGGGATAGCTCCAACCCTAGAAATAGAAAGCGAAGAAATCGACATCCTCTCCCCTCGCAAAACAACCAACCAACGGATAGCGAAAAAGATGATGCCGAGTCCCGCAGGCAGAGGCAGACCACGTTGTCAATAATCTATCCTCTCGCCCTCTACTCTCCGAATCGGATAGGACAACTCGGCTATGCTATTCTGGTGGACTACACAAGTAAACTCGTACTCCACCGCTTGCCCAAACTGATCTTTAGGCCCGTTTCGCATTGCGTTTGAATGGTGTGTGCGCCATTATCTATTTCCGCGACGCTATAAACTCAATCTCTGTTTGGATAATATATGACTTTGAATATGCTTATTGCTATTATTTTCAGATAAAGATACAGCTTAGAAGTGCTTAATACGGAAGCTCCAAATACCGCTTTAATTAAAAATACTTATCTATTTTCTTTTATGCAAAGGCAAAACAACCAACACAACCCCAAACAGAGCCTTCGTCTCGTTGTTATTATCATTATTGCTAATGCTGCTGCTGCCAAATTCATAAACTTCTTTTGGTTTCATCAAAATTCCAAGCCCACTAACAATCAGAAAATATCAAAGCCCACCTGAATGACTTTTGACTTATTTAAAACTGGTGGGCGAATTAAATCTAATAGAACCTTGGTTTACGAAGAAATGAACTATTTATCATATTTGTTTATTACATTAGTTGATACATTTGTTGATGGGATCATGCGCAATAATACTAGTCAAGTGAAAAAGCTTTCATGATAATATAAACTATTGTAAATACAATAGATATTAAAAATGAATGCGGATTACATATAAGAGGGATTTCATAAAAGCAAAACTCTAGATTGCTAGGGTAACGCTAATACCTACCGAGCCTAGAAAGACAAATCTCATGTATTTTCTTCCCCCGCAAGTCATGATCAGTTAATTCCAACATACCTGCATACTTCTCAAGTCCACTCATATAGCATTGCAGAAAACTATTGATATTAGGGGTAACAATAACATCTCAGGCGCCCAAGAAAGAGGAAAAAAGATAAATATGTACATCCTTTTATACAAGTAAATATAATACAGATTAGCTTCTACTCCCAACTCATGATCAGTCAATTGCACATCTGCCCTGTTTCTCAAGTTCATATAGCAGCGCAAGCGCAGCAGAATCTTGTGAAGACTTCTTGTCAGTCTTTGGCTCTCCTGTTACTTCGATCACAACAGAGTTTGGTATGTGCAAGCTTATCTTTGAGACAAAGGTACTGGGTCCCCTTTTCCTCCCATCACTCGCTGGAACTCCACTCCTGTAGCAAGGCATAAACTAAGAACAGTTCAGAGATTTCAACCACAGAAGTGAGCTCTGCTGTGGTATCTGTGCACCAGCCATCAGGAACATTACAAAATGTAAAAAGCCAAAAGTGGAAGGCTGAAAAAATTAGTGTCATGCTTTTTGAGTAGGTATATCACCCATGATGCGTTTGGATCTGATGCACGATACTGAATGCCATTAAAAATTTCAAATGATAAGCCTAAATTGAGGGCTGACCAGTACTGTTGCTCTGTTGAGGCAAACTCCGGCATTGGGTACTGAAGTCCTTTGCAAAGCTGGTAAAGGGTTGTTCTTGGTCCCCCTTTCTCCATGTTTACCGACAATCTCACTGCAAACAGGAATAAGCATGCTTTTTGAGATGTTGCCTTTACCCCAAAATTATTGAAGCCTCCATTTTGGAATGCAATCTTTCCACTAATGATTTGTACACATAAGCCCCAAATCAGTTTTAAATTTAAAATTAAAATTAAAACAGCTTTTAATATATGCCATTTTTGGAATCAAACAAAGACACATCAATGAATGTTATAACTCGTTTAGATCTTTTTGAAAAAAAAAAAAAAACTTATTAATATTAAAAATAATAATAATAAAGGGGTGCATGGATACATGAATTGCATTAGATCATAACCCCTGAAAAAGTTACAAAGTTGAGACATGTCTAAGCAAACAATGAGAAAAAGAGGTAGATGCACGGGATGTGATACATCAGGCAGCCAACTCTTGGTCAGTGTAAGCATGCATACAGAAAGTATCAAACCATAACAGAAAGCTGCACCTAATCACCACTGCATCAAATGATATAATACCATAAATGAATCCAACCTCAAACAAATTCACATGCCGCTTACCTGGTGTGGGGCAAATTGCACTGCATGTTTTTGTGAAAGAGACATTGGCCTGGTTCACTTCAGATGACTCCATGTGGGATACATTTACAACCACCTTCTGCTTTTTAGACAAGCTTGGTCCTATAAATTCACATGCTTCTCGTAATACAGCTGGACAGGAAGATTCATCTTCTAACTTCAATTCACCGTGCTTTCGCTTTGATACATATTGAGCATGTGAAAGCCCTCGTTCCTGTTATGGTACATCAAATCAGCATGATGGTAAGCAGTGGTATTTATAAACTATATTATTTTTGTCAAATTTAAGATAAACAAGTAAATTAATGATGGTAAGCAATGGTATTTATAAACTATATTATTTTTGTCAAATTTAAGATAAACAACAGTAAAGTATTCTTTTCAAGTGTTTAGGGTTGAATTGGTGTCAAGGTAACTTTTAGAGATTTAGAAGAATATCAAGACTAAGCTCACACTCACTTCTCCAGGCAGAAGCCTGCACCAACCTGCATTCATTGGACATGATGCCATTCATCATGCATCCATTGCAGGAAGAAGAGAACCAGTCAATTCAAAGACAAAGACCATAGTATGAAAAAAACTAGAATGTTTAAAGAAGAGTGTACAAACTACAAAATTCAACACATGCCATTTGCCTAATATCCAGACTGACTTGGTTTGAGGATTCATCAATCTAAAGATACACTGAATGTTCTTCTGTCAGATTTGCTCAAGTATAAGCATCAAGGACATGAGGAGAATAAGCCATATGTTGGTCAAACCCCTATATTTGGAGTTTTGGACTTCTATTGTATATCATTGAAATGGTCAAAAAAAAGCTAATAGATTCCAATCCAATGAATGAAATAAGTAAACTAAAAATGCAATCTGTGAAAGATTCATCTACGAACCTCCAGGTCCTTCAATAAACTAAGGGCTGCTTGTCCCTTTGCAACTTTTTGGGATCGGTCGCTGCCATGTCCTACCAATAAGACATCCTTCAGTTGTACCCCAAGTTGTGCAATGATCATGCCTCCATCACTTGTGAGTTTTGTGTTAATAAAATAACCAAGATGACTGCATAACTCAATTAATTCACGCAGTGGAGGCAAATCAAGATTCTCAGGTGTTACAATAGGAGAGAGCAGAGGTTCAAATATATCCCATGCTTTATCCAGATTAAGTCCACTGTCTATCAGTATTGCTCCAGCAATACTTTCTACGATGTCTCCGAGAACCTGCACCAATGAGAATCAGAATTAGGCGGTGGCTGCACAATTAAGAAGTGTATATACCATCACAGATCCAGTAGGTTTTTCTTTTTCTTTTTTCTTTTTCTTTTTTTTTCGGAGTTTTCTGAGAAAAATCTCCACAAAAATTGTTCCATCATAGGCAATTCCCTTAGGCAGGAAAGGGATGATGACGATAATATTCTGTATATGCAACAGTAGAAACCATTAGAATAGTTTGCAGGCATATTCTTCTGAATATAAGAACTGGTTAGGTTTTCCACAGACATGCACAGTTTTGCAATTATAAGAAAAACATAGTTCTAGTTAGATTGGTACAGATGCATATTATGCTGTTTGAACTTCTGCCATGCATCCTGACCATCAATGCAAAATGTGATAAACATTGAATAGCATTTCCACGCATAGAAGAGACCCTCTTTGTTATTGATGTTAGAAAGGTTATTTATTGTTTCAAAGCAACCAACTCCAAGGGCCCATGGTAAAGGATCAATGCTGAAGTTCTGTACACCATGTTAGCCAGAAAGGGACAAAAGGTTAGAAAACTTATGTGAATATATACATCATATTGTCGTCGAAGTCATCAATCATCATTGATCTTAGAAGTAACCAGACATGCACAGACTTCCATGTTATATAACTTGAGCCTAAACATTGCCTGGATACTTCAACACGACGTGTTGATGTATATCACTCGAAGAACCGTTATTCATATAAATTTTCTGAACTCTCTTAAAAGCATTTATAAATATCTTTTTTTGTTGGGGGGTGGTGGGGGTGAGGTCAGAAGAGGTCACCTTTGGCCCTTTGCACATTCCATGCAATAGGCTTGAGTACCTACAATGATTTCCTTCAGCCAGCCATTTCACATACTCATCTATTTGTCCCAATAAAAATCCAGAATCATGAAGGAGATGCTGCTGGAGGTTATGGCGCACTGCTACTTGTGCAAAATTTTCATTGTTCACAGATGCTGAACGCAAGTCCGTCAGCTCCCCTGGATCAATGTCTGTATGAGTTTGAAAGAGGTATCTTGTGATGAGAATATCTAGGACAGCATCTCCCAGAAATTCAAGCCGCTGTGAAAAGTCCAAAACAAGTTACTTTCTAGAAATAGTGAAAGTATCACATGCATATTAATCAAAGACAAGTACAGAGGAAAGATATCTGCCTGCATTTCTCAAACCATATATGATGGAGATAAGAGTTCAATGATAGAGAGACCACATGACAAAAATCTCACTGATAGGAGACCTTCACACCCTCACTTCATTGACTTTCAAATAAGGTATGACTGGATGGAATCTCCAGTGACATAAATTTCTCATCTGGCAGACTAGGAAATCCTATGACCTTTCTTAAAGAATCTAAAACCCAGAATTCAGGGACTATATACTTATCCAAGACAATCATTCACCCTCATTTCCTAGTTACCTCATAACAGTAGGCAGCTCCTAATACTTTGTACGATGAATGTGTTATGGCTTGCAACAGAAGACCCTTGGTTGAAAACTTATATTTGAGCTTTGATTCCAGCACTTCGATCTCATCCATTTTGGGAGCATAACACAAAAGAGCTGCATTTCTTGTAGCCTCCTCAACTGATGCCATGTCAATTTCAGAACATATATGCAGCCATTTCATCAACAGCAGCACTGAATTCAAGCCACCAGCAACATAGTATGCTCCTATCAGGGCCTCAACACAGTCAGAAACAGTTTTGGAGCACATCCATCTGTGTCCCACATCACAAGGCTTTCCAGTGACAACTGAAATATCCTCTGTTGCATATTTGCTTTCAATAGGCACTTCAGAGGAATTCACTCCACATTTACAAGGAACAGGACGAATTGAGCATTGACCAGGAGCCACCCAACGGCGGGGATCAAATGCACCCTCCCTAATATAGCCCTGTAAAAAGCGATATGAGTAGAATGGTCAGAAATAAATCCTGCAGTTAACTGTACACATACAAGGCAGAAATCAATTCAAGTACATACAACAAAAGAAACTATCTTCCATGAAACCATGCACAGGGCCCAATATTCAGGATATGCTTCTGTAAAATGCTTTTTCTGGTAATGCCATCCTCAAGCTTTACGCTGGTTTGTCTTTCAACTCCCGCCACACCTATGAATTCTAAGTCAATTTCTTTCCTACTGAACAAGCTCATAAACTCAATTCAATGGCCTCAGAAATGGAATCCGGTACTGGGAATGGCATGTTTCCATCTTTGAAGAAACCTTTAGGGTAGGGGATGGAGATTGTAGAATTGTTCTAATTGATTAGCTCGACAACAGGTAGAACCATAAACTCTACTTAGTGCAGAGATTTGCTGACAATGAGATATCATAACACCACAAGCATCAATGTTACCTGCAACTTGCGGGCGGTACCCAATTTATGGAGGGTTGAATTAGAAATTGCTCTCATCCTAAAGGCTGACAATTGCCCTTCATGCTCTGTAGGATACTTTAAGAAGAGATGACAGCTAACTACATACTTTAACACTGAATCTCCCAGCAGCTCCAAACGCTCCAGGGAAAAGTCCTCACAACATCCTAAGGTTGTAATTGCTTCTAAAATCTAAAAGCACACAATAATCAATAACAAATAAATGCTTGAAAACATTTATTAGCATATCACTGCCTCAAAAATGAACAAGAGCAAGTTGCAAACCAGGAGACTTGAGATATTGCATTTGGTGGAATCACTGGAAATTTCCCCTCTAAGTTGACTTGCCAACATCAAGGATTTCAATCGGTGCATTAATGAAGGTAGTAGGTAAAATGATCTTAAAGTACTCCTAGGTACATCAACAACCATTAAAAGTTCTGGAGGCATGTGGACATTGCAAGGTGGCTTTTCCACTCGCATGTTGCTCCCTGCATGGTGTGCTTTCTTATTGCTTGGCCCACCTGTCAACGATCAACGAAAGTCAACTAGAGACAACATATGGGCAGATATTGTGACTTTTAGCCACATCAAATGACAAATTGCATGCATAACATAAAATAATCTACAATATAGAGTAGAATAAGTACTTATTACAATCATGAGACATTGGAGAAACAAAACACACGCAAAAGCTAATGCAGTTGACTAGTATATGAAATATAAAATCCAAATAAAATGACTAAAAGAAAACATCGAAAAATATCAGATGCCTAACAAACATAAGTTAACAACAATAGGTAAAAGCAGAAGCATCATTTTACAACCTGTAAGAACAAACCTTCAGATCTAAATTTTGATGAAAGTAGGTTGTGTGCATTATGACTTTGTTTTAACAATAACAATGGCTGTCCCGGATACAGAAGCACAATCCCATACCTGGATAAAAGGAAGCATCAATAACTGCACAATTTTTTACACAAAAGCTGATCAGGAAAGTCAATTTTAAAGAAAGAAATCACAAACTTCTTGTTGAAGTAATCTGTGAAGGTAGCATAATTTGATGATGCAGCTCCACAAGTCTCACCAAATGGACTGTCAGCAGATGCATCACTTGTAACTTCAAGGATGGAATAAATCCTCCCTGTATGAACAGCCATAACCACCTTGTCTTTAATGTCATGAATATCAAGAGAATGATTAGCAAAGTGGAGGACCCCTTCTTTTCTGGATGGGCCTGTCTCACTAGAGGACAAACTTCCCACGTTTCTAGTGGAATAAGAATCAGAACCAAGCAAGAGCCTAGCCTGCATAAGTTCCACTACAGAGGCACAAGAATTGATCCCTTTCCAATCAATGCTCAAAGTTTTATTACTGGAGAGAGTAGTAGGCTGAAGGGGTAAAAGCAGGTACATATTCTCCATCCTCCACGATGACTTTTTTTCTCTCTCAAGTAAAAATTTCCTTCTTTCTCCAGATTTTTGTGATCCAATAAACAATTTCCCAAACAAACCATTAAAGAAAAACTCCTGGAATAGTCTTGCATTCTTCACCTGGTTCAATCAGGAGAAAGATATGAACATAAATAACAGATAAATTGATTAACTGAATTAGCAAAACCGATAAATAGATGAACTAAATTCACATTTATCTCAAAATACAGACCTGTTCTGAATCCAAGTGGACTTCGCCACATGGAGATACAGAAGCCTTAGCCATCTTATCAATCAGGTAAAGATCAACTTTTGCACATGCTACGTCGTCATCCAGTGTGGTCTCCATCAGGAGTACAAATCCAGAATAACATTCACCAACGACATCACAGGAAAAATTTATTTTGTATGCCTGCAGAGTGACGCACTCCTCCCTGTGCGCCCAAGTCCCGGTCAAAGCCTTGACAGTCGTGGTCCCATGAAGTTCCTTCCTTTTTGTTGTACCTTCAAGAATTCAAGAATATTCACTCATTTCAAGGAGTTATCAACAAAAGATAACAAGTTCTGAGTTATTCATGTCTTGAAAATATAATAACTACAATAATACTAGTAATATTACACCATCAAATGAGACAGCACACATATAGAACCACACCAAGTGATATAATGTCGATGAAGCTCATTATAAGCGAGCACGAAAAACGAAGGAAATGGATACGCTACCTATGCCTGACAAAGATCCATTTGTCTTCTTGGTCCTACCATTTTCCGAAGGCTCTTCAATCACAGGGACAAGATGATCATCAATAGCACCCATTTGATGGAGCTTCTTGCAAGCATCTAAGCACACGAGCTGCCTTGACAGGCGACAACTCCGGCAAGTAGGACCCACAAGAGTTTGAAAGGGTGCATTATGAGGCATTGTTAAAGTGCACTCATAGGAACCTCCGTGAAGAGCGAACTCAAATTTTGGCTTTGGACTGAAGTACCAAGGGTAAAGTGGTTACTGATGGTTTGTGATGAACAGTAAACGACTGCTGAAATCAATCAGGAGTGATATGATGAAAAAGAATAAACAGGATAACCTAGAAAAAGAGGAAAACGACGCACACCTTTCTCCAGGAAGCTTCTCGCAGTATCTGTATATAAGACTAACACTAGAATCTGCAGTCACTGTTGCTCCTGTTGACTCAACAGAATATACATTTATTTCTTCATCACAAAATGCCTTAGAGATGCTTGTATCAGGATCTCTATTCAAGGAAGTATCTGCCATAGATCGCTCACTTCTAATGATGTCAAATAGTAAATCCCTTTGCTTGATGTTGCCCCTGTAGCATTTTCTATGTTAGACATCATAGTCAAACAAAGACATCAACAGAAATATGCAAGAGATCCTCAGTAATCCAAGGTCTTCACAGTTTCCTCTCAAATTGCTCATCATAAAAAAAAGCAGCCATTTGGATGTAGCTGTCGCCCAGATAAAGCAACACTAAGATTTGAGGGGCAAGGTAAAACCAGCTTTCTAAGGGTGTGTTTGGTAATGAATAAAACTTTTGATGAAAAGTTTTGGAGAGTAAAAGTTGTCAAATGATGTGATATGATAGGGGTAATGATGAGTAGTAAAGAGGATAAAATTAAAATAGATAGGTTAGTTATGTTGATAGTTGTATAGAAGTGATTAAAAAGTAAGATAGTTGTATAGGAAAATGTGAAAAAATGATTAAAAAATATGATAGTTGTGGAGAATGAAAAGTTTTAGATTTAAAAGTTTTAACTTGACATTTTTTGTTAATTGACAAACACACCCTAAATATTGGTTCATGAATATCCATATAAATTCTAAAACTAGATTTTTCAAAAATAATAATAATAATAAATAAACTACATGCTTTTTAAATTTTTTTTTCTTTTCATAAAACTATTATCCTAAATGTATTTAATTCATATACTAAGTTTCACTATTTTTCAAGATGTGTGTGTCGTTTAAAAAAAAATTCAAACACATGAGTATTTCAGTTATTTTCTAAGATTAAAAACGACTAAAATACCCCTAATGTTTGAATTTTGAAAAAAATATACACATCTCCAAAAACGGTGAAACTTGGTATATGAATTTATATATATGTGGAAAAAATCTTGGTATATGAATTAAATACACTTCAGATAACAGTTTTATGAAAAAAATCAAAAAAAAAAATAAATAATAATAATAATAATAATACAACAAGTAAATGGGTCGATTGCATGGGAGGTCCCATGCAACTAACCATATAGAATCAGGCCTCTTAGAAGCATAGGGGGTGAATGATTAAAAAGTAGAGGATATGTAAGGATTAATGGTTGAAAAGTGGGAATAATAATCGAAAAGTAGGGATGATGATTGAAAAGAAAGGAATATAGGAAGAAGTTAATCATACCCATTTGGTTGCAAATTGGATGGGGTATAAAAGAGTGTAGTCCTACTACAAACTTACTGTTTTTCAATCATTTATTCTCACCCAATATTTGATGCATCTAAAATATCCTTAGTTTCTTTTAGTATTTTGCCAAATGGCATGCACCATGACATTAAGCATTTCAACACTGAAAAAAAAAATGTATTTCATAAAAGTAGGATATTGTGCATGTTGATAGATAGCAATTCCACTAACAGGAACCAATAACGAGGGGGTGCTGAAGAAAGGCAAAAAAGAGGGAGAGGAGAAATAAGACTGGCTGCATATGGATTTCTTAACAGATAGTGGCATGAATTCCTCAGAAACACTTTAACCCCTTCATGTAAAATGATACCAAAGAAATGACTGGTTTAAAATCCATATTATTCCTCTAACAAAGAACTGATTTCAAACGATTGCAAATCCAATGGTCAAATGGGGGCAGAAACCTACCTTTCTAGCATCAAGATGTAACAAGATTCAAGTTGTCGAGCTCTACCACGTGATTGAACATAACTACGAACTGTTTTTGGCAAGTCAAAACGGATCACACAGGAACAGTTATTCACATCTATGCCCTCTTCCGCTACATCAGTAGTAAACAACAGGTTCACCTGAACAGCAGGGTGTCACACAATAACATATTCAAACAACATGAAACTTCCATACGAATATGTTGATTTTCAGCATACCTTTCCACAACGGAATAAATCCAAAGTGCTCTTCTGCATTTTTGGTGTAAGTGCATCAATTGATGAACTCCCTCCAGTCAAATATGAAAATGTCAAATGGGATAAATAACCAAGTTTCCTCATGAATCGTTCGGTCACTTTAGCAGTAATTTTTCTATCAACAAATATCAGGCAAAGTAGTTCTTCAGATGCCCTACAGACAATGTAATTAAACTAATTATGTTAAAATTATTGCGAAGTAGCGTCATTGAATGATTCTGCTGCTCGTCACAAAAAAAAAAAAATTAAAAAAAAAAAAAAGTCACGTACTTTAATGACTGGAAAATGCGCATTAGTTCATACAATTTAGGAGATATATAGCCCATCTTGACTGCCTTCAGGTAGCCTGATTCAACCTTCAAAATATGCTCATTTACTGGAAGGGAAAAAAAGAAGAACAATGTGATATATTAATGTCAGTATAAATATATAATAAGGAAACATCAAAGAAAATTATCATCAAAAACAACATGAATTTGTGAAAATAAGAAGATTAGAAAGACCGGGACAAACCAAAGGTTTAGAAGGATACAATAAAATAGAAGGGTAACAAAGAAACCAGTTGTAATAAACTTGATGAAGGCAAGCTACAATTCCGCTTCTATGAAACCCTTTTTCTATGTAACCCCTTCCGTTTTTAATATCTTGATGGTTGAATGGAAAATTCACTTCGTCTATTGTATTTAACATCATTTGGTTTAGAATGATACAATAAAATAGAAGGGTAACAAAGAAACCATTTGTAATAAACTTGATGAAGGAAGGCTACAATCTTGCTTCTATGAAATCCTTTTTCTATGTAACCTATTCCCTTTTTAATATCTTGATAGTTGATGAAAAATTCACTCCATCTATTGTATTTGACATAATTCATAGTATTTTGGAAATCCTTTTATTTGTCTAATATCACTGTACATGGGCCCCATTGAAAATCAACTTAGTAAAATAGTTTAATGCTAAATATCAATTTTAAAGTTGTATTTTCAACATTTAAACCATTTAAAATATCATTTCTACATGGATAAATAATTCTATAAAGTATTATTATGTTCTAATATATGTGTAAACAGATTTAAGCATTTTTCATAATTTACATATGAATATATATTTTTCAACAAATGTAGCCCATAAATATACTTGATCGAGATGAAACTTAGTCTCCTAGATAAACAAATTATGTTAAATACAATAAATGAATTAGATTTTTTGTCAAAGATCAAAATCTTAAATTTTGAAGGGGTTACATGGCTCTGCTTCTATAACCCATATATATATATAGAGAGAGAGAGAGATATACGATCCTGTGCAGACGGACTACACCATAATCATGGTGCAATCCGCTACAAAATAGGCCTCATGCATACTAAAATGTAATAATACATTATACATTCATTTACTTATGTAAAAAAATCCCTTACATAGTTTAAATGTTGAAAGTACCATTTTAAACTTAATATTTACATTAAACAATTTATTATATTGATTTTATACCATTTTAAGATGGCGGTCATGCACATGTTGGATTTAGATGAAAATTAGTGTAATAATAAAGTGAATAATTCTAAATACAATGGATGGGATACATATCTTATTCATGATCAAGTGGATCAAAATCCATACACACACATATAAGGAAAAGAAATAAATTATATGACTAAGGTACTTAGGTTTTACGAAGTTTGAAAGCTATATTTGAGCCCTCGCTTCTATAAATGGCCCCTAAAAAAGGATTGGAGAAAGCCTTCTCCCCAAGGCATCTTCGACTTGAGAAAGATATGGAGAGGGATTAAGAATTCTTAGGATGTTTACAAGAACTGCCATAAAAAACCAAATTCTCAAGACACTTGACAGGAATTATCGTACACTTAACAGGAATTATCGTAATAACCAAAATCTCACGATGCATAACAGGAATTATTGTAAATTCTCAGAACGTTTAACAGGAATTATCGTAAATAACCAAAATCTCAAGATGCTTAACTAGATTTATAGTAAATAACCAAATTCTCAAGATGCTTAACAAGAATTATCATGAATAACCAAATTTTCGGGATGCTTATTCTAAAGAAAAAGAAATAAATTATGCAAATAAGGTACTTAGGTCAGCAAAGTTTGAAAGCTATATTTGAACCCTCACTTCTACATGCGGCACCTAAAAAAGGAGTAGAGAAAGCTATCTCCCCAAGGCATTCATACCATATATTCCTTGCCAGGAACAATACTTGACCTCAGGTAGTAAGACTCATTAAAAGACAACTGTTTTGAAGACTAAACAAAGTCAGAAAAATCATACCAAGAGGATAAGTTTCTTCTATCTTGTTTAATACTTCCTCAATAAAATATTTACACTGCATCCTGCTTGAACTAGAAAAATCAGATCCCTCTACAATGTTTTCTGCATTTTCAGTTTCCATGCAGACTTGAGCAGCCTGAAAAAATATCATAGCATGGCATAAATTAGTCTCTCTCATGTGCAAAATTAATACTGTTCACGTGCCAGAATAATGTGTGATGTTGTTGAGAAAACTCCGAAATGCAACCAGGAAGTAGCATCACAGAGTAAATAACTAATAAGAAGGTATATTTTCAATCGTGGCATTAGGAATAATAGGTAAAAATTGAGACGAATATATCGGGTATATAAAGAATCTGAAAAAGGTCATTTCAGTGAATATGTCAGAAACATGCCCATAAAATATTATCATTCCCACTCAAGAAAAGAACCTCATTGACTTGGACTGCTACAAAAACATGTGTAAGAGTAATGCATTTGCTGTAGCCTTCTAAGCCATGCTAAAGAAACAAGCCTGGTAGAGGAAATAATGCCATCAAGCAAGTACGTCTCACATATAACAAAATGCATCCATTCAATGTGAGCTAATAAGTTTTCAGCATCCATAGAACCATATCTAAGGGAAGTGTTGGATTTATCAGAAAAAAATTCTCTACATGGAATCAGAAAAAGGAAAATTAGGAAAGATAAATACAACACCTCATAAGCACAAATGAGTCCAAGGTCATCCAGGCAATATAAAATTTTTGCATGATAACTGGACAAACGCTTCCTCAATGCTTTGATCTTATCATCCATGCCTTCATCGTGATTAGTTAGTAGATCTTTCGTATGAGCCACTGCATCATCATGCTACCAGGCAGAGAACCATGTGAGAGGCAAATCCACATCAAACCAGATTCCAAAATGCAAAGATTGCAATGATAAGCCATGGAATTAAGACCTTGAACCACGAAGCATCCAATTTTGTTTTCAAATCAGCATGAAGTGAAAAACTCTTCTCGTAATAAACGTTAACTTCCTTTGCTGTTGGAACAAACAGTTCTAGCTCAGCTCTGTCCTCGACTGTACAGACCTGAATTAGAAATTTTGGGGAGCATTACATTAATTCACATATGATATGGCATTCACTATTTCATAGAATTTTGAAATAACCATAATTTTAAATGGGGCTTTCGAGACCTTAGAATCCAAGATGCTCTCAAGTTCAGTTATTTGATCCTCACAGTCAATGGCTGATGAGACACCTGATTTATGCAATGCAATTACATAAATTTTATTAGCAACAATAAAATAACAACCTAGTCTATACCTGAGAAATAAAGGATGAGAAAAAATGACAAAGAAGTTCATGCATGCCAGACGGCACTGTTCTAGCCTGAATTAGTACCAGGAACAAAGTAGACAGGTATCACCAAATAATACACCAGTTAGACGTGGAAACATTTTTGTAACCATGAAAGCATGAATGGCTCTCAAATGCTTCATTTCCCAACCATTCAGAAAAAAAAAAAAAGAATTCACTCCTCAACCCTAATCACAACATTGCAATTAGTGGATGTTATCTAGGATGAGGAGAGAGAAAGAAGGCCTTATCCAATATTTCCAAGTCCAACCGTTCGAATTTTTCCAAACCATAGCCCAAGAGTTGCAGGTATCCTCATTTTACACATGCACATCTAAAAATGCCTTGATGCTATTTTCAGCAACCAGTTCAGGCTTTTTTATTTGGTGTTGAACTAGTATTGGAAGTCCCAAATCATAGCAAAAGGCAGAACCGTAGATTGTGAGTTATGAAGTTGCATCACCAAATGAAATTGCTGTTCAACAAACTGTTGGTTTTGGAGTTTGTACCAAACAATGCAAACAACCACAATAATATCCAGTATCCATTAAGCTTTGCAACAATATGAACACTTAATGGACCGTGAAAAACCAATATTAATTCAAGATTATTCCTCAGAAACAGATGCTGACTTTCTATTTTCTCCCTGCATTTAATCAGAAAGAAATATACCTTTTCTAACAACGGGAGAAGCAGTCATTCCGAAAATACTCGGCCTGCATCCAGATCTGTGATAAAATTCCTGTGCGAAGACCAAAGCAAATTACTCACACATTCATGGTGTTTGGCTAACTTTTGTCTGAAAAAAGAATCTTATTGGCAACACAAAATAATTAAAAATAGTAATGCAGACAACTGATAATGCTTTTGCGTGCCTTCATTATTCTTGTGTAAGGATGTCTTCCAGTAGCATGATGGCATTCGTCAAATATCATTAGCCGAACCACATCAAGGGTCAAAAAAGCATTTCTAAGAGCATCCAATAGAACCTGGGGTGTCATAACCATTACCTGCATGACAAAGCCAACAGACAACATGTAACATCACTTATGTGATTTAACATTATATAGCTCTCATCTCAGCTAACACCACAAATTCACCACCAAAGAAACGAAAATCAAAGAGGTAAAGCCAATGCACAAATTTAATAAATTATGTCTTTTATGAAATCTTCTAAATTCAATATCTTGGTCCACATGCAAACAGAAAATAACACATTCGTGTAAGTCGAAATGCAAGAAGAAGAAGAAGCTTTACTTCCTGTGTGGTGATTTCCTTCTCCCAACACTGGGCATTCCAGTTATCCACTCCCTTATCTTTGTGATACTCCGCAACTTTGAAATCTGTGTGAGTTTTGATTACCTCAAATTGCTGGACGAAGAAACACACACACACACACACACACAGAGGAAAGAAAGCAAGAAGAAGAATCAGCTTCAAGATATTAAAGAGAAGCAGGAAGGGGGGAGAAGAAGAAAATCAGAACTTTCAGCATTCCCAAAAAGCAAATGCAGTGGAAAAAACATGTGTAGATACCTGATTAACGAGATTGACGGTCGGCGCCATGAATATGATCAGCTTTCGGTCACCAGTAACCTTCAAGGCCTGCCCAATCTCCTTCATCAACATTAACGCAATCATCGTCTTCCCTGCTCCAGTATCCAGCACCGCGATCGTGTTCCTCCGCGACGCGACTTGGAAGACCTTGTTTTGGTAACTGGAAAGGAAATTTTAAAAATAAACAAAAGGAAGCTCAAGAAGATTTCCAGGAATCATCGAACAGAAAAATGCAACGGAAAAAGGCACAACACCTTCTGGGATTAACGTCTCGCGGAGCCTTATCGGCAGCTGGTTTCTTCTTCTGCGGCATTGTAATTCCGCCGCCGTCGGGGAGAGACCGCTTCAAGGAATCTGGAGATGCTGCTTTAGGAGAAACCATGGAGATGCTAAAAGCAGCTCCTTTTATCGCTAGAGAGAGAGAGAGAGAGAGAGAGAGAGAGAGAGAGAGAGAGAGCGCGCGCGAGCGAGCGAGCGAGAGGGGGAGAGCGGCAAGAACGGTGTGACGAGTAGAAAACACTTCCACAGTTTCTATTTTGATTCTCCGCTGCCTTTGCCGTTACCGTGGACTAAGCGCACTTTGTTCGATGCTCCTCCGTTGTGTGGACCCCAGCTGCTCACGAGAGAAGGCGCTTAAGCTTTTTCCCGGGGTGCCCTTTTATTTTAAAAAAAAAATGTTGATACACGCGTGCTCTTATGTGAATCTTTCATCGGTGAAATCCATTATTTTTAATATTTTATAGCATTTTAATTTAATTTTTAAAAAATTAAAAACACTGATATACGTGTCGTGACTTTTTATTTTAAAATCAAAATAAGTTCAAAAAATAACTGAATTTAACGATTGACAATTTGAAGTAAAGCTCGCACATGTATAAAAATTTCGTTAGAAAGTATAAAAATATAGCCACGCGGGTGGCCGTGTCAGATGGCCGCAGTTTTATATTAATCTCTCTCCTCGCTTGTTTTTGTTTAATCCCGAAGGACCCAAACTGAAACTTTAATAATTTTGACAGTAATAGACTAAGCCTGTTGAGTTTTAAATATTGCAGGCCGAATTTTTTTAAACCAAAATTTAGGTATCTCATTAAAAATTTATCACACGCACGCAAGTGTGGAAATGAAAAAAAAAAATACACCTATTTTCATTAATAATAAAGAAAATGTCATTACATAGAGAGGTGAATAATAATAGTTAAACCATGCTGAGTCAGTTCTAAGTACACCAATGATCAACCCCATGAGTTGCCAAGTGATGTACAATTTAGTTGCTGTTTGGTAAACATGGAGAAAATTAGACGATTGAACAGCAAATTGCAGGCCATCACTTCCTTGATCACCTCATCCAAACTAGATAAAACAATCATTTTTTAAGAAACTTGATTGCCATTAAAAATCACTCAAGATTTCAACTTTCTTGTACTGCAGGCTGAATGTTAATAATGAAATTTGTGCGACAGTTTTAGATATAAAACACTTTTTAAATTTTACATATGAAATAAGTTCAAATAGATTTTACACAGCCTATTTGAAATTTAAAATCCCGGAGTCAAGGTTTAATTTGTAAATTGAAATTTCACTGATTGTATAACATATTTGTATTATGCATATTACTATATGCGGGAATGATCTATTATAACTGGTGTTGAGACTTCACGCAACCTTTTTTTAAAAAAAAAATTTAAAACTGTTTTTTTAATCCAGACAATACTTACTTTTATGATATCAAAATTCAATTTCATTACCAATTTTAAAAAATTCGATTTCATTAAAAAATTATAGTATATAAATTTTTAGCACCACTAGAAAGTGAATACATCTGTAAAATTTTGGTAAATCTTAAGAATGAATATATAGTATGTAGAAGGTCTAGAATTATGAGATTTCTGGCATTATAGGTAAATGTATATGTACATGGATGAATGCTATGAATGGTTTAATCTTGTTTAAACAAGTTTTAAAATGAGCATGAAAAATTAACACAAACGGTTGTAACAGATCATTACCATATGCTATTTCACGTCTAAAATGAATGTTTAACCAAAAAAAAAAAAAAATGCTATTCACATGTTATTGAACATCTTAAATTCGAAGCCAATATTATCCCCTATAATAGTTTATCCAAGTGTGTATTTAGTTAGTATTAAAACTTTTCAATAAAAACTTTGCAGTATAAAACTTTATGCTCTCTACAATTGCTATATATTTTAAAATTTTTAACATTTTATTATACAACTATCATATTTTTAATCATTTATAAACAACTACTCACACAACTAACTTAATATAACACATTATTTTCTTTGATTTCAAAACCTTGTATATAAAAAACTTTTTTTTTTTGAAAATTTTATCACTTTCCAGACACATTCTAAATAACTATTCAGTTTTTTTTTTTTTAAATAAGTTGTATATCTAGATACAAAAAAAAAATATTTCAAATAAAAACTTATCAACCTAAAACTTCTCACTATATACAACAATTTTATCTTTTAACTATTTATTCATATTTTTCCATACATTTACCTTGTTTTTCAATCATTTATATACTGTTACTCATATAATTAACTTATTTATTTTAATTTTATTATCTTTTATTATCGTTATCTGTATCGTATCACATCGTTTTCGCATATTTTAAAACTTATAAATTATAATTATTTTATTTAAATATTTTATCACTTACCAAACACATACTAAGTCATCGAGCATGAATTTCGTTATGGGATGAGAAATATTTACTCTTTCATTTTCCTTTGTTACATATTTTCTTCCTTTATTTATTGGGAAAGATTCAATGCCGCAAGGTACCTCGGAATCTCAATGCACCTTGCTGCAAAACTCATTTTTTTCTATTTAAAAAAAAATTCATGAAATTATTAATCTAAATGCATTTAACATCTGTATCAATTTTTATCATTTTTGAAAATTTTTAGATATTTTATGAAACTGTCAATCTAAGTGTATTATTTTCGGAAGATTTTAGTTTTTTAAAAATCAACGGTACTAAAATTATTAAAAACAACGTTGAATTATTAAAAACACTGCTAATTTTTAAAAATCCTCTAAAAATTAATAAAAATTGATGCAAACGTTAAATACGCCTAGATTAACATGTGTGAAAAAAGTTCCAAAAATATAAAAAATGGAATTTTACAATGGGGTGCATTGAAATTTCAAATCACCCTACTACATTGAATCATTTCCCCTATTTATTAGGGATATTAGGGATAACAACAGCCGATTCCAACATGGTCCGTGCATGGTAATTTAAAAACGATGATCGTAATCTTGTTTTATAATTTTTCAATAATAACGCCATACAGTTCGCATTGGTTAAGGGGCCGTTTGGTAACGTCTCACCATGGGAACCATGATTTTTTCATGGTATTTCGTTTCCCAATGCTAATTATTATTCTATCAATCACACTATTTTTTTCACTTTTACCCCTATATTCCAATCATTTTTCCTACCGACTACATACAACAAACTTATTTATTTCAACTATATATCTATCATTTCCTATCAATCACACATTTCTTAAAAAATTCTCTTTTTCATTTCCCACCATTTCCCACAATCCCACTATTTTACACATTACCAAACATCTCCTAAATCGAAAAAGAACGGGAAAAAAAAAAAAAACAGGAAATACTCGTCACGAATATCACAAATCAGCGTTTCGAAGTGTTCAATCAAATAATGAACAATTTTAGCTTCCGCCACTTTGGGAATGGGAAAAGAGATTTCAAAAAATATATGAAAAATAAAAAGTAAAATGTGATTAAAATTAAATATACAAAGACAGAATAGTGCTTAAAGAAAAAAGAAATATCTAGGAAAAATATTCGAATGTATTTTCCTTTCTTCCCTACTAAGGATTCATCGACAGTCGGTGGAAGTGTTTCCTTCCCTGCTAAGTGTGCATATACCCCGTAGATTCAATACGGCACCTCTGGCAAAGCTGACACCAACGATTATAGGAATAATATTGATTCCCTCCCACGTGAGAGTAATCTCATCAGGAAAGGAGTATAATTCTTCAGAAAAACAAAAGGTACCCTCTTTTTAATCGATTGCTAGCAATATCACCTTTTTTCTTTTTAAATAGTCACAGCAGCAGCACTGTAAGCAGTTGAACAGCAATCTTATTGCATAAAAATTATAAAAAATTGCTCCAAATATTGCCTTCCGTCTAGATGAAGACTTTATAAAAATAAGCCATCAAAAGAAAACTAGCATGAAAATAATGGCCTCAATTGCCAAAGGAATTAAATTTTTTTTTTTTTCAAAAAAAAAAAAAAGGCTCACTCCTCCGTCTACCGTTTCTAATATCTCAGTTTTGACCATCTTGTTTTTTATCTCAAGCCCCCTGCTGTGCGCCCCTCTCTTCTCAGCGGTACTGAAATAGAAGCAATAAAACAAGGTCAAAATATGCCCAGGTTGAAACCATTATAGCATGCGGTGATCTCTGCAGATATCTCTATAATGACTGTTTTCATGTTGGAAAATTTTCGGATCAAAAAGAGAAGTAAATGAATAAGAGTTTTACCTTTATGAAACCAATTTCCTTGGCATTGCTGCGGAAGCACTGCCTGCAGCACATGAGGCCATATTTCCGGATCAAGCCATGTGGATTCCCGCAAACACGACTGAATAAAAAAATAAAAAAAAAAAAGAGAAAGAAAGTTGCATTTAGGCCGGATAGCAATGTTGGATCACGATGCATTAACTTAGCAAAAACAGCCTAAATTTATCATGATGCATTCATGCATCAGTTTTATGAACAGCAGAATCTGTATCAATTCTGATTTCTTAGTAAATTGAGCCTCTTGGATTGCAACTTGTCCGAAGACGCCTTTCAAAATCCTGACATATTTCAATTATCAACCTTCTTTAGCATGAGACGCGGCCAACAGAACAATACCCGGCCACAAGAAACATTGATATTTAAAAAAAATTAAAATAAAATTTGACACCTTCGTTACGCTGAACAGGCTTATAATCAGACTAAAAATGCTCCCCCTTTCGGTTTTGCAAGAAGTATGCAAAATTTGAGTTGAGATACATTGGCTGCCTAAAACAATCAACGTGAAAATGTGGAAGGGGTGAATGGACAATCAACAATGGACGTTTAAACCAGCCACCATCGGAAACGTGCCATGCCTACAAGGTGACCCCCAACAATCTTCAATTCAATAAATTTTCCTTTCTCTGACTAACCATAGGGAAGACAAATTGATGGAAACTGGAAAAAAAAAAAAACCATGACTTTGTCGTAAATAATTTGAGTTGAATCAGATAATTGAGTTCAGACAAGCAGGCACCCCAAACAGCCAACGTGAGGATGCTAATGAATTCAGGCAATAATCAACTATAGGCTTTTAAATCACGACTTCACAACGTGGAAAATGCATTCAGGTTAATCCAAAGTCCATCCTCCAATTCACCTCCACAAAATTTGAGTTCTGTTTTAAGTCCTGAATAGAAATTTAGAGCCTAACGAATAAGAGGCCACGATCTCAGATTTCAACTACAAAAAATTGAAATTCAGGTTGAAGCCAAACAAAAGGTTTAAATCTCACTCACCTGAATTTCAAAACGTAGTCTCAAAATTCAAATACCCGGTCGCCGCCTCATTCATATCCCTATTGCTATTGGACCAGTCTATATGAATTTAACTTCTGAAGAACAGATCCATTCGAACGCCATTATGTTTCTCTACTAACAGGACGGCGGGTTCTGGGTTGTATTCAATTTTCAGATGTTGATGAAAGTCCCAAAATAAAATTCCACTCAGCTAACATCTCTCTGTTGGCAACATGATTGAAACCCGTCTATTTTTTAAAAATAAAAAAGGTAGAAAGAAAGTGAACAAATTGATCTAAAGGGGAGAGGCTATAGGTTGGAAGGCAAAAATAATCAGGGACAATTACCAGGAGCGCGATCCGGGACCGTAGTTCTTCGGATGGGCGTTCCAGATGTTCGAGTGCCCCATCTTCGTCTCGCTCTTGTTGACTGAACGAAAACTCCCTACCTTCTGCGCGATGGAACTGCTGAAGAAGAAAAGCCCTAGGAACTCTTTTGCGCTCGCTCTGTTTGCGACCATTTGTATTTATATTTTTGCTACGGCCAAGATTAGGGCCGTGCACGGGCTGCCCTCGAGTTACAGAACGTTCTATAATTTTTTTCGACTCGAATTGTCGGCTCCATCCAAGCCCAAAGTTTTAGACGACGCTCTGGGGCCAGAAATCGCCCTCGGTCCTGATAGTTGGGCCTGATCCGTCCGCTATCCTTATGTTTGGGCCTCATCTTTCCTTGGTAATTAGGCCGAAAGCAGACCGACAGACGACAGAGATGCTTAGAAGCAACAAAAGAAGGCCCCGTGAAAAAAAAGGTGGGAAGGTAGAAACTGCTTAATGATAAGAGGGCCAACCCATGGAAGTGCTTCCCATGAGAAAAAAAAAGGAAGTAGGGGTAATTTAGTAATTGTCTATCGTGAGTATATTTGAGTAAAAACGTGAGTATGTTTGATTTTTTGATAAATTTTATATTATATACATACAAAATCTCAATCTTTTCCATTCATTTGATAGATCAAATAGTAAAACGTATATAAACATAATTTTTCATTATTTGAAAATTTTTAAAAAATATTAATGTACAAAAAATGATTTTTTAATTAGATTTTATCATAATTGGTAAATTTGAAAAATAAAATTTATATTAGAAATGATGTTATATTATTTAAAGTTAATGTAATTAAGGTACTCTCAAGAATAACAATTTCTTAGATTTTTCTTGAATTTTTGAAAATTTATTAATATTTTTTTATTTTCTGAAAATAATAGAATCTAACCGTGTCCAACCGCATCTAACCGTGTCTAACCGTGTCTAACCGTGTCTAACTGCGTCTAACCGTGTCTAACCGTGTCTAATTTTTGAAATTAATAATTTAATCATAATCTAAACCCTCTAATATTATCCTAGGGCCTTTATAACACCATTTATATCTTAAAAACAAAATTTGGAACCCAAATAATATGATTTATAAAAATCACAAAAATCTAACCGCGTCTAACCGCGTCTAACCGTGTCTAACCATGTCTAACTGCATCTAACCGCGTCTAACCGTGTCTAACCGTGTCTAACCGTGTCTAATTTTTGAAATTAATAAGTTAATCATAATCTAAACCCTCTAATATTATCCTAAGACCTTTATAAGACCATTTATATCTTAAAAACAAAATTTGGAACCCAAATAATATGATTTATAAAAATCACAAAAATCTAATTATTTGGACGCCCGCGGGACACACATATATTTTTTAAAAAATAAATTATTTATTTTTTGAAGCCCGTGGGACACATATATTTTTTTAAAAAACAAAACATTCATTTTTGGAGACCCGTGGGACACATATATATTTTTATAAAAAAAATATTCATTTTTGGATGCCCGCGGGACACATATATATTTTTTAAAAAATAAATTATTTATTTTTTGAAGCCCGTGGGACACATATATTTTTTAGAAAACAAAATATTCATTTTTGGACTCCCGTGGGACACTTATATATTTTAGAAAATAAAATATTCATTTTTGGAGGTCCGCGGGACACATATATATATTTTAGAAAATAAAATATTTATTTCTGGACACCCGCAGGGCACATTTATATTAACTTTTAAAAATAAAATTGTATAAATTATATTTATTTAAATTAAATTACTATAATTAACATTTGATAATATAAATATATATGACTTTTTGGTACTGGTTTAATAATTAAGTAATATAATCTATAATATAATTTCAACATATAAACATGCATTCAAACATAAAAATAAATAATATAAAATAAAATAATTGCTTTTTTGAAATAAATAATTAATAAATAATTATTATTATATTATTATTTTTATTCACATTTAAATAAAAATATCGCACTATTTTAACCGTGTACATACTTATTCATATTCATAATTTAATTAGCTGAATTTTTCTAATATAAACCATCTATTGTTATAAATATTTTGCAAATCAAAATAGAGTAAAGTAAGCAACTTTCTAAAAAGATCAAAATTTGTATTAAACTCACACACCCGTAACACTCCATTAAAAAACATAAAAATTAACTAACTTCCCACCCACGCGCCCTTTCACACACATTATTATATTAATATAATAAATTTTAAAAAATAAATTAGATCTTCAGTTACAATATAAATTTTTAAAAATAAATTAGATCTTCAGTTACAATATATCTTTAAATTTTTATAATCCATGGACTTTTATTCGATTTTAATGATTCTAAATAATATAAACATATACAAAAGAAATATAAATGTATAATTAAAAATAATAGTAGCTCAATTTCGTTAAGCTAATTATTTCATCCTTCTAATTTTTAACTTTTTTCATCTTAAGAATATTTTATATGAAAACTTTTTGATAATTATATTTTATATAAAATCTTTCAATTGACTATGTTTGTGAATTGAATAATTGACATCTATATAAATCTAAAAAATTCCAACTACATAAAAGAATTATTTTTACAAGTTTATTTAAAATATATAAATAGAAACTTTATAAAAAAATTTACATTTTTTTTAGTTGTTTTATATCATTTTCACAAAATGTTAAGAGAAATTACATTGAAATTGAGATTTTGATGCAATAAGTATAATATTTATATTTTTTTACACAACTATTATATTTATATAATTTGGAAATTCTATTAGATTATTAAAATTTTTTTGTAAAATTGTTTTGAAATGTCTGTCCGTCGCGATCACTGGCCGTCAAATTTCTATCCGTCGCGATAAATAACGCACCGTGCATCAGCCTCTACAATCCGTCGCGACAAATGAGACACGGTGCATCACCCTCCACGAATCGCAGCCGGCAGCCGCGCCCCTGCCTCATACCCCACCAGCCGTCGGCCGTTGGATCGCCGATCGGAACAGACGGATGACTCGCCAAGGGCTTGCTAACTGTGATGCCTAACTCGCCGGACAGATCTGTTCTCCAATCGCTTGAATCTAAAAAAAAACTAACGCTGCGAGTTTTCTTCTCTTCTGCCGGTCGATGCTGCCATTGCCGCTCGAATCCACCCGCTTCATTGCTGCAAAGGAACGTCGTCGGCAGCAGCAGCACATCGTCGGCAGCAGCAGCTCGTCAGCAGCTCGTCGTCTCCTAGGCGGAACCCATCATCTCAGATCTCACCGTGTCGTCTCCACCTTCTCCGTCCCGCCGGCTTCCAAGCAAATCCGGCTAAGCTCCACAACGAGTCGCAAGGGAAGGGAGAAGCATGGGGTGGAAACGAAGGCAAGAGAGATGCATGGAGAAGCAAGGGAGAAGAAGAGCATGGAAACGAAGGTTACACGCATTTTCAACTACCGAAAATGCCCTGTGAAATCAAAGCCGTTGATTCAATCTGGACGGTTGAGATGAGGCTTCCCATGAGAAAACGCTAAGAAGCGCTTCCCATGGGTTGGCCCTCTAATGATAATTGATTACAGTAAATGAATGTTCAGCCGCAACTGATCAAACCAAGTCAGTTCAACGAACTACGCAAGTACAATTTCATCGAGATTAAAGCAAAACAATAGGCTAGTTCTACAGTAAGTGGTGAAATTTGAGAGCTCCACATCCTATCCTTTCATGGCGAAGTGATGACTGCCTTTCTTAGCCTGCTTGAACGCCTCACTGGAGTCATTGCCTCATCGTCTCCACATACCTGAAATTCAATACAAAATGGTATTATTATCATTCGAGGTTCAAAATCAAGTGCTGGAGAAAGATGATAAGGAATGCACATATATACCTGTTTACTTGGCAGTTTCTCATATGCAGTAAAGCTTCCGAAAGAAGGGGACTCTGAATATGAGTGGCTACTGGAGCTCCTCCTTCCCCTCCTTTGATAGCTTTGGATCACCACGTCCCCCTTCTCGGGACTCTGCAGGCCACCACCGGATGAGCTAATCTGCAAGCTGCTGCTCACGTCATGTAGATCTAAGTTGCCAACAATCCCAACCTTCGATGGTCTATTCAGCGGCGTTCTGTCGAAGAGAGGACCATTGCCGCTGCTGGCTGACACTGAAGCCGAATCCATCTCCTTGCCAATGGTTGCATTGTGAATTTCTTTAGCCTTTGCAATGGTGGCATTGTGAATTTTTCTTTCCTTTCCATTGGTGGCATTGAGAATTTCTGGCACTTCTGTAAATCCCAATTTATTGGCCTTGGGACGGGACAGAACAGCTGCAACTGCAACCAAAAGCCCAAGAAGAGTCAGCGCAATAGTGAGCGTTGTCTGCATCTGGAACCCATCCTCCACTGTCCAATGACTTGCTGAATGAGTTTCAGGACTGTGGGGAGTTTCAATGCCTGTTTGGGAATCTGCATTCCCAAAAATCTCCTCGCCCATTAGACCAGTGTCAGCCTGAGAATCAGCATCGAAATTCTCTGGAGTTCCGTCGGTTTCCACTGAAGCAGGTTCGATAACTGGTGCCGGTGTTCTTTGCATCAGAAACGAATCCTCTGCTGCCCCGCGACGTGCTGAATCTGTTTCAATGGCCGTTTGAGAATTTAAATTCCCGGAAATCTCTTCTTCCACGAGATCAATGCTAGCTTGGGAATCAATGTGAAATTTCTCTCCATTTTCTACCACAGCAGGCTCGGTAGTTGCTACCGGGAAGGTTGCTGGGATCCCTTCCTCGTTCACCAGACCAATTGGTTCTTCTTTTAACTGGCTGCCGACATCCTCCTCATGGGCAATTGCTATAGTTTCATCCATCTCTTCCTCTGTTTCAACATGTTCTTCATTCGCAGCTTGTCCATATTCCTCTTCTGTTTCGTGACGTAGACCACTCTCTTTCCTCTCAGTTTCACGAACTTCTCTGATCTGGGTTGTGTCAGACATTATTTTGCTCTCGCTGATGCCACTGACATCAGCTGTTAGATTGCCGAACTGGAATGGGCTTGCACATCCTTCTCCTGGAAGAGAGACTGCACTGAAAACATAAGCCAGACATTTGATTGACAAACGCCTAAACTGGCGAATTGTCCTTTCGAAATTATCGTTTGCAATCTCCAAAATTTCGGCAATCGAGTCTCCCGGAAATGGGTGTTCAAGAACTCGAATGGCTGAGGCGAAGTTCTTATCAAATGGCTGATTTCCAATTAAGGATGATGAAAGAAGGTCAGGGTGTCCAATTACTGAAGCAGACACACAAACAACAGCTAGAACAAAAAGGAACAACAGGAAAGACTTGGGCCTGGGAAAAAAGCGGGAGCAAGGGATGTCTTCTTCTTCTTCTTCTTCACTCTCCGCCGAGCTTTCCTCATCAACTTCATCTCCCGATTCAAGAGAAAAAGAACCATCCGACTCTTTTTCAGTCTTGGGAGATCGACTTTCTTCAGTTGGTTCAGTGTCATCTGAACAGCTGGACCCAAAGCTGCTGCCTTCGGGGCTCTTCTCATCCTCTCCAGGGTCGAAGTCTTTCTCCCCATTAAGATAGACTTCGATTCTTGGATTAGGTTTGTAGTGAAGGAACATGGGCCTCGGGGACAGATAATTAGTTTCAGGATCATATGGAGGAACAGATTGACCACCCGTTTCGGGAGAGGGTAAAATAGGCAAAGAACAAGCATCCATTTGTTCGTTGGATTCAAAATCGACCTTTCTTGTTCGGAATGAAACTTTCAAAGGTTTTGGAGTATCCGAAAGAACCTGAGAGTCATTACCCACGTCGAGTTTCGATTCTGTTTCTTTGGCTTCCTTGAATTCAAAAGAATTCAAACAAGGGAAAAGAGATTTTCCGTCGAGAGGAGACGTCACAGATGTCCTGACAGTCTCGTTTCTTTCCGTCAATACCTTCTTTCTTGGGGAAGGGATGACCTTCGAAGCCGCTGAAATCGTGGGAGCCATGAAATTCTTGGTTCCTGTTGAGGCGATTGGCGATTTCATTCGGAACTGCTTGGAAAGGTTTCTATCACTTTCGTTCTCCTTCTCGTGCGAAGCTCGGGCAGCCAGCCCGGCTTCTTTAGAAATTGAATTCCTTCTCGGAAAGTCTGCATCCCAAAAACGAAAGAACAATTTAAAACCTGCCAACACATCATACAGTCGCAATCTCCCCCAAAACCCTTCAAGAATTGAAGACTATGCTATCCCAATTCTCTTTCCAATTCCAGGTGGGGTCAAAAACGACAAATGCATAAAATGGAAAGGCTTTGGAGGAGGCATTTTATACCTGCAGGGCTATTTGCCGGCGTGACAGGATTGTAGGCTCTCGGAACAGATGAAATCGAAGACCCGGAGGTGGGATACCCACTGACATTCCTCCTAATGCTGCATGCAGTTTCTTGGGTTCGGTGAATTGGGCTTCTTTTTTCTGGAACTGGAGAAGGAGATCTGTGGGAAGAAGCTGCTGCCATAGAGTTTTTTCCTTGGAGATCTAGTCTGAGATTTGGAATGATTAGCAGAGAATTTCCAATGTTTGTGTGTAAAGATGGGATAGAACAAGAAGGTGAGAAGAAGAAGGAGCGCGGCAGGAGAAGGTTGTAAGAGGGTTGAGGATATCTCGGAGAAAGAAGAAACGAGTATCTTCGGATTGGGGCACCAGCCTACAACGGTTAGTTTTCTTTTTAAATCTTCTGAAAGTTTGATGACCGTTGGGGGTTCTGCAATTTTTTAAAAAAGCATAGCTTTGGACCGTTGAAGCACTCGCCGGAAGAGGGAATCCTCCAACTCCACGAGCGTTCGTGCCTTCGTGCACGAGCTATTGGTATTCCTTTTTTTTTTTTTTTTTGCCTTAATGTTTAGCTATGGGTATTCTTTAACCATGCCTAGATTTTTTTATTTTAGCTATTAGCATTTTTCAACTCTTTACATTCAAATCAGCCTATACGGTGTTCAAAAATAAATTGTCTAAGATGTCATTGTATTTTCAATCCTCTAATTTTACATTATTGTATTTTATATCATAGTATTTGTTATTGAATATGCATCATCTTCTGTTTGCTGTCGCAGTATAAGTATTTTCACCACTGACATAAAAAAGTGTTTCGCCACTAATAATTTATGCATTCATATTTAGTTAAATAACACTATTACATTTAAGTATTTTTAACTAAAAGTTTTATTTGAAATTATTTTGGAAAATATTTTACGAAACTTGCTCAGAAATAATCATTTTGGCCATTTTTTATGCTTTTCCTTTTTCTTTTTCTACTGCTTATTTTTCACATAATAAAATAGCACTTTTTTGCATTTTTTTGTTCTTTCATGTGCATGTTCTTATAAATTAAGTACAGCTTTGGTATTGAGAAAATTTTTTAAATACTTTCAAATAAATTTTAAATTAAAAATTTTAAGTGTGATAATATTATATAAGTGGATGTGAAAATTGTTAGTAATGAAATACTTAAACTAGCGCTTTGATATTGTATATAAGATTATGTACATGCAATGATAAACTTCAAGATTTAAATTACAAGCATCTAAAATGTGAATGCATTATGGATATTTTTTAACATCGCTAGAACCGATGGTCTAAAATATAAATAATTAAATTTTTCAATGTTTAAAATATCAATAGTCAAACTTCAAAGTTTACAATATATAACTTTTGGATAGAGAGATTTTAAATTTGCAGAAAGTGGTGTAATGTGATATGTGTAATGTCGATGAATGAAAATAATACAGTTAAAATAAATAAATTAGTCGTGTAAGTAGTAATGTATAAATGATTGAAAAATAGGTAGTTTTATATGAAGTTGTGAAAATAATTTTAAAATGTGATAATTATAAAAAGTGAAATTTTTGAGTTTGGTTTTGGTTTAAAATGCAAATTTTCCAACTATGCAAGTGGGAAGACAATTTCAACCAAGTTTAATATTTTCCAACGGCTATGACTGGACCATCAAACAAATGATAGTCTCTTCGTCTTTTTGTTTTTCTTTTTCTCCATTCTTCTTTTGAGAATTGATTGTTGACTAATGGACTATTAAGCATGTATTCACAATAATATTTATGTTATATATTGTTTTCTTTACTTCAAATAATTTTATAACTGATGGAGCAGTTGTTGATTCTGCTGGAAGTAAGTAGAAAGCTAGAGCACGGGACCTTCATTCAAAGCTAATACGAAAAAACGAGCGTATTCAACTTCATTTGTTTAGGCATGCTTGATAAACTTTAAAAAATTTTAAACTAAAACTTTTTACTCTCTACAACAATCATATTTTAAATTTTTCCATATTTTTCTATAATACTACTATACTTTTAAATTAATTTTATATCATTATCTACACAACCAATATATCTATTTTAACTTTATTTTATTTACTCATTTTATATTTATTTTAATGTTATTCTCTTTAGTCATTATCATTGCCCTTCTCATATCACATTATTTTTCACAAATTCAAAAAATTTTATATCAAACATTTTATTATTTTCCAAACAAGCTCTTAATTACAATTTTTATGCGTCAATACAGCCAGTTTAGGACAGGCCACGGCGCGTGGCCCATGGGTCAAGGCCATTATTAATGGGTTTTCAAAATGGCTTGCTAACGCAGCTAGTCCAAGACCAAACCACCGAACGGTGAAGTCGGCAATTGATGACCCTGTCGTGCAAAATTCGACGGCCAAGAAAAAATGTTTTGGCAGGCTCAAGCATCTCATTGACAGGCCAAGGCCAGCTGAGTGCCGGCGACGGCATTGAATTTTCCTGCCGTTTCTTACTACTGCTGACGCAGGTCGTTTGGAATTTCTCCCCGTGCCTAAGACACGCCATCCACACGTGCCGGTGCGGTGGAGCCCACAGGAGACCATCGTACGGAAATCACGGCCACCTGCTTTCGTTTGTAAATTACCTTCACAAAAAAGAGTTTATTTTTAAAAAATGAAGTTTGACGTTTGACGATTTTTGGCCAACTTTATAGTTTTTGACATTTTTTTTTATAATAATATGTTTATTTCAATCAAGCGGGGGTGCAACTTGAGCTTATAAAACTCATATTTATTTTAATTTTAACCCTAACTTTATTTCTAAAACTCCAACCTTAACTCTAATCATAACTCTATTGTAAACTTAAATCTTAATTCTATTTTTTAAATTCGAGCTCAAGTTGAATTTATTACATCAATGTATATTTACTATTCATCCTATACTTATTCAATCACAAATCAATTGTTAAAAAAAAATCTAAATTGACAATTTAGTATAAGAAAGCAAGAAAATTTGAAAGACAACTTACGAGTAGAAAGAAGATTACCTGATTTAGATCTTCTTTTGGCTTTAGAGAAAGAAGATGTATAATCTTTTGTTCATTCAACAATTTAACACTAATATTGTAATCACATACATAATATTAACATCTAAATAAGAGAAATCTTATAATGTAAGTCATAGTAAAAGAAATCATCCAACAAGCACAATAATATCAAGTCAAATAAGATTACAACATATTCAAACATCCAACTCCAAATTACGACATCCAACTTGGGTAAAAGTCCACAACATAAATCTTAAGTTCAAACGACCAATCCAACAAGTTTTCTAACTTGTATATTTTAAAGGCTTATTTCATAATTATGGTTTTGGAAACATACTTAATGAATGGCTACACAACTTTACAAAATTTCCTAAACCATTCTTTTTCAAAAAAATTAAATGGTAATTTATCAAGAATAATCACTCGTGTCATTGCTCTTCTGCAAGCTTCTTGGTCAAACTTCCAATTTGATAAACCTTTTCGACCATCATTTGTTATTGTATGGAATGATAACATTCACTGACCTTTGGCCCCTTTCATTGGTATTATACTTGCATAATTTTAAGTGTCTTGTTAATATGCTTGTTCATTGAATACTTTACACTTAAATTTAATCCTACAATACTTACAAACGCCCTATCCTACTTTTCCATCTTCGTCCAAAATCCTTTTAAATTCTTCTCATACTGGTGATGAAAATTCACACCATTTTTTCTTTTTGGAAAGACACTCATTTGCATCTAAACTTTATGTAAGATTAACAGTATTTTGAAGCAGTTTGTGTATTTTTTATTTGCTCACCATTGATCTCTTGTTCACTAATTTTATCTTGCAATTTACCTGAACTCTCCATGTTTAAATAACCACCTAAATATCATTTTTCATAATATATAAAATACAATTAGAAATGTTCCTATCACTCAAAACAATCTAATCATAATTACATTAATAAACAGATTAAATCAAATAGATTAAATCAAAATATTTAACAAATGCATTCAAACACGATTACACAAACATAATAGTGGCATATATGGCTGATGCAGAATATTATCTATTTACCTTTTCCAGCTATTATAAAATGGCTGAGCTCGGATGCCCTTGTCGCCGGAACTGGAGAAGAAGAGATGTTGACTTAGACGCCCCTTCACTCAAGCTAGAGAATAAGAGGTAGAAAGCAGCTGACTCGGACACCCGTATTGTAAAAGCTAGACAAGAATAGATGCCGATAGCGGTTGAGCTCGGATTCATTGTTCGTAAGAGATGGAGAAAAAGAGGCACTGAAAGCAGTTGAGCTCAGATGCAGGAAGCCCTATTGTCAGAGCTGGAGAAGAACGACGGCAGGTTTCAACAACTCAGTGCTGGCTATAAGCGAACAGGGCAAGGGAAGAATGACTGCGGGTATATGAAGAATGGCAATAGGGGAAGCTGCTTGGCGCTGGCTATCGAACAGTAGCAAGGGAAGCTGCTTGGTGCTGCCGGCGAACAGTGGCAAAGGCTAAGGTGGATGAAGAAGAAATGTCGAATGCAGAGGTGGCGGCTAGGGTTGCGGGAAAAGAAGGGTTTTAATTGGGGTATAAAAAATATTTATATATATAAATCGAGTTCGGGCTCACAGTGCTCGGGTTTCACCCAACCCAAATCAAATATGTTTCAAATCGAGCTTGGGTTGAAAGAAGGGGAGTTTAAACACTATCACAACTCGGTCTGTCGAGCCCTACTCGGACTGAGTTACCGCCATAATTTCAAGACATGGGATGATGCACTCTCTCTAAAGTATAGCAAATAGGAGCAAAAAGACGAGATAATACGTTTTAACCAAACATTTTCAATATATAAATTTTCACTCTTTATATTTATCGTATTTTTAATTATTTATTCATATTTTTATACAATTTACTATAAATTTCAATCATTTTACACAAATATTCATACGATTAACATATCTATTTTAACTTTATTATCTTTGTTATCATTGTTACTTTTATCACATTACATAATTTTCTATTATTTAAAAAACTTTTACACTTACAACTTTTATTCAATGATTTTATTACTTTCCAAATATATCCTAAATATAAATGCCACAGCAAATTGGGTCAGTGGTCTAAAATGAAATAAAACATTGAAAAATAATCTTCGGACTTGTTTCTAGCAATACTGTAAAAATAGAAATGTGAGAGACATTAAAAATGTTGTAGTTGTATAACATTTTTTATTTACATGGGAGATCATATTAGTTATAGCCTATCAAAGTATTTATTAAAGTGATTTTTTAATCTCTAATAAATAAGATTTTTCACACTAAAACTTTTTACTATTACAATTATTTTTTTTTAATCATTTATTCACATCTTCTTATACAACTGCTATATTTTTTCATTTTTTTCACACAATTGCCCATACAACCAACCTATTTATTTTAACTTTATTATGTTTACTCCACATCATTACCCATATTATATTACATGTTTATTCCAATTTAAAAAAAATTTACATCAAAAATATTTTATTCAGAAGTTTTACCACTTTTCAAACACACCAAAGTAAGTAACTTGGATTGATCCATCAGACTATAGTTTACGGAAATTAAGAAGTTCGAACTTAACACAGGATCAGTATAAATATTTTTATATACTCGCATGCTCGTTTGCGGTAAACTTTGGTTCATTGTCTTAACCTCAATTGCGTAAGTAATAATTATCATCCGAAAATAGCTTTGACTTTAGTTTTTTACACCTCAGCTGATGCGAAATTTGCAGTGTCTATTTTCCCAGTGGAGAGCTGGGCCCGTATTTAAGCAAATTATCCTTGAAAAAAAATCCCTGAGGCACAATGAGCGTGACTACACGTGGGAACCGCACATCACGTGGACCCTGCTGCAAAGAGCTTCATCAAACCCAGTTGTTCTCGCACCTGGGCTGTCGAACTTCAATTCTTCGATGCTAGTCTTGCTAGCTAACCCCAGAAAAAACGACAGCATGAGAAAGCCACTGTCCTTTGCGTGGTACTACCCTACCATGGCTGCTGTTTCCATGCAGACATCGGTCACCCATTTCCATTTTCCCGCACTGACCGTAGAACAAGCATCGTCATAAAGACGCATGTTTGCACTTTGCAAGATTTCCACAGTGATGCCTACCATCAGTGATGGCAAATGATTGGATTACATTTTTAAAGCTAATAATTGTTACATCGATCACACTATTTTTCTCACATTTACTCATATATTCTAATCATTTTTCCTATCAATTATCTCCAACAAATTTATTTATCCCAGCTATACATTTATCATTTCCTGTTAATTATACATTTCTCAAAATATTATCTTTTACATTTCCCATCATTCTCCTTAGTGGCGAAGTTAAATGGTCTGTAAACTTTTCGAACTCCGTTTGCAATTTCTTTCAATTTAATCCATTTGACATCTACAACTTCCAAAATTATAGAGTATTTCCCTCACAAATTGCATCTCTTGTATAATACAAATTTGGATCCATCTGCAAGCAATGTTTATCTTTAATATTCTAACATTTACATTCTAGAAATGTATAAAATGTAAATTCAATTATGATGATACGAGATTGTTATAACATTGTCTAGCTGCCCACTTTGGCATTTAGCCAAAGTAACATTTAGTTCGATCCCTTCTAAGCCGACTTCAAGTATGAAAGCTCCATAACTATGAGCATATGGGAGTTAGTGTCAACACGCAACTTGGCGAATCAAATTTGGTACTTACTTTTTAAGAAATTAGAGTTGATATTTTCAAACGGTTTACATTGCCCGTACTATTCATTTGATTAAATAGTTGTCATGAATTAAGCTTGTCCAATCCGCTAACTTGATATTCAAACTCATTTTAATTTATCGACCCACAAAACATGTTTATAATCTATAAGGAGTTAGCATTTTATTAATATTTATTTTAAAGTTATTATTAATAATGGAATCAATATTTTAGTCAATAATATATATGAAAGTTGATATTTTTAAATTTAATTAGATGATCAGCATTAAAACTCTTTGTTCCTTATGTAGGAGTATATTTAAATACTTTATTTTAATTTTTATTATTCAACTAATTGATAACTCATTTTACTAAAGCAACTTGTAACTTGATACATTTATGTTAAATGAATAAGAATTAGGGTTGAGATTTTTACAAGTAAATTATAAATGAATTATGGTTAAAGTTTTTTTAAATATATAAGGCTAGGGTTAACATCTAATATGATTATACGATTACACCTTCCATAATTCCCTCAAAAGTATCATTTGAGCAAATAAAAACAAATTCATTTAAAAGCCCAGCCCAAGTTTGAAATTATCACTCCTTCCACTACATTAATATCCCTTGAACCTGGTACTTGTTAGTCTTTAAAAGTATGCCTTTCATTTCTAAATATGAAATACCCTGTAAATATCAATAAATGTGCAGTACAAGGCATTGGCTCAAATTTGAAATCACCGTTGCTGGTGAAAGACACAATCTTAAAGATTAACCAATAAGGAATCAACTTGGAGAATCATCTGATTGAATGCTGGAGTGGATCACCTAACAAAAATCATGAAATTTTTTAATACAATAAATAATAACGATGAATTTCCAAATGTCTATCCATTTAAATTTACAACAATTGAAAAAAGCAAAAATAATCCATGATGAATTTTTTATGACATGGAAGTGAATAGAGGTGCAACTCGGCTAAGCTGAACTCATACCTAACTAGAACCTCATAATCAGTGTTTTGGCTTACTTTCAAAAGCTTGAATTCAAAAAACTTTGTCTATAAATAAAGTTAAGATTATGCTTTATGCAAGCTCGAAAGATTTTAGCAACATTTAGTCAATTGCAAAAGCTGATGAGGTGTTAATTTACGATAATTGCTATGTAAATACAATAGATATGAAATTTTTTATGTAAAGAATGAAGTTTCAAAAAGTCTTATATTTTTATAAAAACAAAACAAAAAGCTATCACTATGTTAAATTTTGAGAACGCAAGTGTCCCTATTTAGGACTCTTGAGTAAATTGGCCATAACAACACTTCGAACGGAGAGAAGGACGATTGGAAGAAATTCAATATAAGTCTTTATGACATTTGAAATGAAACCTTTTTCTATCTTCGGGTTCTCTTTATATGAATTTCATTTTGCACAAAAAAAAGTTTATGGATTAGAGATATGTGAGAGATGAAGAATTCAGTTTGTCAAACAAATCAAGGATTCAAGGATTAATTGTTGTAATTTTTAATGTTGTCACTATTTGGTAGCGATGCCAAAGGCAATTCGAACATGACAACTCAAATTATGCAACCTTAAGCGTCAAGACAACATCTATATATTGAAATAATGGTCAATAGAGACCCAAACTAGATCAAGGCTTAAGCCTTGATTGGAGCTTATATTATGTAATATTTAAATTTACTTATTTTTATATTGTTTATGTTCATGTTTGAACATTAAAAGAAAGTTAGCTCATGCAATTAACAAATTTGCTGCATAAAAATATAAATAATTGCATGTTGCTACATGTAGTGAACAATTCACTACCTAAGTTTTTGCGTTTACATTGTGGTATACATTTAAATGCGATCAAAAGTTCAAAACTGTTGTAATCTGCTGTATATGTGAAGATATTTTTTTTTGACAAGTATATGTGAAGGTTGTGTGCAACTAAAATATGTGAGTTGTCGTTGTGGAATTTGATTTATTAGTGCTTATCTACTGGCTGAAAAATGATATGGAGGTCAAATCTTACCGTAGGAGCTGGATAAATGAAATCAGAAGATTGAGTAATAAATTTAAATGTCTAGATTTCAATCGCGTGCTAATACATGGGAATCAACTGGCATACCATGTTGCAAAGTGGGGGTTGAATTCAAATGGGAAGCAAATGGCCTGGGTGGATCACATTCCAATCTATTTTCAACAAACAATCTATAATAATTTGTTGTAGATGGATGGTTTTTCGAAGTGATTCTACCTCCTTTCTCTTCTAGACGTACATAGTTTTTTTATGGAGAGAAAGGACTGGGAGAACCATCCTTGTTTTTTGTATTGCACTGTAATGCTATGAATTATTGGAAAAAAATTATATATGTGAGTTGTATAAAATGACAACATGTGAAACAAAATTTTACGCTGCTGTCTAAAATCTGTTGCGTGTGCGAAAATTTTTTAGTGGAATATTATGTTTAAATTATATTATATCGTTTATATTTATAGTGATATTTATATTATTTACTTTTAAATTTGTTAGTTTTCTTTATTTATCCTATTTTGAAATGATGTATTTTTTCTAAAAATATGTTATACATTATTATGTTTCTGTTAAAATTAATTAGGTTGCGTGTTATTTGTTTGTTTGTTTAATTTTTTCGCTATTATATATTCACATGAAAATTTGAATTTGTATTTTATAATATTAATGTTTGATATTCACATAAATATAATTAGAATTTATGTTTTATAAATAATATTACAGCTACGACAAGAATTTAGGTTTTGCCAGTATAAACGGGTTTTGGGCCGAGGGGAACTCAAGCTGCACCCTTAATAGCGGATAGGCGTGTATAAAAAATATAATGTTTATGATCAGAGTGTCTGTAAACTAGTAAAATCTTTTTTGCTAATTAACTTCGGCTTATATCTATAAATAGATCTATCAACAACTTTTTGTGCTGTAACAGAAGCGACTTCTATTTTTGCAGAGATTATTGTTTAAAAAATATCAGTATTTACATTAATTAGCTGATTATATATTTGAGGATATGTTTGATAGCGAGTAACCATCAAGAAGAAAATTACAACGAACTATTTTTAAAAAGTGAAAAATGATATAATGTGACATCAATGAATTTTTTTGATATCCGCGATATTAACAATTATTAAGAGCTAAAAGAACAAGTATAAAATAAATAAGTCACAATTCAATAAAACACGGTCTGCGTGGATGAAACCTCCACGTAGCGTAATTTTTTTTCCATTCAAAAACTTTTCAACAAATTTAAACCATTTATTTTATTCAATACCTTTTGTTTTATCATCTAATCAGAAAATTTTTAAATTTGATCTTATATTTTTAGAAAATTAACGTCCTTAGGAGTAAATATATAATAATTGAAATGTTTTAAAATATATGTTGTCCATAAAGGGTATGTTTGGTAATGATGAAAATCTGTCAACTTGAAATTTTTCAATTTATAACTTTTTACTTTTCATAACTGCCGTATTTTAAATCATTTTTCACATTTTCTTATGCAGTTATCTTGTTTTTTAATAATTTGTTAACAATACTCATATAATTACCTTATATGATTTAATTTAATTTTATGTACTCATCAGTACCCATATTCTACCACGTCAATTCTTCAATATTAAAAAATTTTACACAAAAAATATTATTTTAAAAGTGTTATCAAATGTCAAACACTCATTAAAGTTTTTAAAGACGATGAATAAATAAACATGGACAAAATACGGTAAATAATTCAAATTTCGAAAATAGATATTTCAAATTTAAAATGCAACCCCCTTCATTAAGTTAAGCTCGAAATAACTAGGTTAATTGCATGAAAATATAAAATATCAATTAAAAATATTATATAATGATTGAAAATATAGAATTATTGACTATTTGAAATATCAAATTGTATTAAAAGGAGCATAAAAAGTATTTAACGTGAAAAAAATGTAAATGGGAGCATGAAAATAAATACATATGTTGTTTAATTGTGTATCCAATGTCATGCGTTGATCAGGAGGGACGACCTCAGACACACATGCACCGATACGCAACCCAGAACATGTTTAGAAAAAAAACTACAACAAGATGATATTAGCTGCGTCGAATGGAGTAACCAGAAGAGCTAAGCTACCATGCTTGAAGTGAATAGACATGCTCATTTATTAGGTGTGTATTGTATTATGTGTAGTTTAGGTATATAAGTTTAGGATTAAGTATTATATTTGAGTAAGTTTGGGATTGTGGATCATGTATATTTCAGTTGTGTGAGATTGAGATTCGTATGGTGTTGCGCAAGTATCAATTGAAATCTTATTTATAGATGTATTAGTTAGAGATTCAGTGGAACATTGAAATGTGTCTCGTTAGAGTGTGAGAGAGTGAATTATCACAGTGTTCTTATTTGGGATATGCATGAGTCATACAGCGAATATGTGTAGAGTATTTTGATGTGTATCTGTGTAACCTATTTATTATAGTGAATCGTTATATCTCTTATGCTGTTTTTCCTTATTGATTTAAAGTATTTTCTACGTAAATCTTAGTGTCTTTTGTGTTATTTATGTAAATTCTAATGTACTTTATGTCTACTTATACTGCAATCTATATCATGTTTCACAACAAGATGATAATCTCATTACATATTTTATTTACTTTTAGTTATTAATTATTAAATCAAGCATATTTTTTCATTTTCATCTTCATATCCCAATCATCTTCTCATATATTTTTCCATCAATATCTTATATAATAGGGGTAATGATGAGGAGTAAAGAGAATAAAATTAAAATAGATATGTTAGTTGTATGGGTACTTGTGTAGAAATGATTGAAAAATAAGATAGTTTGTATAGAAAAATATGACAAATTAATTAAAAAATAGAATAGTTATAAAGAGTGAAAAAAATTTTGTTGAAAAATTTTAGTTGACATATTTTGACCTCAAACAAACACACCCTAAGAACTAAATCATGTTGGCTTTTTTGCTATGAGCGATTTATTTTAAATTCATGCAGTTCTCATTATTCCAACCGAGCGTCGAGCGGCTTGGATTGGACTTCATGCAGGTCTACATATGGACATGAGTGGCGAGTGAAGTCAGCCGGAGGCGAGTGACGCCGGTCCAAGAATCTCTTGTAAGAGAAGATAAGGAAATCCGCGGAAAACCACACGCGAAGAATGTCTCAAAAGATCAATGATCATTCGAATCATCATCCGCGCAGAAAAGAATTTTGGTTTTCGTCTTGATAATTTTTCAAAAGAAAAACATTTCGATTGTTTAATTTCGATCAGCTTCTACTTTAACTTCTATTTTGCGCATTATGATATATTCCCTAGAATATTTTTTGACCGACAGTAAAAACTAAAATCTCCAAAAGAAATTACGCTTTAGTACTTCTCCGGAATGAGGCGTTTGGGGTTGAGAATTGAGATTCGAAGCTTCCAACGCCACCGCGGTGGCAACTGGCAAGCATTATTTTTTCCACTCGCGCGAATCGCCACATATCTTCAGATATATATTTCCTTACCCTGGACCAAAGCCGCGTGGAACGAAAAACTAGCACAAAGTCCAAAACCTATATCCGGATTTTCGTTTTGGGAGCCCTGACCCCGTCCCGCACTCCCGCAGGATGCAGGCCCCTCCCTGGCGAAAATATAAGGCAGACTCGAGAGCAGCAAGAACATAACTTGCCCATTTAAATACGGATCATATAAACGAAACTAAATTCATATATTGACCATAGAATAATTGATAAATAATAATATTGGTATCAATATTTAAATTTTTTGGAATTATCGAATATGTCAAACAAAAACGGATTCTCGACGTGAACTTTAAATGAAATATTTCTTCTATAATCCACTTAGTCAATTAATTAAATTAATAGAAAATTTTTAATATTCTTGATATAAACTTTTCAAAGAAGAAGATTTAACGCTTAAAATCATATCGATTTCTGGAGATGGTTCCTCATCTCGCACGTGTATGATAACTGGAAAGCCATCAGTGTATCGATTCCAGCTATCCCATAGCTCTCTCCCTCGCAAACGGCAGCTTATAAATAACGCGACCTCGCATTCGACTTTTTCAAAGTCCTCTTCCAGGATAAGAGGCTTCTTTGATTCAGGGAAAAAAAAAAAAAAAAAAAACAAGAGGCTTCTACTTCCCCTTCATTGAATCTCGTTCTCTGAATGCAGTTTCGCTGTATTCTCGCTGGATTTCGCTGCATTTGCCTAATACATGGAAACGCCTTCCGCCGATCCATGCAAGAATCGCCGCTGGGTCTGCTTCTCCTTCGCAGCCTACGCCAAGACACTGATTGATTATCTCAAGAGCCGCAAAATCCCAGTCCTCGAAGGCCTCTCTGACGAGGAATTCGCCGTCATCGAGTCCTCCGTCGGCTTCGTCTTCCCGCCCGACCTCCGATCCATCCTTCGGGAAGGCCTGCCCGTCGGCCCCGGCTTCCCTAACTGGCGATCATCGCCGCAGCAGCTCAGGGTCCTCGTCGATCTCCCAGTCTCCGTCGTCTGCGGGGAGATCTCGAAGCGGAATCTCTGGTGCCGATCCTGGGGCGCGAAGCCGGAGAATCCTCTCGAGGCCGTACGGGTGGCGAAACGATCGCTCAAAAACTCACCGGTCCTTGTCCCAGTTTATCGCCACTGTTACATTCCCTCCCACCCGAATTCAGCCGGTAATCCTGTTTTCTGCGTCCGCGGCGGCGATTTCCGGTACTTGGGCTATGATCTTGCTGGATTCTTCGAGCAGGAGTTTCCGGTAGCGAACGGCATTTCCCGGCCTCCCGCGCCTGCGTGGGCTGCGAAATCGCCCAGGAAGATTGATTTCTGGTCGGAATTGGTGGAGGGGATGGAGGCCGAGTGCGAGGGCAAGGACAGCACATGCGGGTGGTGGGAGGTGTCCGGAGGGGGAGGGAAGGTCACGTGGAGGGGACTGGCGGGGCTGGAGAGGTCGTTTGAGGAGATGGGTTGCAGGCTGAGGGAAGGAGGATGGAAGGAGGAGGAGGTGAGGGAGATGATGGAAGAGGATGCCGGCAAGGAGTCACGTGTTAGCCTCAAGGATAGAGAGAGCGTGGTTTGGCACGTGCGGCTGCTGTCGTTGGGCCTGCGGAAGGCCGGCTGGAGCGTGGAAGATGTAGTCGATTCGCTGGGGTTCCAAGATTTGGTGGCGGCCCCGCAACCGCAGCCATGCTAACGCCGTTTTCCCCCTCCTCTGCTTCCTTCCTTATTCATCCAAACGGCCGCAATTGGCTATACAATGCCAGTTCCCGGTAAATAACGTTTCTTTTTTTGGAATTTTGAATAAGGCTTTTTTTTATAGATATATATCTTCCATTTTCAAGTTCATATTCATGTTCGATGGTTGATATTGTACAGAAGCAAATTTAAAAAGCAAAACGAAATTGGTGTCAGGATCTCTGAACTTGCAATTGCATAGAAACAGGGTAGGTAAAAGACTGAAACTTTATGTGATGAACAGTGTCTGTGGGCCACCATCAATAATGGGGAGCGGGGAAAACCGATCTCCTGCATTAATTCCGCAGGAAAATTCGAGCATCGGGTTTTGAATCTGCGTTCCGTTTGGCGGTGCCCGTCCAATGCGGCAATCGTTGATGTCATGCTCCGCGCAACGTTTTCTTGCTGCAGGTCGTTGAAAGTTGAAAATCGCGGCGGCTCCAGCTAAGCAAGCTGTGGAGCCACAGGCGATGGTGGCCGGTGGGGTTAGCTTCCTGTGTGGAATACACAGGCCTGCTTGGCCCTGCGTGATGGCATGAGATGCGGGAATCGCCAGCTATCTCAAGGAGCGTTCGGCTTTGGCTGTAAAAGCTGTGGCGGACTTCGGAATTTCCCATCTCACGAGCCCAAACCACTGTTTCTTCGTCGCTACGTCCTTCCTGCAGAATTCAATTCGAGAGCTTTTCCAAAAACGCTCGCAATTTTGGTATTCAAGTGTATTTGGCACGAGGAGGGTCCATGCATTACGTGGCGTGCTCCTTTTTATCCACGAGCTCCTCATTTTTGGGACAGTTTGGGCCCTCTGTTCATTCTCATTCATTCTGGCTCATTTTCTTTTTCCGGCGTTACAACTTACAACGCCTGCAGCGGTCCCTTCTTGTTTATTGGTACGCACTAAACACTGTCCATTTCTAGTGACAGCGGTCTCACTTTGGATCGTAGTACTCGCCTGGGTGTCCCGCGACCTCGTGACAGCATTCTCCGTTCTGTCTCCTAATCAACATCTCCATAAGTCAGCTTGGCCTAGCCTGGCCATTGCAAGCATGCTTAAAACATTCAAAAATCCGAAGGCACGGCGTGAATCATGCCAAATGGCAAATACGTATAAGTCAGCAAATATGGTGCTGTTCCAGATGACTTAAAATCATACTAGCAATTCCACTCATGGTCAGACTTCAGACAAAGCCGAGGCTCAAAGTTGAATTTCATTCCCAAGAGAATTTAACTATAATATCTTCTCAAGAAGTTTTTCGCGTTCCTGTGCAACCGCCGGAGCATGGATTTGACGGAAAATGATCCGAAACAAGAGTAAGTGGAAAGAAAATGATGTAGTACTGTGAAGGGCAATAATCGTCCTCATTGGAGCTCCTATGAGGACAACCTGACTTACAATTTTTTATAATTTTTTTTTAGTTTTTATGAAAATTTTATCTTAAGTATACTTAATTTGTGCGCCAAATTTTTTTTAGTTTTGGAGATATATTTATATTTTTTATCGAATTTTAAAAAATAATAATTTATTGAGGTTGAAACTTGAAAATGACTTGAATACTTCGGAAACAGTTTTTTTAAAATAAAAAATACATACGCATGTTAAAAGTTTTTAAACTTTTGTATACAAATTAAATACAATTAGGATAATATTTTCGTTAAAAACAAAACATAATAAAATTTGACAGCCTAATGAGACCTCACGTGAGCCCAGCCTAGCAAGATCATTACCCCTGCTACAAAAGCCAATTTTAAATTGTTAAGTGGATATGGTTGATATAAATGGACGATGTTGATTACAGAAGCAGATTTTGTACGGAAAGAAATAAATTTATAGTGATGTGTCATATTGGTGGTTGGAAAATTATAATATTCTTTCCCTTTCACAAGAGACAACCGATCAACCCCGAGTCCCAACAAACGAAATTTGGGATAATATAATTCTGAAACTAATCTCCGCAGTTATGTGGGAACAAGAAAGAGTTTCGCCCGTGAGTTTCTCACGCATCGAAATCAGTTGAACGATCTGTAGGAGTGTAGGGTGGTACCCACTTTTACAAGTTGTAGTGTGTATTCGTTACGTTTTATTTCATGGTGTAAGAGACATTAATTAATCTAGACTTGCATTTATATAGCTTTTTTTCAAAAAATGAAAAAGAAAAAAGAAAGGTTCGGAGAGGTCAGTCACCGTCGGCACGTGTTGGGTGACAACATCCACATTCGTACATATCACCGTGGGCCGCCTTCCGGCTGCTCATCACGGTCGGGAAAAAAAAATATTTTATTTGTTTTTTTCAAAGAGATATAATCATTTACGACCGGTCGATTACCTAGCCTATTTTCAACCGCCTCTTCTTGCCGCTAGATATTGAGCGCAAAGCCTCCGCCGTGCGATTGTATTTTGAAAATCGCTCGATTGACGTTGTGATTAATGCCGACAAAATTTTGCTGTGCCCTCCCCACATCCAGGACGTGATTTTCTCTCACTCTCGCGTGGCTATCACTCGCACTTTCTTTCCCTCTTGTACGTGGCTGCCATAGAGAGAAACTTGCCTATTGATGAGCTGCTTTCTCTCCCTCGTCTTCTCTCCTTCCTCCTCTATCCCCCTTCTCTAATGGGACTTGTCCAATCTTCTTTCATAACTTAGCCTGCCTAACCACTCTATTCTGATTTTTGAAATCTTACTTAGATTTACTATAAGAAGCACACAAAAACTATTTCGATGTTCTCGGCAGTCGATGAGTGGGGGAACGAAAATGAGTGTGCATGTCAAACATTGATGCGTATTGGTAGAAACAGCTTGAAAGAAATAAAGGGGTGAAAATCATGCTTATTACTGAGTGAATCTCAATAAGAAATAAGCGAAGGAAAACTACATACGATAGTTGTAAAAGACTTGGAAAATGGGATGCCGGTAAAGAATATGGTTCAGCATCTTCAATCTTTCAGTGCCAAACACGTTTGCCAATCTTCTGCTGTTTTGCATAGCTCCTCATATGACTTAAGGATTGAGAGATCGAATGTCCTGCCACATCTTCTAATTCCATGAACACCTTACAATGGCATGTTCTCAGGTTAAGATTACCTGCTAGACGATCTTGGTACCATGGTTCAAGGAATGAACTTCCCATAGGCCCGACAAAGGAAGATCTATTTGCTATTTTATTCGAATACCATTGGACAAATTGTTTCTAGAGCTGTTAAGAGAAATTCGTTGTTCAGTCAGTATCGATTTTCCAAAAAGCACAAGCTAAGCAGTCTTTCCCTCACAATTTTTCTTTCGATTCTATAAAGAATTCCTAATGGCAAGCAAGTAAGCGACATTCTCATGAACCGCAAAGCCATTGGCAAAGAGCCTCGACGATACAAAGCAATGCAATTGAGCAGCTGAAAAGTGGCAGAAAACATACCCAATTGTAGTTTTTCGAGATGAAGATCTTGTTGGAAATCATGTGATGCGGAAGCGTACCTGAATCCATCTGTGTGTAGATTCCACCTGTAGACTGAGTAGAGTACAAGGTCGTCTCCCTCATCACTTCTCCCTATGATACTCGTGGTAGATGGGAACCACTTGTGATGTACACGTGTGAGAGAGGGAGAAAACATACCCAATTGTAGTTTTTCGAGATGGAGATCTTGTTGGAAATCATGTGATATGGAAGCATACTTGAATTCATGTGTGTGTAGATTTCACCTGTAGACCGAGTAAAGTACGAGGTCTCCTCCCTATGATACTCGTGGTAGATGGGAACCACTACGTGTGAGAGAGAGACTCAGACTCCTCTATATATAGAGCTCTTCCCATCATAACTCTTAGTAGAAGTAGAACTTCTTATTTAATTATGACACATTTATAGAAGTTTAATTCTAACAGATCTAAGCTAGACTAGAGAGATAATGGAGAGGGAGAAGACGAGAGAGAGTTGCTACTTGGTGGTCGGTGATTCCATCTGCATGGTCGAAGCTACGACAAGAAGGGAGATTTTCGGTGAGGATACAACTCGGGTCGATTCAATTCGAGTAGTGGTTTACCCTACTTGTATTCTATTTGCAATAAATACTCTACCATACTTCTTCATCGATTCGGCTTATAGTATATCTTACCCATTACCCATATAGCCGATTCTAGTTTCAAATCGGTTCATTTGATAATCTAATATAATATTATTTAAAAATATTTTTATATTATTTTAAATAATATAAAGTAATCATCATTTACATTTTAAAATTACATATACACATGTATTGTTTACATCATTACATAAAAAATATAAGAGTAAAATGTCACAATCCAATTATTAAAACTATTAATATATTATAATCATAATTTATAAGCTTATTTATAAAAGGCTTTTGAAAATTAATTGCATATATATAATCAAACTGGTTTCTTAATTTAGTTTCACAACTCCACAAAACATAAGATTTATTTAGATTTGAATTTGTTAAAAAGATGTGCATGCAAGACATCACAGACAAAACATAACACATATTATATAGTATATATAACATGCATATAATTATATATATCAAACCAATTACCTATATACGTACCTGGGCAGGTTGGTTTAAAGTATTTAATGTATCTACCATGCTCGTACCTTATTTAAGAGAGTAGGTAACAATATATACCATACTCATACCTATAGAAAATATTTTGTATCGTACCTTACCCAAATTAGGGTCGGGTCACTTGGTACCCAAGTTGAGCTCCCTAATTGTCGGCCAAAAATGTGTGAGAGAGAGAGAGTCAGAGAGGAGATGTTTGAGAGAGAGCGTTTACAGGCTATAATGGATTGTGGTCTGAATGGGGACTTGCATGCAAAAATCCATCGAATTAATAATAACAGTTGTGGCTACTTTTCAAATTTTGATAGGATGGTCGAAAACTTGCTTATGGGATTGAACAATCGCTAACAATGATCGAAAATAGGCTGGGATATTGACTGGTCGTAAATGATTGCTCTTTTTTTTATAAGTGAGTGACCTCATCTAGATATTTTTCCTGTAATATTTGAATTTTTTAAATTTGTTTAGCATTTTATTTTTATTAAAAATTAGTAAATGGGCCCGTGCATTTTATTGACCTTCAAAATAATAAAATAATAAAATAATTTACAATTTACCAAATTGTATAGAAGAAAAATATATCACTGCATGTTATAAGAAAATAAAAATAATTTTTTTTTTTATCACCGGCATTGCGGTCTTATAAGATCACTAATATTATATAGAAAATGATCTTATATATCCCATTATTATTTAGCTAAAGAACAACCTTGTTTATTTGATAATTTTATATTTACATTTGTTCATTTTTATGTGAATCCACGATAAATTTATTTTATATCTCAAAATTACTAATGTCGAATTCTTATATATAATAAATTTTTAAAATTGATAGAAAATGATGTAATATGGTAGAAGTAATGATTAGGAGTAAAGAAATTAAAGTTAAAATAGATATATTATTTTATTTTATTTTATTAATGTAGAATAGATACGTTATTCATATAAGTAATTATCTAAAAATGATTAAAAGTACGATAGTTTATATAGAAAAATGTGAATAAATAATTTAAAAAATAAAATAATTATAGAGAATGAAAAGTTTTACTCGTTGCCAAACATCCTTCTCAATAAATGAAATATTTTACATTATAAGATAAATAATACTTAATGTTGAGTGAATTTCTGTCAAATATTAAAATATTAAAAATTAAAAAGTTACCAAAACAATATGTTACGTATATCTCCATCGAGTGGCTCATGAAACCACGAAGAGTGGATGCTTTCATTTCGGTGTCGTGCTTGAGTCGTGACAGTTGACAAGTGGATATTTGAGCATCATACGGTTAGTGCCTTCATCGATTTGGTTTTCGACAATCAACAGCCAATAGCTGTGGTTAGAATTTCGTCGGGCCTTCCATGGAACGCGGCTGGGGAAGTATGCGTTCGATATTGTCGACGCTGAAAACCTGGTCGAGTTGAGAATTTCAAAAGCCCACCGAGCCTGCCCCCGTCCCCCACTCTCTCCCCGCGACTAGTTCTGGCCTCTGGGTACACGCCCCGAATTTAAATGGTGGGCCGGACTGTCTTTACACGTTTGTCCCTTACCCAATGCACACGTGCTCAAAATACATTGGCTGAGATTGGAGTTCAACCTAACCATAATTCTAAAATTCCAAAGGCATTAAAAATTTCAAAGTCAAAGGTATGATAAAAATGCGCGATAGTCGATAATTTCAGCAAATTAAACATTGTTATTATCGTTATCAAAAAAAAAACATTGTTATTATAAAAAATGAAATATGTGACTAGCGATGGGAAAATATTTAGATATTATTAAATCCTTTCTAAAGAGATACTTAATTGTACAAAAAATACGTAACATGCGGATATTATTCTTTTCTTATGGGTTATTTAATTTTTTTTTTTTTAACTTTTCATTCTCTACAACTCTTCTATTTTTTAATTATTTTTTTACATCTTCCTATACAAATTACCCTACTTTTCAATCATTTCTACACAATTACCTATACAACTAACCTATCTATTTTAACTTTATCCTCTTTACTCTTCATCATTACCCCTAACATATCATATCATTTGACAATTTTTATTCTTCAAAATTTTTTACCAAAAATTTTATCCATTCTTAGACACACCAGAGGTGCAGTTAGCCCGTTAAAAGCCCATTAGTCCCGAACGTCGTGACCTGAGAGAGGCTAGAGGGATAAACAAACGCTCCCCATCTTGGCGTCTTAAAACCCGCAAAAGACGGAACCCCGCCTAACCTCAGTATTCCGAGAAGGAAAATTCAGCAGCTATGGCTCTGATTTTCAAAGCTGCTTATCCCTTCACGGCCCATCGATCCATTTCTCAATCTCCCCTCTCCTTCCCTCTTTTTCTGCATTTCCTCAAATCAGGTTCCAGAAGGCTCATCAAACGGAGAATATCCGCATGCTCAGTCTCTGCCTCGTCTGCGGCGGCGGCTGCTGCTGCTGCCCCCTCAGTCAAAACTCTAGATTCAACCCCTGGTCCCAGGAACTCAACTCGAGCCGAGAAAAATTCTCTGGAATGGGTCAGTCGGACGGCACTATGCGGGAAGCTGACGGGCGGAGACGTTGGAAAGCGCGTCAGACTCTGTGGATGGGTCGCACTTCATCGGATTCATGGTGGGGTTACGTTCGTCAATCTCAGAGATCACACCGGCTTTGTTCAGGTCCGTTTTTGAGAGTTCTCTCTAGGAGACTTCTTTCAGAACCCATCTTTAGTAGTTCTGCTCCAACAAGGTTGGAAAATCGCAAATTTATTTTGCAAGCTTAGCCTTTTTTGTATAGAAGTCTTGTTGATTTGGATTTCTTGATTGCTACTTGCTATGAGCTCTAAAATTCCATGACGCATGTCTTTTCATGATCTACAGATTACAACGCTTCCTGACGAGTTTCCTGATGCTCATTTCAATGTGAATAAGCTGAGGCTCGAGTATGTTGTTGCTGTAGAAGGCGTTGTTCGACCTCGGCCAAGTGAGTCAGTAAACAGGAAGATGAAAACTGGTGCTATAGAGGTACGACCTTCCAGAAAACCTTCTTAGGCAAGTTCTGAGAATATTGGGGGGTGGTCCTTTGCTAGAACTTCTGGGTCCCTATCAATATTGAATTCTACCGATTGTACACTTCAGCACAGTGGAATACTTTGATGGTCTCTTGCTTGGGCCATGAAGATAATGACATAACGGCCTGTTGGTGACAGAATTCAAAATTTTCCATTTACATTGATGTTTGTGACGTACATGTACTACGTTTTTTTAAAAATCATAATTGGGTATATTGATGTGCTCTTAAGGATGGGTGCTAGTGTCGCCATGCCAGGTGGCTGCTGAAAATGTGCTTGTTCTGAATTCAGTCAAAACTTCATTGCCGTTCATTGTTACTACTGCTGAGGAGGCCAACGAGACAGTAACAGAGGAGATCCGCTTGAGGTAGCAGAATTTTGAATTCCAAATGATGCATAATGTTCCCTATATTGTTGAACAGTTACTTTGAGCCTTCTGACTGGGTTCTTCGATGGGTTTATTTGCAAGTTGGATAGAGCAGAATTTTAGCTAGATGCAAGAATGGAGAAGTGACAAATATCAATCAAATTAAATGATAAATTTGTATGTCTGTTAAACTGATCATTCTTCATAGAATGCAGTGTTGAACTGTGAAGGAACCACATGTTTCTGGCCTCGGGTTGCCAGAATTAGGATGTTAGGATGGATAAGTTGTGAGCTTATGAAATATGGACTCAACATGAATTATTTTGTGGAATCTATCAGTAGCAAGAGAAAACAATAAGGTGAAGAAAGTATCCTTTTGTGGTTGGTTGTTTCCAACAAAGATCAAGAGCTCCACTTGTAAAGAACAGTGATTTTATTCAAGCTGAAAGCTATAAGAGGGGAAAGTGCAAGGATGGATGGGTATGTGAGGTGTTAGGAAAGATTTGATGACACCTTGTTAAATAGAGAACATAATCCAATACTAAGTTAATGGCATGAAAGGAGTCATGTAACTGACCCCACTTGTGAAAAAAATTGTAGACGATAACAATGACAATGGTATTGTATGTGTTGTCATGTTATGATGTCATGAACATTTGTTGGTCTGTTGTCAAATTCAGCGTGATGCCCCTAGAATTTCATATTGGTTGCGTACTTGGGCTTTAAGCCTGCCATCTTCTTAGCCATAAGAAGTGCCTATCTGAGAAGACCACGAAACTTAGTGGAGCGAAAGTGGATAATACTTCCCTTGTGCTAGGTTGGGCTGTATTTTGACATTATGAATGATAACATTCTTGTTTAGGATTCCTATTTCTGTTTTTTGGGCCTGTCTGGTTAGACGGAAAATAAAAATGAATTAGCAGCATAGGTAATACACATTTCAAATTTTGAGGAGGCCATATAGATCCACCTATGAAATCACATTGATGGTCGAACTTTTATTTTCTATTTTTCATAGAGAAGTTCTCCTTTTCTGCTAACCAGTCAGACCTTGAGTGTTTTTGTGCTAGCATTCATTAGGGGCAAATGTGAGTGCAATGACCAAGTATGCTTATCAATTATGTGCTGGTAACTATTCTAGATATCGATGCCTTGATTTACGCCGTCAGCAAATGCAATCAAACCTCATGTTGCGACATCATGTGGTCAAGCTTATCAGGCGATACCTGGAGGATGTGCATGATTTTGTGGAGGTTTTTATCTTTGAGCTTTTATCTATTTGAATATTCTTACTTCTTCTCATAGGTATGACGTTATCTTTCATTGTCATGCAAGTTGTTAGCTGGAAAGTATCCTACTACAGGCTTAACTTCAGGATTCAAATCATGCATTTGTTTGATCTCCAAGTCTCTTATGGTTGGTTGTAAGCAGATTGAGACCCCAATGCTCTCTAGGTCTACACCTGAAGGTGCTCGGGATTATCTTGTACCTTCTAGAATTCAGGTACTTAAGGTCTTCTAACTGCCATTGATTTTTGTCACAGCTCTCAAAAGCTAAATGTGTTCGTTAATTGATTTCTGATGGTTGTCTGTTTAAACTCCTGTGATTTCAGTGTATTTTTTGATGGGTGCTGCTTTGGTTTAACTTGGTTGCACCAAAGTTTTTCATGTAACCCCATGGATGGGGCCCATTTTGATGATGGAATAAAAAAATCAGCCATTCACGTTGTTCAACATCTTTATCATGGGACCAAAAATCATCTTGATAAGAATTGTGGGTGGGCCACATTTGCTTAAAAAATATATTTGTGTAAATTATGAAAAATGTTAGATCCATTCATAGATGCTTTATAATGTAATAATATTTTATAAAGTCCTTTTTCCACATAGGAATGATGTTTTGGAGGGTTTGGATGTTGAAAATACAACTTCGAAATTGACATATAAATCAAGCAATTTTGTTATATTATTTCACACGTTTTTCAAATGGGGCCCATGCACATCTTTGATTTGAATGAAACTTGGTTTCTGGCAAAACAAATAATTCTGAATGCATTGGGTAAGGTGGATTTCAGATCATCATTAAGGTGAGCCGAAATGGATGGGCTACATGAAAAACTTTGGTGTAACCTGGTTACATAAAAGCGTAGCCATGTTTGATAACAAGTCATTCCCTTTTACATTTTACTTGTCCCTTTATTGATTGAATTTTACAATATAGTTCAGAGTTTTGTTTTTTTATCTAACTGAAAGCAATGTTCAGTCCCATCTTGAGCTGAAAACTAATTGTTTGAAAACTGACTTCTAAAGATCATGACACAGCCAAATCCATATTTTGCACTCTCTGCCCCAAAATTTCCTTGTGTTGCTTAAGTTGTACAGATACTTTTCTATTATAATTCACTCAAGAATGGCTTTTGAAGCCAGGAACATTCTACGCTTTACCGCAAAGTCCTCAACTGTTTAAGCAAATGCTGATGGTTTCTTCATTTAACAGATATTATCAAATTGCAAGGTATATTTTCATTTTTTTTTTTCTGTTCTGCTGTTTTACTGTTCTTTTTTTCATTGTGATTTTGTAATGTATGTGTAGCATTAAGTACCAAAGACTTCTACCAGTAAAAAAATAAAAAGTACCAAAGACTTCTATTAGATAACTCAGAGAAATTATCTGTAAAATGAGTTTATTGAGGGAAGTTATGGGCATATGTCATATCCAATTTCAATATGAAAAATGAAGATTATTGAGGATTCAATTCATACTTTTTTGAACATATGCGATGTCCAACTTCCATCTTTACAATTGACAATTTACTGGATCCTCAATCTTGGGTATTATGCTGTGATCTATCAGATTATCATCATATCTAGAAGTACTTCTGGTCTCTGCCATTAGATTGGAAAAGGTAAATGTAAAAGAAAAGGGAAATATTCCTATGGTCCTGTGCTTGGTAGGAATTTTGTGAAGAATGTTTGTTTTGAAGAAATAGATGTATGGCAGAGGTAGGACCTCTAATTCAGTGTGAGGCCTTAATGTCCTAACTTTTGACTACAATCTAGGAGATATTATCTGGTTTGAGTTATGAAAGAGAAAATTTGCAGCTTTGATTTTTGCTCCAACTGAGAAAAATGGGGACTATGATCAATATAAAGGAGAACAAACGTGGTATTTATGGTTAGAATGTTTAACATGTTTATTATTTTTGTAATGTTGTTTTCTTGCACAGGTGTTTTCGGGATGAAGACCTCAGAGCTGATAGACAACCTGAGTTCACTCAACTTGATATGGAATTGGCATTTATGCCTTTTGAAGACATGTTACAGCTTAATGAAAACTTGATACGATATGTGCGCCTTCAGTCAATTACTTTTCAAAGTGTATTTTCTAATTTGTTATTCCCTTTTTTCCCTTCCTGCAAGTTTTTGATTTAATGTTTTTGTAGCAGGTGTTCAAAGAAATAAAAGGAATCCAACTTCCAGACCCTTTCCCAAGGCTTACGTATGCAGAAGCAATGTCTCGATTTGGGTCAGACAGGCCAGATCTTCGCTTTGATATGGAGCTTAAAGATGTAAATTCTTGTTAAGATAGTCATCCTGTGGCAATGTGAACATAGGACATAACTTCTGCATAGGAATAAAACGTCCATGTATAAATTTCTGAAGAGACTGCCCATTAATTCTTTTATCTGCTGTGAAAATTGGAAGTGGTGGCTTATGATACATGGTTTTATGTGCCCTGGTAATCCTTGTCAACCTTAAGATATATAAAATGAATTTCATATCATCTATGATGGATTAGCTGCAAAATGTAGCTTCATAAACGACGGTGGAGAAATGTACTTTCCCGAAGAAAATATCTGGCAAACTAGGACAATTGGCACACCATGAGGCGTTGTGATTCAAAAGATAATTTTTAAAAAATTGTCCTCTGAGTAGTAATACATTTTGGTAATTATGAACTGACCATTTTAGAAGTGTCTCCTGATGTATCAAAAGCACAAACCATAGTATATTGGTGTGTTTGTGCCTGTATGGGCTTTTTTTTTTTTTTTAAAAAAAAAGAGTTTTCAAACAAGTCTTTAGAAAAAAATTGTGTGGAAACATTATTCATGGTTGTAAACAACATTGTACATGACACTTTATCGGGATGGGCACAGATCCCTTGCTTTAGAATTAGATTTGTTTGGAGCTCATTTAATTTCCAAACAGGATCCATTCATCAATTGAAATTCCCTGGTTATCAATCCTAATGAAACCTGAAGTTATTAAATTATTTTAATTGGTGTATGTTTGCATAAATTGGTTGGTGTCTCTGAATTCCCTGCCATTTTGTGAAAATGCAGGTGTCAGATGTCTTTTTGGAGACCAGTTTCAAGGTTTTTGCAGATACTTTAGCAAACGGAGGGATCATCAAGGTGCTATGTGTGCCTTCAGGTGCACAAAGATATTCGAATACAGCTCTTAAAAAGGGTGACATTTACAATGAAGCTATCAAATCAGGAGCAAAGGGTTTACCTTTTCTGAAGGTTCTTGACAATGGTAAGGTATTTGACATGTTCATCCTTCAGTTGCTCACATATATATTCCTTTTGCGATGTGGCAGTTTTCACCACGTTGTCTGTGGAATATTTTCTCAGGTGAGCTTGAAGGGGTTCCAGCTTTAGTTTCAAGTCTACAACCCTCAAGCAGAGAACAACTATTGAGATTATGCTCAGCAAAATCTGGTGACCTTATTTTGTTTGCAGTAGGTCAGCAAGCATCAGTTAATAGAACTCTTGATCGCCTTCGACTATTCTCAGCACGAGAATTGGGAATGGTTGACCATGTAAATTCTGAAACTTATCTTGGCTTTTCTTTGATGAACTTTTAGTGTACCTTCTCCTGTATTTGTTGAGGATATATTTGTGAGATAACATCCTTTTTGTTATGCTTTGACTATGGGAGCTTTAGCCAACATTTTTCATATGCTAGTGGAAATGAATTCTGATGCAAGGCGTAACTGAGTCAAAGTGATCGGATCATTTGGTGTGTGTATGAGAAATACATATTCACATAGAATTTTCGAGGTGATAGCTTGTCATCTAGCATTGCTGATCATTTGGTGTGTGTGTGTGTGTATGTGAAATACAAATTCACTTAGAATTTTCAAAGTGATATCTTGTCATCTAGCATTGCAGAAATGTCATAAATTTTGGTGAATTCCATATTCCTGAGGCTAGAATATTAAGGTGTTTCACCACAACTGGGAAGTCGGACCTCTTTTTTTTTTTTTTTCCCTTTTCCTGATGAAGGGAAGTCAGACTTACAGTCACTTTTGGTGTGTCATAAATTTTAATACCACATTAGTGTTATTCATATTAGAATTTTTTGCTGCAGAAACAACAGATCTAATTAATGTTAACTGTTGTGACCTGATTGGTCTATTTGCTTTTATAAGTTAGTAATTGGCAGGATGAGCTACTTTTTGTGTTTTACTATCCAGAATTACTGTTGTATGCAGTTAGATGTCCAATTTTTAAACTTTGTTTTAGTTTATATTCTCATTGAGGAATTTTGTTTTGCTGATCCTTCCTTTATTTTCAGTCAAAGCATTCAATCCTGTGGGTGACTGACTTTCCAATGTTTGAATGGAACAGTTCCGATCAGAGGCTTGAGGCAAGTGGACTTTCTATTGCAATCCTACTGAGTGCTACATAATCTTGCTATTTCAAGCTATTCTAATCAATCTGCATCATGCTGATGCTAGGCATGGTCCATGTACATTCCATTCCAGACAACATTGAGAACTTGCAAGAATGACATTGAAACTACTAATACTTTCTTGGTACAATTTTATGAGAAAATAGGATATCCACAACTAAATGATGGTCTGACCTAATAAGTGGGGATAATGCATGGTGGTGGTACCCTGATGACATTGAAGAACTTGCTGTGATGTACATGCTTTGAGAACCTTAAAAGGATGAGCCTTCATTTATTTTTTGAGGACCTTGCTAGATATGTCCACCAAATTCAATTTTTAGCTGTCATCACTACTAACTTGGTAATTTTCCCTTATTTTGCATGTGTCCATGATATATTTGTTTTCATTCATTGCAGGCTCTTCACCACCCTTTCACTGCCCCAAAACCTGAGGACATTAGCAACCTTTCTACTGCCCGTGCTTTGGCTTATGACATGGTGTACAATGGTGTGGAGGTATGTTCCACCAATACTTCTTAGCTGTCTTAACTTGAAGTTTTTTTCTTTCTTTATTCTTTTTCAACCAAGGATTATATAACTTACTGAAAAAAGGAATAGCTAAATTCTCAAAGCAAAGATGAAAGACCCCACTGGCACATGAATTTGAAATCTTTTCTCACATGAATTTGAAATCTTTTCTTAGGGTCTGTTTGGGAAGAGAGAAAAAATAGAGGAAAAAATTTGGTGGAAACTTTTTGAAATGGATAGGGTAATGATGTGATATGATAGGGGCACTGATTAAGAGTATAGAGGAAAAAGTTGAAATAGATAGGTAGTTGTATGGGAAAATGCGAAAAATAGGGAAAGTAATTTTTTTTTTCTTTTCCCATTTTGCAAACAGACCCTTTGTGTTATTTCCAGAAAAACATGTATTCAGGTTCCAGTATGAATGGAAGGAGCTGGGACTTCCCTTGGAAGCGATTATTGTCCCTAGGAAACCATAAGAAAATAATTCTTATCTTGAGCTAGTACTTTCAAGTAGGGAACTAGGGAATTTTCTAGAAAGCATAGTAGATGAAGGTTCCCTTGTGCATTGCGTCCCATAAGAATTGGGGGAAGCTACAGAGTAAGATTTATAGGTATGTGGAGGGCAAACCAACTTATGCCTTTGAGAAAACCACATACAGTGCTCTGGAATATTGTTACATTGTCCAAAATTCACACTAGATGTTATCAGAAATTTGTGTTTGAATAAATTTATCGAAATTTTCTAAACGAAGTTATGAAGTTAGATTTCTTTCTTTCTTTCTTTTTGCCCCCCTGTTGCATTGCAAACTTTGCATTCAAGGGGACAACACTTCTACCAGACTTTGAAGCTGGGACCTCACCGTTACGAATCTGATGTGATACGACTGAGCTAAGCCCTGGTTCACTGAAGTTAGATTTCTTACCTCTGATACAACAAGAGGAAAGAAAAAAAGGAATGATAACCAGCTGAATGAGCGATCTGCACTAGACCATATTCATAGCATTGTATGTGGTTGCACAGCCACTAAGATAATTGGGTAGCCTTTCACTGGGAAAGAGAAAATATACACTAGTATATAACGAGAGAGTAATCTTCACTACCTGATGACACGTGCAAGACTCAGACAGTTGGAATTATTTATCCATTTGATTCATGCATGCAGGCACGGCCATTCATGTTTTCTGTGGCATTGTTCATCTATTGCAGGCATCAATTTTGTGATTCTATGAGATGGCTTAGACCAGGTACTTGTCCTTTTGGGTTCAAAATTGATCAGTTTTTCTGTTACTTGTTTTGATTCAGATTGGTGGAGGGAGTCTGAGAATCTATAAACGTGAGGTCCAAGAGAAGGTGTTGGAAATCGTTGGTATCTCGCATGAACAGGTCAATCCCTTCATTTCTTGCACTTTTTGGTTTGTTAACTAATTTTTGTCAGTCGATGAATGGAGATGAGAAAACCATCAGTGAATTTAGAAAAATGCTTCTTGATTGAAAAAATTGAACTGTTCATGATTCACCCAGAACATGATTGTTTTTATCATGTTCTAATATTACTGCTATGAGAAGGATATTTAAATCTATGATTCTGAAGTTTAGTAATATGCAGGTTCGCTGTGGGCCATGCTTAACAGTTAGTTGAAGATGGTTCAGCCAGTCAGTGTCAGTTAAGCTAGTGGCTAGATTATGGTATAATTATATATGGGTGAGCTAGGTGTTGCATTAGTGTGGGAATATTCTCAACAGTGCTCCAAGTTTCACCATTTGACAATGTTCTTGAAGTCATGGCTGATCCTGGGGAAGCGTCCAAGGGTTGATCCCAACACCATTCCATGATACACATAGATGTTTAAAAATTTCAAAAAAATATATACACATATCCGAAAATGGTAAAACTTAGTTTATATGTTAAATATACTTAGATAAACAAGTGTATGAAGAAAATACAAAAAAAGTATCACATAGACGTTTGAAAATCTAAAAAAAAATCTATACACATATCCAAAAATGGTAAACCTGGTTTATATTTTAAATATATTTAGATAAACAAGTGTATGAAAAAAAGACAAAAAAAGTGTCTTAAATGAGTTTTTTGAGTTAGGCTAAGCAAGCCATTTGCTTAACCTGGGCTAACAGGATCATTCCTGATATATATCGGTCTCGCTTCTATGAAGCCCTTTTTCTATATAAACCTCTCAATTTTTATATTTTGATGGTTGATGGAAAATCCATTCCATCTATTGTGTTTAATATTATTTATAGTAATTTGGAAATCCTATTATTTGTCTAATATCACTTTGCATAGGCTCCATTGAAAATCAACGTAATAAAAAGGTTTAATGTTAAATATCAATTTAAAGTTGTATTTTCAAAATCCAAATTGTCTAAAATATCATTTCTATATGAATGAATGATTCTATAAAGTATTATTACATTCTAACACGTGTAAATGGATCTAAGCATTTTTCATAGTTTACACATAACTGTATGTTTTTCAACAAATGTGACTTATAAACGTACTTGATTGGGATGAAACTTGGTCTCTTAAATGCACAAGCGATGTTAAATATAATTAATGGATTGAATTTTCTATCAAATATCAAAATCTTAGAAATTTTAGGGGGTTGCATGACTCCGATTTTATGTAACTTGATTACATAGAAGTGGAACCCTATATATATCCAAATCAAACATGTTTATGAGCCTCATCTTAAAATGGTATAAATCAACGTAATAAAATAGTTTAATGTAAATATAAATTTTAAAGTTGTATTTTCAACATCTAAATTGTCAAAAGTATTTTTTTATGTAGATAAATAATTCTATAAAGTATTATTACATTTTAGTACATGTGAAACCTATTTTGCATTGGATGGGCCATGCACTGTGGGGCCCACTTGACTATGAATAAGAAATCTACTCCACTCATTGTATTTAGAATTAGTCATTTTATTGGTATACCAATTTTCATCCAAATCCAACATGTGCATATGCCCTATCTTAAAATGGTATAAAATCAACGTAATAAAATAGTTCAATGTAAATATGAAGCTTAAAGTGGTATTTTCAACATCTAAACCATCTAAAGTATGATTTTTATATGGATAAATGATTGTATAAAATATTATTACATTTTAGCATGTGTAGGACTTATTTTGCAGCGGACTGCATCGTAATTATGGTGCAGTTCATCTGCACATGATGAGTTCTTTTATATATATATATATATATATATATATATATATATATATATAGAGAGAGAGAGAGAGAGAGAGAGAGAGAGAGAGAGAGAGAGAGAGAGGTGGAGCTTAACTGCACCAAAATTATGGTGTAGCTACTTCAAAATGGGCCTCACACGATCATAAAATTATAATCTCCTTCACCCATTATATTTAGAATTACGTATTTTATTATCATACCAATTTTCATCCCAATTGGATATGTGTATGAACTCCATCTGAAAAAGGTACAAATTGAATGTAATAAAATACTTTGATGTAAATAATGACTTTAAAATCGTTTTTTCAACATGTAAACTATTCGCTATATACTTCATATATGGATAAATAATCGTATAAAGTATTAATATATTTAAGTACATGTGGGGCCCATTTTTGGTCAAATGCACTGTTAATTATGGTGCAAACAAATGCGTAGGAACATATCTCATATATATATCATATGCTTTTTTTTTTTTTTTTATAAGTAGTCTCATATGTATTTAAATATATTGATACTTTATAAAATTATTTATCTATATATAAATTTTATAGAAAATAGTTTGTGTTGAAAAAAACAACTTTAAAATTGTTATTTACATTAAAATATTTTATTACGTTGAATTTGTACCATTTTAAGATGGGGTCCATGGACATATTCAATTGGAATGAAAATTATGGTAATAGAATACATAATTCCCAATACAATGAGTGAAGTATATTATAATTTTATGATAATATGGGGTCCATTTTGAGGTAACTGTATCATAATTTATAGTGCAGGTAACCGTGCTTGAATATGTGTGTGTGCGTGTGTGTGTGAGAGAGAGATTACCAGAAATTAGCGGAAACGCCTCATGTCTGGTAGATATTCTGATTTTGTGATATTTTGGTTGCAACTGAGAATATGAAAAAACATTTTGAGTCTAAGACTCTTAGTGTCTCATGCGTGGAAAAATGGATCTACACCATATAATTGGTTGTTACTTGTCATTATTCTATGGGTTTTTTTTTTTTTTTCCTTCCATTAACTTCTTTGGATTACTGCTATTTTATGTACAGGCTGAAGAAAAATTTGGTTATCTTTTGGAAGCTCTTGACATGGGCGCTCCTCCACATGGTGAGTGCTAACCACACTGAAATGTTATCTAAGTGCTAGGAAATATAGATACAAACCATAAGTACATTCTTACAGTATTGCTCCTACGGGTAAGGAATTGAGCATTAGTTCAAGCCTCCAGGTGCCTGGGAATATGGATAGTTGGGCCAAATGCTGTCTCCCATTATTTCTTCGTTACCAATCATTTATGTTCTCCTGTGGTATCCTCTTCGAAAACATTTTTTTTAGATCCAGGTCAAGGTAACAGGTGTATGTCAGCATTTTCACCGGAGGCATCTTTTTCTAGTTCATGAGTCACATGAGATTCTCAACTGATAGACCTGCCACAAAGATTTTCAAAATGCCACAGTAGGCTTTTCCCATATCAGAACGAGCATATATTCAATGACTAAGCAGTAGGTGGACAGACACGATGGGATGATGGGCCTTCCAGACTTATGGTTGGACATTTTTAAGAATGAATTTAATGATGAGATGCTATTACTTGTGATGGATGGTCATGTTCATGTTCTTAAATAGTTAATTGATTGGGCTATTTTCCTCAAGGTTGTTCTTGGCAAGCATGAATGAAACAAGATTGGCAGTTCAAACTGCTGACAATTGGACACTATTGGATACATATGGTGATGTTGTAGCATTTGACTGCTGAGTCCCAAAAAAACAATAGATCTCCAAATGCTTTAACTCGTGGCTAATTGTCAAGCATGCTACTTACTAGGCTTTCATTCTATGGATTTTTTTTCTAATATAATCTCCACAATTTTTAATATCTTGATAGTTGATGGAAAATCTACTCCATCTATTACATTTAGTGTCGTTGATTTTATTATGAAAATTCTTTCTTTTGTCTATGTCATTTTACATGTGCCTCATCTGCAAATGACTTAATGTCAAATATGAAATTTAAAATTGTATTTCAACATCTAAATCATATCAAATATTACTAATATATGGATAAATGATTATATAAAGTATTATTATATTCTAATACATAAATAAAAGGATCTAAGCATTTTTCATATTTGCACAAATGTATATATTTTTCAACAAATGTAGCTTGCGAAAATATTTGATTTGGATCAAACTTGTCTTGTAGCTAAAAAATGATGTTAATTAGAATAAATGAAGTGATTTTCCGTAATATTAAAAATGGAAAAGGTTATATAGAATTGATTCTTAGTTATATAGAAGCAGAGCCCTTTTTTTTGAAGTTTTCTATTTAAATTTACTTGAATTATAACCGTTTTGTGCACATCCAAACAATTGGTCTTTGTGTATTAAATTAACAGAATTTCCATCATATTTTAGTTTGTACGTACACAACCATGAAAAACATGCTTCATTCCATTCGCTTCCTGTAATAATTAAAAAAAAAAAATGTAAGAAGGTATTTCACAAATGGTTATTTGTATTTGTGTTTGTCTTGTGTAGGCGGAATAGCATATGGATTGGATCGATTGGTTATGCTCTTGGCCGGGGCAAATTCAATCAGGGAAGTCATAGCGTTTCCTAAGACCTCAACAGCTCAGTGTGCTCTCACTGGGGCTCCTTCAAAGGTAGATCCTCAGCAGCTGAAGGACCTCTCCTTTCCACCCTCTCAATAGATCACCGTTCAATGTCTTGTAAATCGTTTCAATGTTGGTTAAAAACCACAAATCTAATTTATGAAGTTGCACCTTCATCGCGCGTGCGCACACACACTGGGAAACAGGGTTCCATTTATGGTTGGGCAATTGTATTTTTGCGCATCTAATTAATCAATTTATATAAGGCTATGATCCTTTCCGTCGACTTTTGTAGGATATTCCGTTTTGTATTTTACAAATCACTGATTCAAAATATAAGAGATGGTCGTCCTGATTTCCTCTGTATTACTGTATAATGTTCATCTGATTTGAATTTTGAACGGACCACTATGTTGGATTTGCTTGAAGTGTTATTCAGGAATCAGGAGACGTTTGTAATTTGTATGCAGCTGTTGTTGTTGCATGAATTGTACGGCAAGAAGCCGTTCAACTTCTAATTTGCTTAGGTCATGGGCACATGGATTTGATAAGACTTTTTGGAATTATCCAATGCAACGGCAATGACGTGGGATGCAAAAGACGCTGGAATCTACCCCTCTTTGTGATCTTCCAATTTGCGATCGAAGACTTCCGAGTTCAGCCGCAGCGGTTGCAGGCAAAATTCTTTTTCCCAACTTTCTCATCCCTACGTGGTAAGGCATTTTGATTAAGTAATTACCATTTTTCTATTATTAACTCCAGATCTGTTCATACTATCCAATTTATTTTATCTTTATTCCTAATAATTAGTTTTTAATATTACGCCACTTATATTTTGAAAATTTTCTGTAAATTTATTTCCTATTTTTCTCTTATTAGCAAACGTACGCATAAGATGTAAAAGAAGTGGGAAAAAAATTATGAGAATTTTTTTGAAAAATGAGATAGAAATGTAATCAAGGTGTCAAATCATATAAAAATGAGTAAGAAATTTTTTTAGTTTTGTTTTTTTTAGTTGTTTGTACGTTTTGCAAACACGTCCTTTTTTGCGGGGATTTTTCATAGTCATAGGGTGTGTTTGGAAATAGATAAAACTTTTGATGAAAAGTTGTAGAGATGAGAAGTTGTCGAATGATGTGATATGATAGGGGTAATGATGATGAATAAATAGGATAAAGTTGAAATATATAGGTTAGTTGTGTTGGTAGTTGTGTATAAATGATTGAAAAGTAGGGTAGTTGTATAGAAAAATGTGAAGAAATGATTAAAAAATAGGGTAGTTGTAGAGAGTGAAAAGTTTTATATTGAAAAGTTTTAACTTGACAATTTTTTGTTGTTACCAAACACACTCATAGTCTTCAAGGTTTTTGCTTGTGCAGTTGCATGCTGCTTCTTGTTACACGTTCTGTTACATGTAACCACGTTATATAGAAATGAAACACTTTTTAAATACTGAGGCCTAAGTAAATTTCTGAATTAAATGGAATGAATTTTGAAAAGTTAGAGAATAATATAATATGGCAGGGGTAAACAAAATAGATAAAATAATTACGAAGAAAAATTCAAGAAATGATTAAAATATAATGTTAAAAATGATGAAAAAAATAAACTAGCCATGTAGTCAAAACGTTAAATCAATACAAAAGGTGAGCAAGAAAAATCCCACCAATCGTTCATGCCAAAGGCTCCCAAGCATTTATTATCTTGAATGAAAAAGGTATAAAAAGCAAGGCAAAATTTACTGCAGTTCCTTTTATCCTAAAAAATATTTTTCTAAATGCGTTTGGTTGGGTTAAAAAAATGTTAACTAAAACTTTTCAATTAAAAATTTTTCATTCTTCATAACTATCATATTTTTAAATTATTTTTTCATATTTTTTTATACAAACGATACTATTTTTCAATTATTTGCACGAAATTACCCATATAACCAACTTATCTATTTTAATTTTATTATCTTTACACTTTGTTATTAAACCAATCATTTCACGTAATTTTTTTTATCAATTTAACAACTTCTACTTCAAAAAATTTTCATTAAAAAGTTTCTCCCAACCAAACACACAAACTATTTATCATGTTCATTTGTATCTATTTATTTATAATTTAAAAATTACATGTATTTAAAACTTTTATAAACTAAATATAATATATATTTTTATGAAAAGTTAATAGTTATATATTTACTTTTAAAAGATGCAAATTTTTTAAAATTTTTTTATGACAATATTCTTGTAGCATGATAAAGTAAATTATATCAAACGAAATAAATAATTTAAATTTGAAAATGAAGGATAACATAGATTCTATATGTAGCCTTAATGTGTTGAATCATTTATCAAAAAGCAATATTACTGATTTGAATCTTACTAAAGTAGTATATGATTGGGTTTTTTGCTTTTTGGTTCTTTAATCTTGTGTATTTGCTTTTTAATCTATGAATTGAGTATTTTTACTTTTTAGGCTTTGTAAATTTGTAACATTTGCAGTTTAAACCCTATCATTAATGCAAGTTACTAAACAAATGAAAAATCTATGAGTAGCTGAAGTACAAATTTTTTAATGATAATGTTATCCTTAAAAGGAGTCGAATAAACTCAACTTGGTTATAACAAAAATCGCACTTCCCGTAAATGTAAGTTAACTCATAAAATGAGTTGACTCCACTAGTATACTACAAGAACTACACCGTCCGCAAGCTTGAGTGACTCTTGAAATGAGTCGACTTAACTAAGTTGTAAAGGTATTTTAGACTTTTTATTGAACAATTGTTTAATTGGATGTTTTGGCAATGTATAATAACCTTAGGGTCTAAAATGCAGATGGGTAAACTTATCGGTTGAAAAAGTAAATACGCAAAACTCGTGAGTTAAAAAGCAAACATAAAAAGTTAAATGAAGCAAAATACGAAAAATGCATACATGAGTACATTAAATAAATAATGCATATATACTTTTCTCAAGATAGCAATGTATATACATAAATTTTATGTATATTATTAGGATGTTTGATAATACTAAAAACTTATTAAATTAAAACTTTTTAATTTAATATTATTTCACTTTCTATAATTATTTTATTTTTAATTATTTCTTCACTTATTCCTATACAACTAACTACTTTTCAATCATTTCTACACAATTATCCGTACATCTAATATATTTTTTAACTTTATTGTTTTTATTTATTATCATTACTTATATTATATCAAATCATTTTATCTCATTTTAAAAACTTTTACACTAAAAAATTTTCATAAAAAATTTTATCGCTTTCCAAACGCACCTTATATATGTTATATAATAGTCGTATATATAATAATTATAGTAGGAAAATTATCAAGTGCATTTAGACTGTACCATAATTATAATGTAGTTCATGCACTGTAGACCTCACATAATCATGAACGAGTAATCCAACTCACCTATTGTATTTAGAATTGTTTACTTTATTAGCATATTAATTTTTATCCAAATCCAACATGTGTGTAGTCCTCATCTTAAAATAGTGTAAAATCAACATAATAAAATAGTTTAACATAATATTAAGTTTAAAGTAAATTTTTAACATTTAAACGATGTAAAGTATGATTTTTCCGTGGAAAAATAATTATATAAAATTTTATTATATTCTAACAAGTGTGGGTCCATTCTAAGTTGCAATCCGTTTGTCACGTGATGGGATCTCATTATAGTATATAACACATATAGCCCGTAGACCTCTCCCTCCCTGTACAACTCCTGTTTTGATCTTGACTTCTTAGGCTCGTGTTTAGTGAAACAATTTATTTATATCGACATCGTTGGCCTGTCCTGTCCAATCAACCACCCACGACCTTTTTCATCGTCTTAGCAATTGGCATTATTGCTCGACTTGCCACTGAGGCAGCAACGAGAAATCCCATAAAGTCATCACAATCGGTTTAGATGATTCATTGTTCAACCTTTTAAAGGATACCCGCACACGTACATAACATTCCCAATCTCATCACAATTTAAGTATTTTTTTTATATAATTTACGTACGATTATATATTTTTAATTAAATCGTGGCCCATATACATATATTTTATTTCGATAAAAACTTATTTTATTAGCTAAACCGTTGATACTAAAGATGTGTTTGAGAATCAATATAATTTTTACGTGAAAGTTTACGGTGTAAAAGCTTTTTACTTTTAAATAATATAATATGGTAAGGATAATGATGGAGAGTAAAAAAATTAAGTTAAAATTAATATATTAGTTGTATATGCATTTGTATAGGAATGATAAAAAAATAGAATAGTTGTATGAGAATATGGAAAATAAATTTAAAAATAAGGTAATTATAAAATTGAAAATTTTTAAATTAAAAAGTTTTGATTTGGAAACTTTTTATATTTACCAAATATGCTCTGAATACAATAAATAAAGAGAATCTTTAATCAATAATTAATATATTAACAATAAATGAGTTACTGCCTTACATTAAAGCGAAGCCCTAATGATACGCTGTGCTCCCTATTTAACTAGTGCATACATGTACCCCAATCGAGCTGGTGTCCGTACCCTAATCAATGATGCACCAAACCCAGTTAAATCAATTAATACACTATTATAAAAGCTTCTTAACTCATCTCGGAGGAAAAATGACAGTTTCACATTACACGTACACCAGTTTACGTTCTCAAAACGGTTCTTTAAGATATCTTTATTTTTTCGATGAGGTCCAGATGAGTTTATATCATATCCCAAATTTTATCATTTTTAATTTTTTATATTTTTTTTACAAAATTTTAAAACTAAAAATTTATATTTCCCATGTGCAGGAGGGCGAGATGGGTGACATTTTTTAATTTTTAAAATTTTGTTAAAATATACAGAAAAATTCAAAAATGATAAGCTTTGGTATATAATTAAAAAAATTGGGCCCATATAAAAGAGAAGAAAAATTTAGAAATATAAAAATGTTAAAATACATGAGATTGTTTCTCATTATACAGTAGTATAACTCTTTAAGATATCCTTATTAAAAAACTTTATTTTTATGAAATTTCTCTTCATGTAACTTTGTTTATTTTTTTTTATCTTGATACTTGATGTAAAATTCAATCTATTTATTCTATTTAACATTAGTTATATCAAGCACATAATATATCCTCCTTAAATTAGTTTATTTGTTAAAAATACTATATAAATTACAAGGAAAACATGTAAACTTTAATGTTATGTATAATTTCATGACATTCTAATACTTTATTTAATAGATTTAAGTGAATTCTGAAATTTATACACATTATATATATTACGATGGTACACATTTTATATATTTTTAATGGTGTAAATTACTATGATTCCGATTGAAATGATTTTTTATATCTTACTTAAACGGTTGATGTTGAATGCAATCATTGGATTAAATTTTAAACAGTTATTGCACGTTCTCAAGAATTCAAGAGGGCTTAAATGACCAACCGAGGCTAGCTCGGTTGGTCGCCAGCTGCGGCGCAGACAGCCGTAGCTGCGGCTGGCGGGGGATCGAATCCCCGTATAGGCGTGGGAGCGTGGTCTCCCGGGTGGAGAGTGTGGGAGCAAGGTGGTCTCCCGGGTGGAAAGTGTGGGAGCAAGGTGGTCTCCCAGGTGGCTGTTGGAAGCTGTGTCTTCCAGATTTCTTTGGGACGTTATGTGTTCCCAGATTTGTAAGAATGTCTCAGATCTTCAAGTATAATATGTGTTGAGATACATGTAATTATATACCCATCAAAAAAAAAAAAAAAAAAAAAAAAAAAAGAGGGCTTAAATGAGAAGGAAAAGTCACGGAAGCACTAGCATTTCCCATTCTATGGTGAGTTGGTTTAATTCTCCATAGCTGTAGTTTTATGCATATTAGTTAGCGGCCTGCTGTCTCCTCAGAATTTTTTGTAGTAGAATTGGAATTTTAAAAATATTATTAGAAAAAAATTAAAATATTATAAGATATTTTGAGAATTATGTTTTGAATATGGTAAGAATATCTCAGTGTCTTACTGTAATATAAAGTTAAAATGATGTAATATATGAATAAAAAAAAATGAGAAGAAAATATATACGAGAATGTAACAATATGCACTGAAAAATAGTCAAAATTGTATAGAAAACAGAAAATCTTATACCAAACCCATCCCATTCAACGAGATGTTAGACGATCCTTGGGAACACCAAGGCCAGGTTAAAACATGACAAACGTATCGTCTACTTTCATGGAACACGCACCGCAAAAGCACGGATTAAAAGATCAATATTATACCATTATCGCACTTTACATGCGGTAAAGGGGAAGTTGTATGGAAGTTCTTCCGACCAAACAATACATTAAAAATTGGGCTGAGTACGTTGGCTGGTGCGTCGAAAGTCGAAACACGTTTTGGGTCCGGCCTTGAAAACGCGCGGCCAAATGACGCCAAATCATCTCTCTCCGCCTTCTTCAGTTTTTCATGCCGCACCGCAGCTCCCTGTAACCGTACGCAACCTAGCTAGCGGAGCAAATTTTTATTTTTCTTCTTCTGGCGACCCCCAGTAGAGTAGAGCAGGGCAGGGCAAGGCAAAGCAGGACAAGACTACGATTTCTCCCATCCCTGGAGCTCTCCCCCAAGTCCTCCCGCGTGGCCTTCTTCACCTGCTTCTCAACTTCCAGCTCGAGAAGAGCTGCAACTGAACAAGGGAATCAGGTTTTTTATTTTTCATTTTTTTTTCTCGGCTTTCCTTTCGCAACCCGGCGATCTTATATGATTTTAGGTTAACGTCATGGCCTCGCCAGGCTATCTCCGTGGATTTCTCATTTCTTGACTCCTTCACTCACATGATGATTACATCACTGATTCAATTCTTTGTTTCTCAAATTCCCGAGACGGGTCTTCATCTGAATTGGGCCTTATCTTACCTGTCTTCATGCTCCTCTCTCTCGCTGAGTTTTTACGGTCAGGTTCTTTATGTTCCAGTAAGGATTGGGAATTGTCGGTTGACCCTTTTCAATTATTTTCCCACGAAGTCATGTTGTTGCATGGCTTCCACCATTCAGAATTTGAGATTCGAATATATATATAGATATATTTTTTTTTTCTGTCAACTGGTTTTTTTGCAACGCGAGGTGACTCGTCGAGTCATTTGCAAAAAGTTCTTTCGAAGAAATATTTATCGCTAACAAGGAAAAGGAAAGAAAATTATTCTTCCTCTTATCTTTCCCATCCATTTCTTACATGATCTTGCATTTACCCACTGTAACGATTTTCCTTTTTAATTCATATACTCTTGTAATTAAATTTTTTTTTTTCTATTGGTAACGATGGAAAAAATTATGCGCACCAATCCTGCTGCTGAAAAAGGCTTTTTTTTTGTTTTGTTTTGGTTTGTACGTCGAATTTTACATTTTTTAAAAAAATTTTGAAGATCAAAAAGCATGTATCCATGCCCTTTTATTCTAAAAAAGGAAAATATGTAAAATATTTTAAAATTTAAAACTTTCATGCTAATAAATCTAGGTGGAGCCCACGTATCCATGAAAAAAAAGAAAAAAAAAAATTTTGGCTGCATGGGATCAGTGTCGAAGAATTATTACAAGAAAATTTTTGATAAAAGTGAAAGAATAATGTGGAATAATGTGATGTGATAGGGTACTAATTAGGAGTTAAGATGATAAAAAATATAATGGATTGGATAGCTTTAATAATAGATGTGAAAAAATTATTGGAATGCAGAAGTAATTATAAAAAGTAGGGTAGTTAGGTATTTAAAATGTCAAATAATATTAAAATACGCGAATAATATTTACTTTGTTGCGAATCTCATATCTTGGTAGTCTGCTTTTTCAAATTTTATTTTATCCTCCTTTACCCTTTTTTCCAAATATCCAAACGAACACATTAAGATGCGACCTCTTGGGCAAAACATTATTTAGGAAAAGGTTACTCCAGTTGAATTTTTTTTTTTAAGGCACAAAGGAGATTTTTAGAGGATAATTCATTGGAAAATCTGTTGAAGGATCTGGATCCTTTAAACTTCTTTAGGAGTTAATTTTTTAGAGCCTCTTGTTGTTTTGGGAAGCGACTGAACATTGTCACCAAAAATGTGATAAAAAGGTGAATTCTGTGCTCAGAAAAGACACCTACCACACTCAGGAAGATAGGAGGAATATAGCCTTATTGTGATAAATTGTAATGTAGATTAGTTTAGAAATATTGGATGAGCTTTCTTTCACTGGCCAATCTGCAGCCATTAATCTCTAGACACTTTGTTAGTTACTTTAATTGTAACCTCTTTTTCAACTTATGAGTTTTATTGTTAGAGAATGACAGAACGTGACACCCAGATGCAACATGATCACCATCCCAACACGTAAAGACTTTGCTATTAACTTCTGTAGGGCCTTTTCTCAAAGTATCATGAATTTCGTTATCAATGAATGGCAAGATGTCACCAGGTGTAATGTGCTCGGAAGTTACAAGAGTACAAGAACAACGGCCAAACACAGATACTAGATTATCAAAATTTTGCAAAGTAACCAATGTCATTCTTTGAAATGGAGGATATATTTGGTTTATGCCTTAATGTGCCAAGAACTTTTACGGAAAACATTTCCTATCAAGTTTCTAGCAAACTAGCCACCAGGGGTCCCACCCTGGTGATAACACCCTTGTCAGATATGTGGGAGGATGGGTGTTCAACTTTTGGCGAATGTATCCGAATATTCATTTCTTGGTAGTGTGTCCGAGTTTAATATAGGTGGAGCTTGGTCTCCATATAGATAGGTGGGAGTTTGTTCCCATTAATATGAGCCTGAATCTAATAGCGGATGTAAAATTGAATAATACTAAACAATCAAAAAAAAGTTTCTAGCAGACTATTGTTTTGAATCTGTGACCATGACTAAATGGAAGCCCCTTCTCTTTGTTTCAGTTAGCTCTAGTTTAATGGGAAACAGTTTTCTAATTTCATACTTTTGTCTTAATTGCTGTATAAAAGCGATAAAGCATTAGTATTTTTTATTTCTCTAGCACGGCATCATCACTGACTTGATAGACAAGTTATTGATGTTCAATACTATTCACCTTTGTCACTGATCATGGCACCATCATGGTCAAAATTTTCAGGTGAAAACATGAGGCCCATTTTTTGATGTCATCACTAGTGTGGTTGATGGCATGTTATTCCATACAATGCATAAAAACTTTTCTCTTAGAATGTGTTTGGGAAACGATAAAACTTTTGAAGAAAAGTTTTTAGTGTAAAACTTTTTGAAATGAGAAAAAATGATATAATATTATAGGGGGTTATGAGTAGAAGTAAAAAGAATAAAGTTAAAATAGGTAGGTTAGTTATGTAGATAGTTGTGTATACATGATTGAAAAGTAAAGTAATTGTATAGGAAGATGCGAATCAACAATTAAAAAATAAGATAATTGTAGAGAGTGAAAGTTTTAGATTAAAAAGTTTTGGTTGAAAACTTTTAATGGTAACCAAACACACCCTTAGACTTAGTAAGCTTCAGCACTATTGTCACCATAATCAAAAGGAATGTTTCCAAATTCTTTTTATAAATGCATTTCCACTTATGATCAGCAAGAAAAGGATGTGAGTAATGCTCAGATTTAGTGGATCAGATTGCATTAGTTGGATTCAATCCGTATATTGTCCTGTTTTCAAGACACATCATCAGGTTCATTCTTAGATGTGCCTAAGGCCCTGGCAGACAGTTTAGGGGCAATGAGATAATACTCTCCTCAGGTTATGGTTATGTTTGTTTAAATATTATATATTTCAAATTTAGCATTTCAAAACTTATTAGACAATGGTATTGTAGGCAGTACATTTGTGGTGATCGGCTATCTAAACTTATGCTTAGCATTTCATCCCACTGTGACCCGTTTCAAGGTCTATCCAAATTTCTGACTTCAGTTATTTTAAACAATGGCAAAAAATAGTGATGGAAATATTATTGGCTTAAGTTGGAAAAGACCCATGCTCTTTACATTTGATATCTACAGAAGGCTTGGGTTCTCTTGGTGAAATCTTCGAGTTTCACTGACAATATGTACTTTTTTATAGGCATCAAAATTAATACACCCAACTTAATTTTAAAAAAAAAAAACCTCAAAAGTTCCTTAAAAAGTGTTTTTACTGATGTCCTTTTGTCAGAAATTGGGCATCAAATCTAACTGGTATAAAGATTATGGGAAAAAGGAAAATCCTTTGCCGCAAAGCAGAACAAAAAGAAAAGAATTTCTTATCAGTGGAGTTGAGAACCAATAATACTGAAATCAGGGACAGAGACCGTGTCTTGACGATAACAATTGTCTTTTAGATGGCTAGAGCAATCAGCCTCTCACTTGTAACTCAAGAAAATGTATTAGTTTGAGTGAACTTGGGAAGGGAATGCTTGAATCATGGAATTGGTATCTTTGGTTGGGCTACTAGTCATCAACTGTGATGAACAATTTTTGTGGTGTTTGACTCTTTTAAGAGTTTGCTGTCTCTTTGTTCTTTTTCTGGTTTTCTGCAGCTCATCAAGTTTGTTGATTGAAATGGAAGCCTTTCAGGTCTTAACTCTTGTTTCTTCTGTAGGACGCATACAAGGTATCAGCAACTACAGAATCCTATAGGTTAACCCTTTGAGATTTTGGCATGCAAAAAGTCAGAGAGCACATAGGCATGATTCCATTGCGCTGAAAGTCGGGGGGATATCAGCATTGCTTTCTGGAATACTGTAGTGAGAGGATACCATGCCTTCGCTTCAGCTATTGCAGTTGACTGAACATGGTCGGAATTTTCTAAGTTCAAGGAGGTACTACCTAATCTTTCTTGTTTTTTCTGATACCATTTTTGGTGGATTCAGGTTCAAATTTAGGTGCACAATGGGCTGAATGACTTGTTGGCTGAGTTTATCCATATGTATTCAGTTATTTCCAGTGAGTTATAGCTTCTAAAACACAATCCCAGCTGACACAAGACCTTAATCTGTGCTTCTTTTGGGACCGTTTATCTTTTGGACTGTAGCTATCTGGGAATTCTATGCCTAGCAAGCAATGGATTGTTAACTTTTTCAGGTTTATTCACATTGCAAACTGCTATTGCTTGTAATGTGATTCAATTTTCTTTTCAAGTTGCTGCCTCTGGCTTCTGCTAACAGAACAAAACAGGTTTGATGTGGATCGAAGTTGTATTTTAAATAGTATCAAGCACCTTTTTTGTTTGAGCACCTACCAATTATCACTATCGCCAAATCTGCATTCTGGATCGTTTCATGTTTTGTGCTAGCTATATGTTCATTGTGTGATAGCTGGATCATTGAGAAACTTTTATTTCTGATTGTTAGTTGTTCTTGTTTGACTGGTTCCTGATTGTACAGCTTTTGGCTTCATCTGATTTCATGAGTTATCAAAGAAATGTAAACTATACCCTCATAATAATTCGCATTTGTTGATAATCTTTTCCTTTTGTATTTTCTTTAGTCCCTTACTTCTTGAAACACTTGTATGATTGTTTTATATCAGGAGAGTGTTGGCTCTAGCAACAGGTGTGCTATTTGCCAGTGGGACTGCTGCATATGTGCAATCAAGGCTGCGTAAAAGACATGTTCACCCTGATTCATTAAATCAAGGAATCACGCCTATTGGAGACAACAAAGAACGACGAAGCAGCCCCAGAAAAGGCAGGTTGAGATCTCTGCAGATTCTTGCTGCAATTCTACTCTCACAGATGGGCCGAATGGGTGCAAAGAATCTCCTAGCTTTAGTGGGGATAGTTGTGAGCTTCTTGACTTCCTTGCTCATTGTCATATCCTTTACTTGTTGATCCTCCTTGTCTCCAAAGCAATACTTCTCTAATTTAGTTGCATGTGGGGTGCACTGATATTCTGATGTATAATCATGTAACGTTTCAATGTTTTTTTTATTTTATTTATCTGTAGAGTAATTTAAATTTTAGGAAATGGCATAATTTTCTGCATTAGTTTGAGAAAATTGCTCTTGCTGCACTCTACTTTTCTTCCACTAGAAATTTGTGAGGAGCTCCACTTTTGTGATGGATGGCGAAAACTAGAATTTCTTGTTCGAGTTAGTATGAGATGATTTTGTGTTAGAAGACCTAATTTCGGGCTTGTGTTATGTGAAGCAAAATTTGCGATGGCAGTTCATTCGACATGGTTCATCAGGTTTATTGGCTAAACAAAAGAAGCATTTCTATATCTTTGTTTTTTTTTTTTTTTCCCTTGTTGCTTATCTGTGGAATATTTGATCTAGAATTTCTACAAGTCATGCAGATTTTTTTTTTCTGGGTTTTCTGTGGAATATTTGATGTAGAATTTCTACAAGTCATGCAGAATATGATGATGATTTTGCCGAGCATATCAGATAACTTTAAATGATTTTGTCTATCATGCAAAGAATGAACCATGTTTTGCATGGATGAAAAATGAGCATTGCCAGAGTTCTTGATGATTACTGTTGCAGGAAGGACTGTTAGCATATCCACTTCATTATCTAGGTTATTTATTTTCATTTTTGTATGCACTATTGACAGGCTTTTGATAAACTCACTGCAGGTGCTGCGAACCGCATTAAGTAATAGACTGGCAAAAGTTCAAGGACTACTCTTTCGGGCTGCTTTTCTTCGACGTGCACCAGCTTTTGCACGTTTAATAGCTGAGAACCTGCTCCTTTGCTTTCTTCAGTCTGCTTTTCATTCCACTTCAAAGTACATAACAGGAACGATGAGTTTGCAATTCCGGAAGATATTGACAAAGCTCATTCATGCTGATTATTTTGAGGTATATGTTTCACAAAACTTCTACATATATATATATATATATATATATCGATTATTTATTTATTTTTTATTCATTCGTGCAAGTGCGACACAATCTATGTAGTCGTCGTCACATAATGGGAAACATCTTATGATGATGGTGGTGGATGGATGGATAGATGGATTGATTCTTTATTTTCTGGTTGCAGAATATGGCATACTATAAAATGTCACATGTAGATGGTCGAATTACCAATCCAGAGCAGCGAATTGCAAGTGACATACCGAGGTTCTGTTCAGAGCTAAGTGACCTTGTGCAGGAAGATCTTGCAGCGGTTGCTGATGGTCTGCTTTACACATGGCGCTTGTGTTCCTATGCGAGCCCTAAATATGTCTTTTGGATATTGGTACATGTTTCTGGATTTTTTTCCTCTATGGTTTATGGGATGGTTCGATTCAATTTTACCAGGCTTGGCCATATATTTTAGTTGCACATGAAAGGGAACTAATTCCATACCAGTTGCATGGAAACACTCCATGCAACCGTGCAACTAGTTGATTTTGGACAAATGAGGTTTTCATTAAATCAAAACCAACCATATTATTAATCAATACATATTTACTAATGATACTAAAAATCATGTCAGAAACTTTATATGTCTTAAATTGTTTTATTTTTCGGAACATGTAAATACGCATTGATTAGTATTACGATTAGTTTAGATTTAATCAAAACCTCATGTTTGTTCCAAAATCAAACAGGTGCATGGAATCCTGTATATGAATACCATATTATGTGATCAAGCTGTCTAGAGTTCTATGTTCATTATGATCGTGATATAAAGCATCCTTATGGTGCTTTGTCCTTCTTTCAGGCCTATGTCACGGGGGCCGGCTCTATGATAGGAAACTTTTCTCCTTCATTTGGTAAATTAATGTCAAAAGAGCAACAATTGGAAGGTGAATATCGACAACTACATTCCAGGTTAAGGACCCATGCAGAAAGTGTAGCTTTCTATGGAGGAGAGAAGAGAGAAGCATCTCATATCAAGCAGAAGTTCAGGACTCTTATCAGGCACATGAAGCTTGTTCATCATGACCACTGGTGGTTTGGAATGATTCAAGACTTCCTGTTGAAGTACCTTGGTGCCACAGTTGGAGTTGTTCTTATCATTGAGCCCTTCTTTTCAGGCAATCTGAGGCCTGATAGTTCAACTCTGGGACGAGCAGAGATGCTAAGTAATCTAAGATACCACACAAGTGTTATAATTTATTTGTTTCAGTCATTGGGTACGCTCTCTATTAGTTCACGGCGGTTGAATCGTCTCAGGTAGAAGATTTGTTACTTAATTTTTCTGTGTTCTTTTTCTATTATTTTGAAGCTAGTTGAACTACTCTCACATTGTGTCTCTTTTTTTTTTTGAATCCAATTTGCTTATTTCTTTCTTTTTTATGGCAGAATTTGGAAACATTGCAATTGTTTCTAAGTGTCGCTAAGTTATTTTATGCACTTATGCATGTGTTTGCAACTATGCTTTCATAGAATCTCCAAAGTGGAAATTAACGTGGTGTCATGAATAATACATTATGATCGAACATGTATTAATGATCAGATCAGGAGGTTTATTTTAATAATTTCATCCATGAAAATTAATTTATAAAATCTCAAAGTCATTATGTGCTTATATTTTAACTGTGTATGTAGGGGAAGATGACCTTCCCATGATGCAACTGCAGAAGAGGGGTATATTTGGAAGGATGACTTAATGTAAAGACTGGAAACATTTTGTGAATTGGAGAAGAACTGTACCTGATTAAATTCTATGCCCTGATTCTAAGCATTAGCAGCTCCAGTTTCACCTTTTGCCCTACAGTTCTGTCATAATGTGTTATTAATACTTGATGAATGAATTTTCTTTCCTGTTTCTAGTACTGCAGTTTTTGAAATGTCAGGAATGCCAAGTGTATTGCTTGTTGTTACTTTTGAGCACTTGCATATACTTGTCCTACTCTCATTTGCAGTGGTTATGCTGACCGCATTCATGAGTTGATGGCTGTATCAAGAGAACTAAGTGCTGTTCATGATGTGACTTCTCAAAATAATGCTAGTAGGAACTATCTCAGTGAAGCAAATTATATTGAGTTCTCTGGAGTGAAGGTACTTGAAATCTGATTGATTATTCTTTTTTCAGCCTTGGATCATATTTCAATTTTTTCTCCCTCTCTAATATTAAGCAATGTGCTTTTAGGTTGTTACTCCAACAGGAAATGTATTGGTTGACAATCTGTCCCTGAAGGTTGAGTCAGGATCAAATCTCTTGATCACAGGTAATCCCTTGAGGATATTGTTTGTTTCTTGTGCTCATCTCTTTTCTTGTAAATGTGAGTAGTTTGGATAGCATGCCATGTTCTCAGTATCATTACAAGTATAGCTAATGAGGGATATGGAACGTGTCAATGAGTTAGAAATTGACAAACATTGAGAAAGTAATTGAGATTTTTGAATGAAACTTGAACGAATAAATCACAAAAAGGTCACTAATAAAGTTCCTTTGTATATTGCTATGTAGGGACACCATTTGTGTAACTGCAATTGGAAAAAGCTTGGCTTCTAGCAAGTTCTCAAATGATAGTATGATACTGGTGTATATATTTCAATTGAGAACTCACTTATTGCAAAACAAATATGGTGAAGTTTTAAGATACATTTGTATATAGTTCCAAACAATCAATAAATAATTAAAATCACAAAAGATGCATATCAATACGATAAATTAGACAAAATTACTGCTACAAACAACTTGAGAACATTTTCTCTGTTTCTATTTTGCCTATTTTCTAGAAGCAGGTTCGGTGGCTGGTTGATATGTTATATTGATAAGGATTTTAATCTAAAATGTAGTTACATTTTCAATGTTATGAGTATAATGTTGATATCATTTGGATTTGGGAATATAAATTTCACCATTACTTTAGATATATATATGATTGTCATAAATGTTGCTCCAGTACTCCATGCGAGTATTTGAGCAATTAAGATGCATTTATCAGTAAACGACTGAGTGGAGCATATTCCTGTCCTAATTGTCTTCATAATCACTTACTATACTTTAGATGCTTTTCTTGTATTTTGAACTAGCGCTTGGGATCTTCGTAAAAATGATTCCCTTTTATATTTGTTAGAAAGTCCAGCTGGATGTCAGGTATGAAACACATTCTTTGAATGAATATAAGGGAGCGACCATTGTTTGAAAACTAAATTTTACTTCTGTCGTGGAGTATCTCTGATTCAAATTGATGCTCCCAAAGTGATTTCTTTCTTTGCATATGAAATTTTGTTTTTTTTTTGTGGCTTCGTATTGGCATTCTATTTCTTTATACCAATTAACAACCTCGGAAGAATTTTCTTTGAAAAGAAATGTTTCTTTATGCATTCACGCACATACTGTCTCGTCATACTCATCTTTTGTCTTCTTTCTTACTAAAGGTCCAAATGGAAGTGGGAAAAGCTCCCTCTTTCGTGTTCTTGGTGGCCTTTGGCCACTTGTGTCTGGCTCCATTGTGAAACCTGGGATTGGTTCTGACCTGAATAAGGAGATCTTTTATGTGCCACAAAGACCATATATGGCTGTTGGAACACTGCGTGACCAACTAATATATCCCCTTACAGCAAATCAGGAGACTGAACCACTTACATACAATGGAATGGTTGACCTGTTGAAAAATGTAACTCTCTCTCTCTCCCTCCCTCCCTGCCTCCCTCCCTCCCTCCCTCACACCCAAAAACTCAAGTTTCATGTTCTCTGACTGATAGGTTGATCTGGAATATTTATTGGAGCGCTACCCTCTTGACATGGAAATAAACTGGGGTGATGAACTCTCTCTTGGAGAGCAACAGAGATTAGGAATGGCCAGACTTTTCTATCATAAACCGAAGTTTGCTATTCTTGATGAGTGTACTAGTGCTGTCACAACTGATATGGAAGAACGTTTTTGTGCTAAAGTCAGAGCAATGGGGACTTCTTGTATTACCATTTCACATCGCCCTGCACTTGTTGCATTTCACGATATGATTTTGTCCCTGGATGGGGAGGGAAGATGGAGTGTTCACAGGAGGTATTCGCATGCTGGTTCCACTAGTATCTTTGTCTTAGTTCTGGGAATTTTTTTTTTCTTTCCCCCTTTTGAATGACTGCATGGTTTGAGTATCTGTTTTGTTGAAATTTTAGGGAGGATTCTTTGTTGCCTTCGGAGGCTGAGTCTGACAGCCCTAGCCTGTTGAGCTCACCAGAAAACGATCGACAAAGTGATGCGATGGCTGTCCAGAGAGCTTTTGCTTCCAGAAGAAAGGTTTGGGGATTCACTATTTTTATTCTTCTTCATTTTTTGGTTGAAAAATGGAGGTTTGAAATCTGTCTTTTGTGACCCTTCCCCCCAGCTGGATACTGCTTTCTCAAATTCAACCATAAATTCATATATCACAGAGGTAATAGCAACATCACCCCCCATGGATCATAAGATTGAGTTGCCTGTTATTCCTCATTTGCAAAAGACACAAAGGGCATTGCCATTGAGGGTTGCTGCTATGTTTAAAATTCTGGTAAGTCTCTTGTATCAGGGAGAGCCTTTTCTCCATAATTGTTGTTTTGATTCATCTATAATCTGTATAATAGAGAATGGAGATAATCTTCGACTATAATTTCAATTTTGTTGAAAATAGATGGTTTGTCATTTCATGCAGATTTCTGGGGGCAACTCTTAAGTCAATTTGACAACATGATGTTCGATTTTGTCATTTCATGCAGATTTCTGGGGGCAACTCTAAGTCAATTCCATTCACATGTCCATGGAATATCTTGCCACCTTATGAAAATATGATTGTTATTTATTTAATAGTTCCAGCTCTCTTAATTTTCCCTGGAGTGTTGTTTTGAAAGACACCGTGGGGGTTTCTTTTGCCCTATAGGTTCATGCAAGCCATGTTTTCCCCTGTGAAAATGTACTTGTTTTCTGGTATTCTTTTTTTTTTCTATTTCCTCATGATTATATTCACACAGTGTTCTTTAAAAATAGATTCTGCATTGTTTTGCATGACTTATTACTGATTTTTTATAGGTTCCCACAATGCTTGATAAACAAGGTGCACAGTTATTTGCCGTAGCTTTACTAGTGATGTCCAGAACATGGATCTCAGACCGTATTGCTTCTTTGAATGGTAAGCTTATATTTCTGTCCTCTTTAAAAAAAATTGTATTAAAGATCTGGTGATCCTTATGTTCGCATGCAATGGCGGGAATTTGTAGGGACTAGTGTGAAATTTGTTCTGGAGCAGGACAAGGCAGCCTTTATTCGATTGACATTCATTAGTGTTCTTCAAAGTGCTGCGTCATCTTTTGTAGCACCTTCACTAAGGTAACTTGACAAATCTGATTAGTTTAAGCTGATTAGAAGCGTGGTTATTGTTTCGTATCTGTGTTCTCTTGAAGAGGACCAAATCGCGTAAAACATTGCTTGGTTCAATTCCTGAAATAATGTACTTCACTGACAAATTTTGGACACCCTTGTTTTTCAGTATTTGTAAGAAAACATAGGAACAAATGACAAAAACTCATATTTCATCTTGATTGCTTATGATTTATGCTTGCAAATGTGCATGTGTGGGATACGTCATACATGTTGTTAATATGTAAAGGCCGGTGTAGCGTTATGTTTGTTGTTGACTTCTTTGCTGCTTGCTTGCTTCTTCTGTCTGTTGCTTCAACCTTGTTTCTTCTTATTGTTGTACCTTACCTTCAAAAACTTTATCCGTGGATATTTAGACTTTCATGTGACTATTTCTTTGTTCATTTCTACCATTTGCGCACAACACTAATACAATGTGTTCTTTTTTTATTTTATTTTTTAAGTTATCTAGATGATATGGATTTGGACCTGATTCTTCCATTCACAGGCATTTAACAGCAAAACTGGCCCTTGGGTGGCGAATTCGTTTGACTGAGCATCTTTTGAAGAACTATTTGAGACAAAATGCTTTCTACCAGGTATTATAAGGTCGCTTTTTTATAGCATTCATGAAGCACCATGTCCTTGTTTTTCTCTCATGGATGTTTCTTTTCCCGCTTTTCTGCAAGATTTGAAATGATTCTGTGAGCATGTGTTTCTTTCACAGAGGTTTTTCTCCAGCTTTAATGTAAATTGTTCAGACACACACACACACACACTCTCTCTCTATGCATATCTAATGGTTAAAAATGAAAGAGTTCATGTTTCCTTTTCCTTTTTCAGGTGTTCATTTGAAATATTGGTTGTTAATATGTCCAAATGATTTTCTGTGTTTTATGATGCGACTTAGTTGTCCCTACCACTGACAAATTTGTTACCTATGATTCTTTAGGTGTTCCAAATGTTAGTGCTCAATATATCTTAAAATGTTTCTGTTTCAGGTATTCCACATGTCAGGTGAAAATATTGATGCAGATCAGAGAATAACACATGATGTTGAGAAGCTGACAACGGATCTAGCCGGACTTGTGACTGGGATGGTGAAGCCTTCAGTTGACATTCTTTGGTAAGCCTACACTTGGGCTTTGTTTGGCTGCATGACTAACAATAGGAAAGCCCATTCTCACCTCTGCTTGTCAAAACCCTGTTTGGATGGAGAAGTTTTATACACAGAACCTGACATGCAAAATAGCCCATAAAAATACTGTATGGAAAAACCATTTGAAATTGCTTCTTCCTCAAATCTCCACTTAGCCAGTGGAACTTTTGGCCTACCACCCACCCAATGAAGCCTTATTCTATTCCTTTGTTGCTAGAAAGCTTCGATCATCTCTATGGTCTACTGAGGTGCCTTGTGGAGGAGCTGGGACCTCCGATGTCATGTGATGGGATGAGTATTCGTATGGATTGGAGATTGTTAAAATGATATATTCTAATCTGTCCTTTCCATTTTGTTTTGTTCTGTTTTGTCTAGAAATAGTGTTGTTTTCTGACAACTGACTTGTTTCTTTAAAGCATGAATTGAATGATACATTCATGTGCTCAATCCAGAGATTTTTCTGATATGAGATTCACACACATCTGATGGATGAAGTCCATGTTATTGTGATCTTTCTTTTTGCAGTTACTGTTGTGGATGAATTACAGATGCTAATTCCTAATTCATCCAGAAACAACCAAATTTCCTCTTCCATTTCTATTTATGTTCATTGATACATTATTTTTAAAACTGTAGGTTCACATGGAGAATGAAGCTCCTAACAGGTGGAAGAGGTGTTGCTATATTATATGCATACATGTTGCTAGGATTGGGTTTTCTGAGGTGTGCTACCCCCGAATTTGGGGATCTTGCAAGTAGAGAACAAGAGCTTGAGGGAATTTTTAGGTTTGCCTTTCGTCCTCATTTCTGCATCTGTTGTATAAAACTAAATGTCGTTACTGCAAAAGTGAACTGTTCAATGACATGCCCTGTAGGTTCATGCATTCTAGACTTCGTACTCATGCGGAATCTGTTGCTTTCTTTGGTGGTGGTGCCCGAGAAAGAGCAGTAAGTTTCAAAGTCCCCCTATTTATCTTGTTTAAATGCTAAAATATTTAAAGCAATATCTTTTGCAGATCTGTTTTGTTGAAATCACTTTTTTTGATAGCATTTAACTATTTTTGTATATGATTTTGCAGTTCTATCTCTATCTAAACCAGATACTGGGGCCAGCTATGGTCCATTGGGAAGACATCCCAATGTTGGACATTGGTCCATGACATTACTCCATTGAGCACATTTTATCTTGCCATTACATCGATCACATTTTTATCTTGCCATTATGCATGGAGTAATAATTCTTCTGAGATGTGCACTAGACTTTTTATTTGGGGGGGAGGGGAGAGAGGTTGCAAACCTTTTTTTTTTTTATGCATTGAGAAAATAATAGCATCCACTGTCTGCAGCAGTAGGTAATTTGTTGGTTTGGCTAGCGTATGGTTTAGGTGGTTTCAAATTGAGTATACATACGGGCCAAAATTTTAGACCTGCAATTTAAATAGATGGCTGAGTAGGAGGAAATCAATTTGCTATAGCCTATATAAAAGATGGCAGATTTTCTGGATTCAACTGGCCAATCTTAAGCAATTGTATATGCTGTATGTGGGTGGTATGGGTTGTGAGCCACCCTCAACCAAGGTTGGAATGTCTAATATAAATGGTCCACAGAAATCTGAGTAAGTGCTAGGTTATGCAATGGGAAGGTGTTAGGATCCTATTTCATTCCAAAATGGGTCTCAAATAACAGAAAACTGACATCCCAAAATGGGTTGCATCATGTTCATCACATTCCAACAATCTGCACCGGCTTCTTCTGTAGGTTGAGCCAACATGAGGAACCAGATCACTATCCTTGGTCTCATGTGCTGAAGCATTTGCTTATAATGGAAGTATCTGAGGGGAGTTTTATTTTCAATTGATAGTTTTGTCTAGTGACTTTCCATCTTCATACGGATATTTTTTTTCGTGTCTTGTGTGTGCGCGCACGCGTCTTGTCCACTTTTTAGAAGTCTGTCGTGCATTCTGTAGTTCTGTAGATGGACACTGTGGCATCATCTTTGTTTTTAGATCATGCCTCTCAATCAGAGCTGGAAAATATTTTGTTGTTCTAATTAACTTCATTCTACCAGTGATAGTCCTTTTTTTGTAACAGATGGTTGATTTGAGATTCAATGAATTGCTTGGTCACTCTAAAATTCTTCTCAAGAAAAAATGGTTGTTTGGTATTTTGGACGATTTCATCACAAAGCAACTCCCACACAATGTGACTTGGGGACTCAGTTTGCTGTATGCCATGGAGCATAGGGGGGACAGAGCATTAACATCAACTCAAGGTGATAAAAAGACCATATTTTTATTGCAGTCCACTAGTCTTAACATTTTGCTGCCTTCTAATTTTTTTATTTTTCCAAACTTTCTCAGGGGAGCTGGCACATGCATTGCGGTTTTTGGCATCTGTAGTTTCTCAGAGCTTTATGGCATTTGGTGATATTTTGGAGTTGCACAGAAAATTTCTTGAACTTTCTGGTGGTGTTAATCGTATTTTTGGATTGGAAGAGCTTTTAGATACTGCGCAAAGTGGTATGGCCTTTATTTGTTGGTAATGAAATTTCTTTCTTAGAAAACTTAAAAACATGATATATGCAGAGATCTTCTCTCTTATTGTCATCTTGTTAGCCATCCACAGGGTTCCATTTCCCATCATCTTAAGGGCTTGATCATCTTGTCTGACTGACTGCCTTTGAGAACCCTCTTGATAAAAATGACTTCTATTGACTGTCCTGCATGTGAACTATTAGTTTGCTTTTAAAGAAAAGGAACATAGTAAGCAATTATCCGTGTTGCTGAACACAGCCGACTGCGATCTTGTGCAGTTCTATTCAGGCTATGAGATGCTAACGGTTTTTAGGTGTTATTCATGAGAATAATTTTTCGTCCCTTGATTTCAGCTAAATCCCGTTAGTTTTACACTGATTTGTATTATCCTTCCTTTTGCCTGCTTTTCTTCTCATGTGAAATGAAATAATTTCAGTTTTCTCTGGGTGCATGTCTTTTTTGCCTGCTTTTCTTCTCATCTGACACAACATGATTTCACTCATCTCTAGGAGTATGGCTTAGTCATCAATTTGAAACCAGTTGTGTGTGAGCATTTTCTCCTGGATACCTTGACAGTCTCGTGCATACCCTTTAGAAGAAAGTGCTATTCCTAGTTTATGCATTGTTCACACCATTTTTTTAACAGTTCAATGCTTGACACTGTTTTTGCTCAGTTTCCTGGTCATATTACCCCAAACTACTAACAAGTTAGGATGCAGATGTTTCTGCAGCTGATTCTGTGGAGCTATCTAAGGTTAATGGTGTTTCTTCTGAAGACAGCATCTCTTTTCATGACGTTGATGTCATCACTCCAGGGCAGAAGCTCCTAGCCAGGCAACTGACATGTAGCATACAGCCAGGAAAAAGCCTGCTAGTCACAGGTTAGTGGAAATATAACCTTTTCTTCTTATGAATTGGGTAACTTGAAGAATCTGTGTAGATCCTAATGGTTTTGTTTGACTTCTACAAGGACCCAATGGGAGTGGCAAAAGTTCTATTTTCCGGGTCCTACGAGGTTTGTGGCCCATTGTAAATGGAAAGCTTGTTAAACCTCATCAGGCTGTTAGTGGGGGAGGGGTGCCAGGGTCTGGTATGTTCTATGTTCCTCAAAGGCCATATACTTGTCTAGGCACCCTAAGAGATCAGATCATTTACCCTCTTTCTCATGAGGAAGCAGAACGAAGGGAACTCAGAATGTCTGGAAACGGTACAGACATTTTCTGTCTCATCTGTGTCCCATCATCATTGCACTCTGCTGATGACTGATATTTGTGTGTTTTCTACCATTGATTATCACTTCTTCCATGCTACAAATCAGGCGAAGGTTCAGATGCTGCTTATCTACTGGACAGGCACTTGCGGACCATTCTTGAAAATGTTCGCTTGCTCTATCTTCTTGAAAGATATGATGATGGTTGGGATGCCAGTGTTAACTGGGAGGATATTTTGTCTCTTGGTGAACAGCAGAGGCTCGGCATGGTAGCTCACCAAATCTAAATTTTTGTCATTATCCATCATTGGAGTTGGTTTAGTGCCTGGAGAATTATTGTTTATGCTTTCTGTAATTGGTGGTTTTTGCTGTGTTTGCAAGGCCCGTCTATTCTTTCGCCACCCAAAATTTGGCATCCTTGATGAGTGCACAAAGTATGTTATGAACTGTATAGCTTGCTCTTTCTACGTAATTGGGTGATTTTGGCCAAAAGAAGAGACCAAAAATGCTTTTCTCATGCTTTTGCTTCTTTCTCAATGTAGTGCAACAAGTGTAGAAATTGAAGAGCACCTGTACAAGCTTGCAGAGGGAATGGGCATAACTGTGATTACAACCTCACAAGTGAGTATACATGATCTTATAAAAATGCCCCTTAACCGTTTCTGCTTAACTTAACTGTGGCTATCTTACTTTTACCAGGCTCAGCTCAATCTTTTTTATTTTTTTTCTTTTTCCGGTTGGACTTCTCAGCGGCCAGCTCTCATCCCATACCATTCCACAGAATTGCGGCTGATTGATGGTGAGGGCAAGTGGGAGCTGCGCTCAATTAATCATTGATTGGGAAAGGCGAATTTTACCCACTGCCCTTCTTGTTGGTCATCAGGCATTCTTCTTTGCTGTGAAGAAAAGTATCCCATATCATGCTACGCTAACAATGATGTAATATAATGTATGCTTACTGGTCATTCTTTATCTGTTTGCCATAGCAAGATCAACTCACCACCATTGCACTGCTGGAGCCTGCCTGCCTGCCTACTGAGAGAATCATCTGCTACTGCTCTACCAGCATTGCTGTTTTTCAAGGTGGTCCAAGGGGAGCGAGAAGGTTGTGGGGGGTGGGTGGGTGGGTGGGAGCTTTTGGTTAAATAAGCGTGGCATTCAGTAACGGTTGTATATAACCTGTCCTGCTGGCAAGAACAATTACAGGGAGAGATGTCTCCAAGTTCATGGAACAGCAGAAGAGAAGCATGCATACAAGCCTTAATTATTTCAAATTACAACATGGGCCTGACTTCATCATCAAGTTTCAGCATGCACTCATTGCCACGCTCAAGGTGAGCAAACACCAGTTGCAGCGTTGAATTTGCATGCAGGTAAGGCATCCTGCGGCTGCTTGGACGATAAGTACTGACTGTGATTCACGAAATATTACCATTCGTTATTTCCAACCAAATCACGATGGACTCGGGTTGGTCGAGGAATTTACCAATATTTTTTCATGGGTGTTTTGCCCCCAATTTATATATATATAAAAAAAATTGATAAGAATTTCTGTTAGCTCATACTTCTTCTGTCATTGTAGTTAGTTGTCGGTTGTGTTGTTTGGAAAATGATCATATTTGCACCGTATGAGCCAGCATGCCAGAGACCCTTCGAAAATTGCAAAATCACAAAAAGATGAAAAGCCATACGTGAACAATCTAAGATTACAGCACAATCCAACATGATTGGAAATTGTTTATTTTTATTGTGGTTTGGAACGTGAAGTGCATGCCAAGTCTCTTCCAATCTCAAAACAAATAGCTGTAGATCACCTGCCCCATGTTTCAAGTATTTACTAAGGGTGTGTTTGAGAATGGATAAAATTTTTGATGAAAAGTTGTAGAGAGTAAAAGTTGTCAAATTATGTGAAATAATAAAGGTAATGATGAATAATAAATAGGATAAAGTTGAAATCGATAGGTTAGTTGTGTTGGTAGTTGTGTATGAATGATTGAAAAGTATGGTAGTTATATAGAAAAACGTGAAGAAATGATTAAAAAATATGATAGTTGTGGAGAGTAGAAAATTTTAGATTGAAAAGTTTCAACTTGACAATTTTTACTTATTACCAAATACACCCTAAAAATTCTATTTTCATTTTGACGGGATCTTAAATTCTATTTACAGCAGCAATTTCTGTGAAAGAGCATCAAGTATTTGGGGTGCAACTTGGGTCGGGTTCAGCCCGAACTCGACAAGAAGCAGTGTTAGAATTCTGAAATTTTCGGCCCAAACTTGATTTTTGAGCCTGGACCCGGACTGAATTCAAACAGAACTCGGTTTCAGGTTTAGGCTAGCCCGAACCCTATAAACCCGAATTTGCATTTACATGAAATATATAATTTTTATTATAATAATATATTAATATCGATGCATCATGTTTCTGACGCCTTCCATCGCAGGCCACAGAGTTGCATACGCCAAACAGCAAGGATGCGACAGCGATAGTGTTTTTGGTCCTTTTGATGTTTGACTTTCGGTTTCGAAATGGGCCCGCCATTTCCAGCTTCCCCTTTCTTCCCGCTCGGAGTCGGAGTCGCGAAATCCCCAGATCTGTCCAGTCCCTCCAGTAGTCTGATCCAGCAATCCCCTTTCTTCTCCGGCGCTGTTGAAATCTCGCATGTCCGAAGTTCGAACCCTCCAGCGTTTCTTCTCCAGCGGTCTCGAAATCCCGTTTGTCCCGCTGTCTGAACCCTCTAGCTTTTCTTCTCCGGCGCTTGCGAAATCCCGTCTGAAGCCCTAACCCTCCAGCCTTCTTCTCCGGCCACGCCTCCGCCAACTGCTTCCTCCCATTTTGCTTCCCTGCATCTCGCCGTCCGGCCCGTCCTTGACATCGGCAGCTCCAGCAGCACCACGCCACCACCCCAGCACCTATCCCTCCGAAAATCGATCGCCTGCAGCAACTGCGATGTCAACAGCTCCAACAGCACCACCCGCTTCTTCTTAAACACCTTCCTTCCCACCCACCCCTTTTCCCCCCTTGTTTATTTCTTTCCCTGCAAGCCATTGTAAATATTCCCTTATTTATTATTTTTTCCCCTGGATCTTCTTGAACAAATTCAATCCTCTTCAAATCATGTGAAAAACGAGGAAACTTTTGCTGCTGCTGGTGCTTTGTTGGAGGAGTTTCTGCAAGCTGTTTTTCTTCAGAGACTGGAATTCCAGTCCGTGCCCTGTTGATCGGAGAAGTGCTTTTTCGATTTTTGCGTTTGGATTTTCGACCCCGTGGTGTTTCTAGAACTCTGCTTGCGCAACGGTGGAATTTTTTGGCGTTCCGAGTTGATGAGGAATAGTAGTGGTGCGACTCTTCTTTGAGTCTGATTGGGTTTGGGTTTTGATAAAATTTTCATTCCCATTCTTGAGTCTCTGGTCTGGAAATGGGAGCTCAGTGCTGCAAGCACACAGGGGAACCTCCGCCGTCGATCCAAACCTCTACTGTCGATTTGGCGAATACGTACCAATCTAAATGCTGTAACGACCCGCAATTGCAGACATTCGATAATGCACTTTAAAGTCGTACAAACCGCGTGATTAGCACAGTATCAATTGACCTGTAAAGAAAAGGCTCAGGTTTACTTCCTTCTACTCTTGAGCAGTATTTGAATTTTTTTTGCTTTCGTATAATAAATTATTTTTTAAACTTTTTTTATATAATAGGTTTTCGTATAATAAATTATTTTTTAAACTTTTTTTATATAATAGGTTTGTGATAAAAATTATATATATAGGATGAGTAATAAAGACACATTAATAGTAGAATGTCAATCCGAAACTCAGCCTGAGCTCGAATTTCAAAAATAGGATTAGGATTTGAGATTTACAAATAGGGTTAGGATTGAAATTTTACAAATAAGATTAAGATTAGGATTGAAGTGAACTCGATAAGCCTGCACCCCTATCAAGTATGCACAACAGAGTCTTTGAATATTAGGCCTTAATCATCATCCATATGCACAACAGAGTCTTTGAATATTAGGCCTTAATCATCATCCACACCAGTCTGTCATGCCAGCTAATCCTAATAATGTCTTGTAAAGTATGGCTGACTTTACGGGACCGCTTCCGCCTACCCAAAACTGAATTCATACCGTCTACAAGTAAAGAAGAACGGTTACGACTTTATTTTACTGGGGTTGTGATGTACATGAATTTTGATGCCTGTTTCCCTTTTCCCAATTCCTCTTGGAACTTGGAACAGTCACTTGTTTATGTCCATACCTCAAGATTCCACCCACGATGAGCCCCAAGCATCAACTTCCCTTCTCCAGGACTAGGGGTGCAACTTGGTACCGGGTCGGTCCGAACCCGCCCGACCCGACCCGGTATCAAAACCAAAAAATGGGTTTCATTTTTAATGTTTTTTCAAAATAGATCCGGTTTCAACCCGACCCGTAGAAACCCGAAACCAAAACCGGGTTCGCACCAACCCGGTACCAAAACCCGACCCGGTCCGAACCCGATGTAGTTTATATAATTTTTTCATCGATTATACATGCTTTTTGTAATATTAATATATATATATATATACATGTTTTAGGCATTACTAACTCTAATTCAGACAAATCACATCTTTCTTCATTATCAAAGCATACTTGAGGTAACTTAATTTCTAGGATGATTTTTTATAATTATTATCTTTTTATTATTAACAGTTGCATGTATTTTTTCGTCTCGGTTGATGCATATTATTTTCAAATATGTAAATCGAGGAGGAAGAACTTGACATTAGAAATGTAGATGAAAATCAAGGGAGAAATTACTTGGAAGTCTTCGAATAGTTTTTTAGTTTTTTTGGAAACTTTGGAGACATGAACTCATTTGAAATTTGAATTTGTTTAAAAGTAGATATAAACTTATTTAAACTTGAGATTTGTTTATATTGTCATTTTAAATTTGGATTGCACTTAAATTATATTGGAATGTTGAACCATTATGCTTAATGTATTTAGATTTAGTTACTTTGAATAACTGTTATGTGAATTATATTTTAATTTGAGTCGACATGATAAATCTATTTCATATTATGCTTTCTATTAGTACGAGAAATCTGTTAATTTGAATTTCAGATTGTAGTATAAATTTGATTTATATTTTAAGTTTATTGGTATGACAAGTGGTCAATTTTTACTTTAGCAATTTGTATGATAAATATTCGGTTTGAATTCAATTTCAGCAATTTGTACGATAATGTTTAGTTTCAACTACAAAGTTGGTATGATATGTTCATTTTCTATTTGGTATACTTGAGTCATTTCCATTAGCTATTAAATAGAAATGACTAACTAGTCATAAAACTAACTAATTTGTCATTTATTTGTGTCTATAGGGTGTTGAAAAATTGCTTGCAGAGTTCATTCAAAGAATATTGCAGAATTTAGCATGATGTTGTAGAATTCTTTGAAAGTATCTTGTAGAATTCAGCGTGAGGCTTGACTTCATAAACACATGTGTGTATATTTCAATAATTTTCTTTTAGATTACAACTGAATTTGAAAAAAAATAGTTTATTGGTAACCCGAAACCAAACCAAAACCAATGCGAACCCGACCCGAACCCGGTCCGCACCCGAATTGCATTCTTAGGGTTTGGGTTTGGGTTTACTCCAACCCGGTTGGCTTAGGGTTTGGGTTCACTCAAACCCGGTATAACCCGACCCGAGTTGCACCCCTATCCAGGACTCTCTGCATGACCTCCACATCTCAGATGATTCACCACCACTGTGTAAAATAATGGAAATTAGTTCTCTTAAATTTATACGTAACGACGAGACCCAATTCAATGGATTGAATTTGTGGAGCCTAACTCTTGATTGAAGCCTGCCTTGATGATTAAGTCAAAAATTTAATCTGATCATTACATTCAATGTGCTTTGTTGTAATTAGGGTACTAAATATCACATCGATTGAAGTTTTATGCATGTTGTATCTTTTTAAAATATATACAAAGCGTGGAACGTTGTAATAATTGATTTAGGAAAAATATTTAAAAGGTATAGGTATTTAATTAGAAACTTTAAAATTCATATGATAATCCAATAATTTAATAAGATTATTTCGATCATTAAATAACAGTGACCTATATAATACTTTATTTTAGAGGTTTGACTTCTTAATTAAATAAATTATTCATAATTAGTTCCATTGATTTGGAACTCTATAAACTCATCTTCATCATCTTCTATGTATTCGAATTTGAAAAGCGTTGTAGTATTTACCCTTTGTCACGATTATGAGGGTGAAGTGTCATTATAAGTACTAATAACCTTATCTTTTTATGATCGTTGCTTCTAGTTCTAATAATCCCTTCATTTTCTTTAACAGGAAATAGGTGAGTCGGGTGATGGGTAAAAAATGGAGGGGAAAATCTGATGGGAAAACTTTTGAAAAGAGTAAGACAGCAATGTAATGTAATAAGAATAATTGTCAGTAGCGAAGAGAAATATAGGTGTGCTAGTTGTATGAAAAATATGAAATAGTAATTCAAAATACATGTAATAATTGGAAAAGTAGGATTATTTTCAAATTTTAGGTAATAACTCAAAAAATATTTTTTTGGAAATTTAGGTAATAATTATAAATAAATAAAATAAAATAAAAAGATTGTTGGTAGTTGATATGTCTCAGAAAAGGTGGAGAAGGCGGTGAACTTTTTTTTTTTATTTTTTTTTATACATTGCCAAGCCGACTCTTCCTTCACAATTGTCCAAGAAAACTTTAAATGGAGATTAATATTTTGTTTTGGTTTGTAAGAGATCTGATAGATTGCCAGCTAATAAGAAAGAGAGCTGATCTTCAGCTCGCCTCGCTATCCTCACATAGGATGCGTCTCTCTCACTTACTCGTTGCCACGTGAGGTCATGAGATATGATCGGAGCAAGGCTGTCGCTTGGTCTGGCATGGGATTTTAAAATAGGAATGAAAAAAAAAAAAAGGACCCGATGTTTTTTGCTCCTGTCTATCTATTTATGTTATTTTCGGGTGTATTCGGAAAGTGATTTTGATGAAAATTTGACAAAAGTTTATGAAATGAAAGAAAATAATGTAATATGATATCGATAGTTACGAAGAGTAAATAAAATAATATTAAAATAAATATTTTAGATGCATGTATAACTGTGTCTAAATGATTAAAAACTAAAATAGTCGTATAATAAAATAATTAAAAATATGATAATTAAAGATAATAAAAAGTTTTAAATGAAAATTTTTAGTTTGAAATGTTTTTTTTGTAAACAAATACTATGATATCTCAATTGCATTTTCATGCACTCATGTAGACACCCGCGGCATTATGGGCATGTTTGTTAAATTCAAAAACTTTTATAATCATCTTATATTTTAATACCTATTCTACTTTTCAATTATGTCTACATAATTACTGAGCAAATAACTTATTTATTTTAGTTTTATTATCCCATTTCTTAGTATTACCCGTATTATACCGTATCATTTTCTTTGAATTTTAAAATTTTTAATTTAAAATTTTTATCACTTTTTAAACATATATTCTAATACATTATAAAAATATAAGATGGTTGTTTTAAACTAGGAGACCATTTTCTTTCCTTATTAATTTCTGCACCAGCCTTTTGTTTTATTTCTCCTGCATACTTACTAAAATGCCAGCTGTCCATCTGGCATTTACCCAATTGACGGGTGGGATGAGTTGGAGTGAGGGGGCGTGTGGATGGACATCCACGGCATGGCATATTGGCATGCCATGTCCTAAAACCAATCGATCGATCGCTGGCGGCCTTTTCGTAAACGACAAAAAACACAATAGCACAGGTTGGCATTGGCGGGTAAAGCTGACTCGTATTTATTTTATTTTACCTGTGCGGCTGCAGCGTTAGCATTTAGCAAGCACCCCACCTTACCAAACCATTGCCAGCTAAAGCCACCCAACCAAATAACTCATGTGCTTCCACAATTCCTCACAGCCGTTCGACGGAAGTTGCTGAAAAAACGGCCCATGTCTTGGCTGTCGCTTTTTTATTTTATCAAAGGCGTCATTCATCCTTCACCCAGAAAAAATAAAAAAAAATGCGTCATTCTACTTTTTTGGGTGTTCTTGGGAATGGATAAAACTTTTGATGAAAAGTTGTAAAGATGAAAAGTTGTCAAATGATGTGATATAATAGGAGTAATGACGAGAAATAGATAGGTTAGTTGTGTTGGTAGTTGTGTAGAAATGATTGAAAAGTAAGATAGTTGTATAGAAAAATGTGAATAAATGATTAAAAAATAAGGTAGTTGTGGAGAGTGAAAAGTTTTAGATTGAAAAGTTTTAACTTAACAACTTTTTATTGTTACCAAACACATTCTTTTGTATTCATTTTATATATCTCAAGCCATTAATATTATAAATCAGTACATCTGTAACCCTCCCAGCATAGAGGAAAGTCTATAGCGCCACATCACCAAAGAAGAATTAATACCCTTGCCGTAAGTGGCCTCATTCATTCTTTTAGTATTGGGTTTCATGTATATTTAGGTCCCTAAGTTGATGATTATGTGATATTCACTGCATTTATCCCAATCAAATGTGAGTATAAGCTGCATGGAGTTAAGTGTAAATTCAATAAGATAAAATTATTTTATTTATATACTCATTTTGAAGCTATCGATTCAACATTTACATCATCTAAAACATTTTATTATATCTATAAATATATTTAAGCTTTTCTCATAATTAATCTATGATTATATATTTCTAAGCCGGCACATTCTAGCTCAAACTTCTTATTAAAATAATTTTTGTTACAATGATGAACCAACTAAGTGCCTATTTCAAGTTGTACAAGATTTTTAAATTAAATTTATTCCTCATTTTTAAGATAGTTTTCAATTTTCAGGATAGATTTTTTAATTTTCAGTACAACTTTTCACATTCTTTATAAGCATCATTATGTTCTCGTTCTAAATACAAATCTCATCTAAGAAAACATCAGCTCTAACACGATTTGAAGTAAATTTCGCCCATCTAAAAAATTGATATTATAAATAATGATGAGAAGTACATAATCATTAAGGATAATTAGATTATCATATTAATAACCTAAAGATAATAATGTATTAAAAATACTAATTAGTATATGTAGTTCATATTCCACCTTCATTTTTTAAATACTCTTTTTATCTCTAATGTTGCTAATATGGGATGACTTTGTACTCCTTTGTCTTCCGTGTTAATGTAATCTTTTCTACTATATGTAGTCGGGTAGTCTTTAGGATGCACTTTTATAATAATATAGCGAGGACTCTAGCAACATACACTATGATATATAAGAGATATTTGTTTACATAAAAAACTGTATGAGTTATGATCTAGTACACTTGGGTGCAAATACTTATTTTTCAATTTGCTTGTACAATTGTTAATCTAAACATATTTTACATGTGTATAAAAATTTCATTTATTTTTAAAAATTCAAAAAAGTACCTGCAAATTTTCAAAAATAGTAAAACTAGATACATATGTTAAATATACTTAAATTAATAGTTGTATAAGAAAAATTAAAAAAAAATAAGTTAAATACATCAGGGTGCACCGGGGCTAAGTGCACCTGGACGCATTAAAAAATGTTCTAAACTTTTCAATTTGAAAAATTTTCACTCTTCATAAATATCTTATTTTTAATTATTTCTTCATTTTTTTCTGCATAACTACCTTATTTTTAATTATTTCTACACAACTATCTGTATCTAAACTATTAATTTCAAATTTAGTATTTTTACTTTTTATCATCACACATATTATATTAAATCAATTTTTTTGTTTTAAAAACTTCAATATTAAAATTTTTATCACTTTCCAAATCCACCCATAATTTTGTGCATGTTACCGATGATGCACATTATAAACATAATATATGGTACATATTTCAATTGAACCTACTATTTTATGATTAGTTAAAGAGATTATACTAAGGAGGGAGATAGGTGGTTGAAAAATAATTATAATGTCACAACATATTAGCAACATTAGAGGTAAAAAGAGAATTAAACAAAAAATATATATAACTACTTTCAGATGCATTCAATTATTATATTTCACAGATCAAGCAATAATACGAATTAATCACTTTCAACAGTTAGGATCAATAGTTCAAGAGAATAGACAAATTAAAAAAGATATAATACACAGAATTCAAGCATGGTGAAAAGAAATGATAAAGTGTGTTGGAAATTTTTTGTAATTGTTGAGTCTCGATTAAATTAAAAGAAAATTTTTATGAGACTGCGATTAGACCTGCTAAGCTTTATGGGGTATAATGTTGGATAGTTAAATAACGATACACACATAAAATGAACTAAGCGAAAATAAAAATGTTAAGATGGATGAATGGTAAAAAAAAAAAAAAAGATAAAATTACAAATAAAATAATTCGAGAAAATTTAAAAGTGAGACCAATATATTATAGAAATGAGGAAAAATATATTAAGATGATTTATTGATGTTAAATAGAGGTTTGAAATGACATCGATTAAGAGAGCAGAGTTTTTACAAGTAGAAGGTGGTAGAAGAAAGAGAAAAAGACAAAAAAAAAGAATAAAAATAATTATACGAGATTTAAAAATATTAAAAATTATTAAAAAATTAGTAATTAATCGTGAAGAATAACGCGACGGAAGCCCCGAACAGGTGATAAGTGAAAAATGGCTTTGGACGATGATAATGACTTTTTTAAAAGAAAAAAAAATCAGCCGCTGATTAGTGGCTGTGATTCATTGATCCAGCTGTACGGTGTGACAGATGGACGGGCGGTGACTCTGACTCAAACATCGGGGTTGGAATATTCTAGAGACATCGCAGGAGCCAGCAGGCACTGCGGTTGGAAATCGACGGAACTGGAAATGTTCGCCGCCGTCAGTGTTCAAATGAGAAGAATAGATAGCGGGTGGGCCCACGAAACGCGACGCACGATTTCCTTTTCACCTGCCTGCTGCTGCTGCGGCACGGTTGCGGCGCGTCATCGGCATATCATCCTCTCCCTCGGTAGACTTTTTTATTATTACAATTAGCCAGTAGTAGTGTAACCCACTTGTCATGGACACGGGCACACAAGTAGGGCGTCTGTGCTTTCTATCTTCCTCCTTGGAGTGTAAAATTTGTCCTTCTAGTTTTGGTATTTACGAGTTATTTCTTAGCGTTGAAGTATTTACAAAAAATATTTCTTCAAAATGCGAGGGCTGTGAATATATCCAATTTGTAATATTAATTGTATATAATGTCAATTAAAAAAATATTATAGCTACGGTATGTTTGGGAAATGATAAATTTTTTAATAAAAATTTAATATTTATAAATTTTTGAAATATAAAAAAATTTATGTGATATGATAAGGGTAATAATAAAGAATAAAGAGAATAAAGTTAAAATAAATAGGATAAATACATAGATAATTATGTACAAACAATTGAAAAGGTACAGTAGTTGTATATAAAGAAATGAAAAAATAATTAAGAATAAAATAGTTGCGAAGAATAAAGAATTTTAGATTAAAATTTTTTTAGTGTAAACAAACACTTTCTTAAACTCAATAGAGATAACAAACTCTCATATATTATTTAAGGAGACGATATGTTCCCACCTATTTATCGAGAAAGATAACACGCTCCTATCAAATTGCTATGGAGACAATTTTCATCACTAATAATGCAGCTCGAGTGGAGGTTGTTTTGGAAGCTTGCTAACCACTTGACCATAGGGACAATGCCCTAGTAGCATTTGATTTTGTCAACTTGATTGAGGATATAATTCTAGTAATTTCTTTTAAAAAGTTTAAAAACTGCATGTACGACCATGTTCAACATTTTCAATTACACCTAGTCACTTGCTCGTGAATTAAAATCTTAAAATATTTACAAAATTGTTCATATAAATAGAATAGATATTTTAGAAATATGAGTATTTGATTATATATGTGCGTGTCTTTTCCCTTAAAAGTAATTTTATCATTATTTGTTAATAATAGCGCAATAGTTATGCAACCGAAATTTAAATAAGAAGCCAACCGGTTGATAGTGGATTTCCAATGCATGTGGACATTAGGCCCTCATATGAGTTGTTAATTTAGATTTAGGATATGTTTGTGGATTAAGATAACTTTTAGACGAACATTTTGTAGGTAAAAGTTGTTTGAGATTCGAGTAAATGATGCGATACAATGGGGAAATGACGATGAGTGAAAAGAATAAAGTTAAAATATGTAAGTTAGTTGTATAAATAGTCATGTAAAAATAATTGAAAAACAAAATAGTTATGTATGAAGAGATGAAAAATAATCAAACAATAAGATAGTTATGGAGAGAGAACAATTTTAGATTGAAAAGTTTTGACTTCATGAGTTTGTTATACATCCAACACATGCCCTTGATATTAATTATTGAAATATTGCATGACCCCACCTTATAACTTAAAGTGTATTTTGCTGTATATAAAACTTATCAAATAAAAACTTTAAAATTTAAAAAATTTCACTCTTTATAGTTATTTTATTTTTGAATCGTTTCTTCTTATAATTTTATACAGTAATCGTACTTTCCAATTATTTATACATAATTACTTATATAATGAACATGTTACTTTAGTTTTATTCTTTTTGCTTCTCATTATTACTCTTATTAATCATGTTATTTTTTTCCATTTTAAAAACTTTGAACCAAATTTAGTGTTCTAGAATGCATTTAGCCTTAGTGCGCTTGTGCATTACTCATTTTATTTTTAATTCTTTAAATATATTTATACAAGCCCAAGCACGAATGTGGTACATATATAACTTTTCCCATGCACATGAGAAATGACTTATTTTTTATTTTTAAAATTTAAAATAAAATATTCAAAATAATTAAAAATGGAAAAAACTATATGTGCGGGACATTTATATTTGTTCCACATATGAATTTCAAAAAAAAATTTAAAATAAATCGACGGTGGCGAATGACGAAGCTTGCTGTCGTACACTCGGACGACGATTCTCGGCGACCGATTGGTGACTGATCGGCGGCGAGGCTCGTAGGACGTGGATTTGGGAAACCTTAGAAGCTGAAGGGGCGAGCAGGAAAGGGGTTAGCCATGGTTGGGAGAAGTTCTGCTTGGCCCATGGCTCTGTTTTCTATTTTTTTTTTTGTTTTTTTTGAAAAAAACAAAAGGAAATTATTTGAACCGAACTAGTTTACATGATTCAACTGCCCAGTTGCAGCAGTCCAAACGGTTTTTGTCGAAAACTAAGAATCGGGTCTAAACCGGACGGTTCAAACTAGTCTAATGGGTGGTGCGGTCCGGTTTTTAAAACATTAGCTCAGGACTACAATCCGCTATGCGCGTATAAAAATCAAACGGCTGATATTGGCATCGAGGATGCGCTGCACAAGTAGAGCTTTGGAGGACGTTTGGTAACGTGTAAAATTATGGAATTATGGAAAATAGTGAGAAATAAAAAAAAGAATATTTTGAGAAATGTGTGATTGATAAGAAATGATAGGTGCATAGTTAAAATAAATAGGTTTGTTGTATATAGTTGGTAGAAAAAGTAATTGGAATGTAAGGATAAAAATGAGAAAAATAATATGATTGATGGAATAATAATTGACTTTGAGAAATTAAATTTCATAGAAAAACTATGGTTCCCGTAATCAAATGTTACCAAACGTTACCTTGCTCGTTAAACTCGGACTGCAATTGCGTGGATTTCACGCAGTCCGTGCATAGTAAAACAAAAACCGCTCCAGTAACAACAACAATTCCTTTCGGTTAGGCGCTGTATTATCGGATGTCCATCGCGTTCAGGTTCAACCAACATCTATTCGACGAATTGTCGCCTGATGGGAATGCCATTGCCTGCAGCGAAGCACATGATACTGACGTATATCTCGCGTATGCCATTTCCACCCCCTTCCGCACGTGCATCGCTGGTGAGATGACTCAGATCGCCTCGCGCTTGCTTCTTACAATTAGAAAAAGAAAGGCAACGTGGGCCCCGATGTCTGCTCCGAGTCCACACGTGCGGCGCGAGTAGAGTGGGAATATGGGGCGCGCGGATATTCGTTGTTGGGCTTTGTTTGGTGGCCGCTCGCTCCCGCCTGCCTGCCCTGCCCGCCCAGCTGCCCTGCCCGACTCTCTCTCGCTCTCTCGGATGATAGCGTCAACTTGGTGCCTCACTGTCACGCCAGACAGCCTGTAAACAGCTGTACCCCAACATCAACGCTTCCTCCTCCTCTGCCTGCCAGCCTGCCTGTCTTCTATTTGCTAAACCGTTCTCTTTCTCTCTCTCTCTCTCTTCCGTACGCACCCACACCCCAAATTACAAATTTACAATTATAAAATATATCCCTCTCTCTCTTCCAAAATCCTCTCTCGCTCGCAACAGCAACTACAGCTAGCTACTCTAGTCTCTCCCCTGCATGCGCGTTGCGCACCAGCTCATCCCCTCTCACCTCACGCATTCCCATGGATTATTCTTCTTCAGCCCTTCCTTCCGAAATCCAAATTCCAGCCTGTGACATCCACTCTGGCTCATAAATCCTTCTTCTCCTATTCTCCTCTCCGTAATCCCCGATCTCCTCTCTCTCTTTCTCTGCCGGAGAGACAAGCTAACCTGACGTCATGGATCCCTGCCCTTTCGTCCGTCTCCTCGTCGGCAACCTAGCTCTCAAAATCCCCGTCGCCGCCAAGCCCTCGCCCTCCCTCGTCCACCCTTCCTCCTCTCCCTGCTTCTGCAAGATCCGCCTCCCTCATTCCCCCCTCCAGACAGCCGTCGTTCCACTTCTCCCGCCGGAAACCGCCTTCCCCGACCCGCATTCCTCCACCATCTCCGCCTCATTCCATCTCAGCTCTGCCGACCTCCAGAAACTCGCTGGAAAGTCAATCTTCGCCGGTAAGCCCTGCCTGAGGATCTCGATTTACACCGGGCGGAGGGGCACGACTTGCGGTATCACCTCGGGTAGGCTGATCGGGAGGGTGTGCGTGCCGTTGGACCTGAGCGGCACGGAATCGAAGTCCGCGGTTTTTCACAATGGCTGGGTCTCCATGGGGAAGGCGGCCAAAGGGGCCTCGGCGCAGATGCATCTGACTGTGAAGGCGGAGCCGGACCCGAGGTTCGTGTTCCAGTTCGACGGCGAACCTGAGTGCAGCCCACAGGTAGTGCAGATCCAAGGCAATCGCCGGCAGCCGGCCTTCACCTGCAAGTTCAGCTTCAGGAGCCCCGGCGACAGGACTTCCAGATGCAGGTCAGTTTTCCTTCAATACACGTTGATGAATTATACGCGTTTACTGTGGGGCGATAAACATAGATAAAAGGTTACCTATCATTGGTTCCAGTTTTGAATTCCAAATCCGTTGATTTCGGTTCCCAAGACAACGCATGATTTTCCTTTGTTCTGTTTGGAAGGTAGATCTTTCTGATAGTTGTATGCGATCTTCCTGAAAACAGATCAGTCCAATCAGATCCAGGCAGCTCGCGGGGGTGGCTGAGCTCCCTCGGCAGCGAAAGGGAGCGCCCTCTTAAAGAACGCAAGGGCTGGTCGATCACCGTCCACGACCTTTCCGGCTCGCCCGTCGCTGCCGCATCCATGGTCACCCCTTTCGTCGCATCCCCCGGCTCCGACCGCGTCAGCCGATCAAACCCCGGTGCATGGCTCATCCTCCGCCCTGGCGACGGTACCTGGAAGCCTTGGGGCCGCCTCGAGGCGTGGCGCGAACGCGGCAGCAGCGACGGCCTGGGCTACCGCTTTGAGCTTCTTCCCGACATGAGCAGCTCTGCCGCAGGGATCTTGCTCTCAGAATCCACGCTTAGCTCTTGCAAAGGCGGGAAATTCATGATCGATATGAGCGGGAATGGGCGTTCTACGCCGGCAAATTCATGCTCTCCCGCGTGCAGCCCACACGGCAGCGGGGACTTCGGCTATGGACTTTGGCCGTACTGCCTCTACAGGGGTTTTGTGATGTCGTCGACGGTGGATGGGGAGGGCAAATGCAGTAAGCCGATGGTAGAAGTGGGAGTCCAGCACGTTAGCTGCACGGAGGATGCAGCCGTCTTCGTGGCGCTCTCGGCTGCAATCGATCTCAGCATGGACGCCTGCAAGCTCTTCTCGCACAAGCTGCGGAAGGAGCTCGTCCAAGAGCTATAAATGAGTTAGGCTGCGTTGGCTGTTTTAGCTTTTGCGATTTTTTCTCTTTGGTTTGAATGAATTGAAGCCTTGGGATTTTGCTTCCGTTTTTCCTCTCTATTTTTGGTGGGTAAGGGGAGATGAAGTTGTTACTAACACCAAGATATAGGTAGGGATTTGTGTTTGCTGTATAGAAACAGAGTAGCCTAGGAATTTCTTGTTTTTTTATTTAAATTTTTTTTGGAAATTTGGTGTGAAAATGTAATTCCCCCTAACCGGTTTGTATTCCTAACTCATGTTTTAGTGGAGTTTGGACTTTGGAGGAACCTTCTTATATTCCATTTTGATTGATATTATCTTTCGCGTGATGACGGGCTTTTTGTTGTTGGGTTTGATCAACAATCCCAACATGGAACTCGAATTTGTTTTTTTGTTGTTGGGACTGAAAAGTGAAGACTTGCATCTTGTTTTGATCATCTCTAACACAAAAATAAACTTTGTTTTGTTGGTGGGCTTACTGGGTATGGTGTGTTAAGCAGCAAGTTTTGATTATTCGCGCAAGAAAGTAAACTAGAGTTGTGGTTAGATTCTGATGTTGATGATTGGCTTAGCGTAATTTGTAAGCCGACTGTTTACTTCTTCGGCTCTTGTTATCAAGATTGCATCTGCATGTGTCAACAACTATTTGAAGTTGAAGATGAATACCATTCTGCGGGTTATTTGCATGTAAACCCTCTAACTTTGGTCAATTGCATTTCCAATCATGAAGTTTGGCCGTTTGCATTTTAAACCACTCAAACTTTCGCCGTTTGCTTTTCGCCGTTTGCTTTTTGAACCCTGCGGCGTAACGGCGTCAAAAAACTCACAGTGCTTTTCGACGTCGTTACGCCGCGGGGTTCAAAAAGCAAAAGGCAAAAGTTCGCAGGGTTTAAAATGTAAACGGCCAAACTTCAGGATTGGAAATGCAATTGACCAAAGTTAGAGGGTTTACCATGTAAAAAATTAAGATTTACACCTTTGTCTATGGCGTACAAACCCTCTCCCTCTGTTTGACAGCGTTGCATTGATTTGTACAAATGAGAGAGAGAGAGAAATGAAGATGTTGATTTTTTTTTGTACTGGCTTTGCCGTTCTCACCATGCGAGTTTCTGCAGGTGGGCTTCGATATGATACTTTTCTGATCCATTACCCGTGATTCCTGCACTACATTGGGTTTTTGAATTTTTTCTTCATCTCCTCTACTTTGGAAATAATCTCAGACCTTTGCTGCTTTTTTTTCCCTTCGGTTGTCTCTGACGTGTAGTGTATGTATATACAGTGAGCATTGGGAAATCATTTTTGGTTGGAAGCAACTTTGCAAATTTATACGATCCTTTAGAAGCCTTTCCTCTGCTATGTCTCCTCAATCCTCAACCTCAACAACTTTGAAACAGAATGGACGCAGCAAGTTCTATAAATCGGGTTAGCATTTGCTCCCGTTTTTGTTAGTTTGACAAGGAAAATCCCATTCCCACCAACAGCAGCTACCCGTTGGTCATCAAGGATTCAGCACTAGTGCCATCTGATGTCGATGACACTCGCAATTGCTCTGCCACCCTTGTGGATATGGATTCGGGGCCCTTGAAAACATCCTTCCTCACCATCAAAATCGCCCCCGCCGCTGACACTGGTGATAAATCTCCTTCCATTTCTCTATCTTTGCACCATTCTCGATTCATGATAAAAACTAGTACTGCATCTCCCGAGTCTTCCCAATATAATTCCCCTTGCCTCATTTCTACCCCGGCATCTGCATTTGTTTTTGCAATCCAATCGCCTTACATCTCCCCGCGGGCGCCCCCTGTTCCACCAAGTAAAAACGGAAGCGTAAACTCCACAGTCCCGTCGCCCCTCCACTCACTCATCTCGTATTCTGGCTCCCATTCCAACGACGGCCCAGCTGAGCAGAACCGTGTTATTTGCATGGTAAACCCTCTAACTTTGGAAAATTGCATTTCCAACCCTGAAGTTTGGCTGTTTGCATTTTAAACCCTGCGAACTTTCGTCTTTTACTTTTTGAACCCTACGGCATAACGGCGTCAAAAAGCACCGTGAGTTTTTTGACGCTGTTACGCCGCGAGGTTCAAAAAGCAAAAGGCAAAAGTTCGAGTGGTTTAAAATGCAAACGGCTAAATTTCAGGGTTGAAAATGCAATTGACCAAAGTTAGAGAGTTTACCATGCAAATAACCGCCACTCTGCTGATGAAAGGGCTGCATCGGGGTTCTTTGCCTAGGGGTGCAACTCGGGTCGGGTTATACCGGGTTTGAGTGAACCCAAACCCTAAGCCAACCGGGTTGGAGTAAACCCAAACCCAAACCCTAAGAATGCAATTCGGGTGCGGACCGGGTTCGGGTCGGGTTCGCATTGGTTTTGGTTTGGTTTCGGGTTTGAATTCGGGTTACCAATAAACTATTTTTTTTCAAATTCAGTTGTAATCTAAAAAAAAATTATTGAAATATACACACATGTGTTTATGAAGTCAAGCCTCACGCTGAATTCTACAAGATACTTTCAAAGAATTCTACAACATCATGCTAAATTCTGCAATATTCTTTGAATGAACTCTGCAAGCAATTTTTCAACACCCTATAGACACAAATAAATGACAAATTAGTTAGTTTTATGACTAGTTAGTCATTTCTATTTAATAGCTAATGGAAATGACTCAAGTATACCAAATAGAAAATGAACATATCATACCAACTTTGTAGTTGAAACTAAACATTATCGTACAAATTGCTGAAATTGAATTCAAACCGAATATTTATCATACAAATTGCTAAAGTAAAAATTGACCACTTGTCATACCAATAAACTTAAAATATAAATCAAATTTATACTACAATCTGAAATTCAAATTAACAGATTTCTCGTACTAATAGAAAGCATAATATGAAATAGATTTATCATGTCGACTCAAATTAAAATATAATTCACATAACAGTTATTCAAAGTAACTAAATCTAAATACATTAAGCATAATGGTTCAACATTCCAATATAATTTAAGTGCAATCCAAATTTAAAATGACAATATAAACAAATCTCAAGTTTAAATAAGTTTATATCTACTTTTAAACAAATTCAAATTTCAAATGAGTTCATGTCTCCAAAGTTTCCAAAAAAACTAAAAAACTATTCGAAGACTTCCAAGTAATTTCTCCCTTGATTTTCATCTACATTTCTAATGTCAAGTTCTTCCTCCTCGATTTACATATTTGAAAATAATATGCATCAACCGAGACGAAAAAATACATGCAACTGTTAATAATAAAAAGATAATAATTATAAAAAATCATCCTAGAAATTAAGTTACCTCAAGTATGCTTTGATAATGAAGAAAGATGTGATTTGTCTGAATTAGAGTTAGTAATGCCTAAAACATGTATATATATATATATATTAATATTACAAAAAGCATGTATAATCGATGAAAAAATTATATAAACTACATCGGGTTCGGACCGGGTCGGGTTTTGGTACCGGGTTGGTGCGAACCCGGTTTTGGTTTCGGGTTTCTACGGGTCGGGTTGAAACCGGATCTATTTTGAAAAAACATTAAAAATGAAACCCATTTTTTGGTTTTGATACCGGGTCGGGTCGGGCGGGTTCGGACCGACCCGGTACCAAGTTGCACCCCTATCTTTGCCTACGGATCATTTGGTTCGCAGTCTGTCCGCGTTGTCGGTGTGGGTTGTCGACCAAAGTCGAAACCACTGTTTTTAACAGGGCAATCAAATCCCATTCCATCCCATCCAATTGGAAGATGACGTCGGATTCCGCATACATCTGTTTTTTTAAAAAAAAAAATTTGAAATTTTTTTATACGATTGTTAATTTAAGTGATTTTTAAAAATGGTAAAAATCGATATATATATATATATGTTAAATATACTTAGATTAATGATTATGTAAAAAAAAAATTGAATTTTTTTTAAAAAAAGGTGAAGTGCACTTGGGTGCCGGTTCGATGACGACTCATGATCTTCCAATTGGATGGAATGTGGTTGGATTTTCTATTTCGAAAAGGGAAATATTCTTGTTATTGTACAAAATATTCTTTTTATTTGCAACACAATGTTTTCATTTTTCGATACCCCTCCTGCGCAGTGTACAGCAGTACAACAAAAGGCTAAGAATGCTAAGAGGTGAAAAAAAAAAAAAGCCTTTTCCATTTCTTTCTAAGCATCTTTGTCGTGGTTTCACATGTTACCTACCTAATTATTTTGCTTTTATTATAATTATTGTTCTATATTTAATATTTTTTAATATTTTTTATACAATTACTGTTTTTATTTATTTTTATTCTTAATCATTATTCTATATCACTCGTATTTCTTCAAAAGTATTCTCACGGTTCCAACTTTTATTTTCACATCGTAACGAATTGGCTCACGCCAAAAGGACCCCTAGATACGTGTTTGTTAGCAGAGGGCCAGAGGCTGGCTCAATGCACCCAACTTTACTCTTTTTTTAATTTTCTTTTGAAACTTTTTTTATGAAAATGTTAATCTAAGTGTATTCAACATGTGTATAAATTTTTACCATTTTTGAAAATTTTTAGATATTTTTTTCGGATTTTTAAAAATTAATGGAATTTTTAGTAATTTTAAATTACTAAAAATGCCACTAATTTTTAAAAATTCAAAAAAATATCTAAAAATCTCCAAAAATGATAAAAATTTATACACATGTTAAATACACTCTGATTAACAGTTGTGTAAAAAAATTTTAAAAAAAATTAAAAAAAAAGTAAAATACACTCGGGTGCATTGAACCAGCCTCCTTTGTTAATGGGGGAGTATTAGCCGGAAAGAATAGACAACTTTATTAGTTTTAAGAAAATGGCTATGCAAATGCACCCGGGCATAACTTTTCTAATTTTTTCAAAATTTTTTAGAACACTGTTGATGTATTTAACATGTGTATTAATTTTTACCGATTTTAGATATTTAGATATTTTTTGAAAATTTAAAATTAGTGGCATTTTTGTAATTACAAAATGACAAAAAAGTCACTGGTTTTAAAAAATCAAAGAATATTTAAAAGTCCTCAAAATTGGTAAAAATTAATGCATATGTTAAATACATTTTATAAAAATTTCACTGCTTTTTAAAAATTTAAAAATATTTAAAAGTCTCTAAAATTGGTAAAAATTAATAAACGTGTTAAATACATCTAGATTAACGGTTATATAAAAAATTTAAAAAAATCAAAAAATGAGTTTTTACACCTGCGCGCACCGGGTGTATTGCATCATATAGTCCTCAAGCAAATAGATACGTAGCAACTAGCGTTATGGCGTGTTGGTACTTGGTATGCATTGTGGGAGGTCGTGGTATTGACCTTTCTCTCCTTTGGTGATGGGGATTAGGTAAAAATGTTCTCTAATATTGGGGGTGGTGTAGGAAATATTTGTCTATGTTGTGAGAATTATGTATATAATAAATTGTAATATCAGATGACCTGATATGTATATATATATATAAGGGTTGTTCCAGTGCAGCGTCACTGCACCGGAACAGCGGTGCAGTGGCCCCAAAATGGGGGCAACATGATCATGAAATCATGATCTACTCCACCTATTGTATTTAGAATAATGTATTCTATTATCATACCAATTTTCATCCCAATCAAATACTTTAAAGTTGTTATTTACATCAAACTATTTTATTACGTTGGATTTGTACCATTTTCAGATGAGGCTCATAAACATATCTGATTGGGATGAAATTAGTATGGTAATAGAATACATTATTCTAAATACAATGAGTGGAGTAGATCATAATTTCATAATCATGTGGGCCCCATTTTGGGACTACTGCACCGCTGTTCCGGTGCAATGTCACTGCACCGGAACAACTCTCATATATATATATATATATATATATACGGTGCAGTGGGCCCAAAATAGCCCCCACATGATCATGAAATCATGATCTACTCCACCCATTGTATTTAGAATAACGTATTCTATTACCATACCAATTTTCATCCCAATCAGATACTTTAAAGTTGTTATTTATATCAAACTATTTTATTACGTTGGATTTGTACCATTTTCAGATGGGCCCATATACATATCTAATTGGGATAAAAATTGGTGTGGTAATAGAATACATTATTCTAAATACAATGGGTGGAGTAGATCATGATTTCATGATCATGTGGGGCCCATTTGGGGCCCATTGCACAGCTGTTCCGGTGCAGCGTCACTGCACCGGAACAACATCCTATATATATATATATATAAATGAATGGATAAATTTCTCATGTATTAATAACATTTCACCCTAATTTCTTTTATACCTGTAATATTTTGAAAATTGCAAAGACACGTTACGACATTTCACTTCCAATTCCTTATATGTCCACACCGTCATATTCCATCAGTTACAGTCAGTTAATTAAAAAGATGACAGCGTTAAATTTTTTTTCTGGAAAAATTGCCGCAGATGGGCTAAAATAGATTCAGAGGCCTTGGATCTGACAACCTATCGCCAATCTTCATCCTCCATCAGGGCTGAGATCCGGACAATGGCGCAAATCCTCCCTTCCCTGTTTCATCTACATCAGTGATGGGGGTGACCATAGGAGGTTTTGGCTCCTAACATTGCCCCATGTTGTTGTCGGCTTTAATGGTAGTCGGTGTCGAAAGTTATAAGGTTCGCTAGATTGCAATGTCTGAATCCAGCTAGGAATGAACAGATCTGCAATGGCTGCAGCGACTTTGCTTCTTCCATGATTCGAGTCAGCAGCCCCTTTCTAGAACCGGCGGCAACTTTCTTCCTTGTCGCCGATGAATCACATCGAATAGAAACCCATCCAACAATAGAAAGTTATTAAAAGCCCAATACGCAGATGACAAAATCCACAGCCACTACTCGACACCTACTTCTATTCTTCTCAAATTCATATCTGTCCATGGATTGCAGTGGCTGAATCCAGCAAGCTTCATGAAGATGGGTTTTTGGCGGCCTATGATTTCGCCATGGTGGTAAGCTCGAAGATGGGTTTGGTTATGGGGTTTACTGGAAGTGGGAGAAAAGAGGCAAGTTTATGCCTCTAGCTTCATCGGTTTTCACGGCAAACTTAGTCATTGGACCTTGCCGAAATCATCAAAATGAGATCACCGGATTTCGAAATGGCATGACAGTCGTCAGACTCAGCTATCACCGCTGGTTTGTTTTCTTTCATGGCAGCATCGCTTGCAAAATGCAAATATCGTCGGCAATGGAGGAAAATGGCTTCCTTCATTCTGTCATAGAGTTGCTGGACTTAGGCTTATAAATTAGCGCTGGATTTTGAATTTTTGTGACATTTGGCTGGCAGTGATGGTGATTTTCGTGGGGTTTTAGCCACTTCAGTTCTTCACCATGGGATTTTAGCCGTTTGGATTATTCACCACATGGGTGGAAAAAGAAAGAGATTGGTGCTGTAACGTTGAATTTCATGTGTGGGGAATGTATTTTGGCGCTAGCTCTATCTCCAGCTAGTACTCGAATGAGAATGCCATGTGACGGCAAAATCGTCATTTCGCATGTAGCTAACAATCGTTTGAGCTGTCTACGATAGTGTGGGATACGAGTAATTAGGGATGGAATGTCACGGGCATACGGAAATCTTTGAAATGTGGTAGATGTAAAGATGAATTATGGTAAAATGTTACGAATAAAAAAAAAAATTACCTTAAATGAATAAAAAAAAACAAAATAAAAGCGTGTGAAGGGGTAGGCTGGTGGGGGTCTGATTTTCGTTCCAGAGATGTCGTTTGCGGTAGGGGTGTTAATGGTTATGGTCAACCTATCAACCCGCTCGTTCAACCCATTTATAAATGAGTTTGGGTTGATATTTTTGAATAAATGGGTTATGATCCGCCAATCCGTTTAACCATTTAATTAAATTAATGGATTAGGTTTGAGATTTTATAACTCATCAACCCCTTTAGTAACCCATTTAACCGATATAACTTGTTCAACATGTTTAATTCGTTTAACTCATTTAACTCGCTTAACTCATTAAAGTTTTATATATATATATATATATAGAGACCCGATCGTGTGCAGTCCGCTGTAAAATGGACCCCACACATGTTAGATTGTAATGAAACTTTATACACTCATTTATCCATATATAAATCATACTTTAGACGGTTTAGATGTTGAAAAAACCACTTTAAACTTGATATTTACATTAAACTATTTTATTACGTTGATTTTGCACCATTTTAAGATGGGGACTATATACATGTTGGATTTGGATGAAAATTGGTATACTATTAAAGTGAACAATTCTAAATACAATGGGTGGGGTGAATTTTCCATTTATGATCAGGTGGGGCCCACAGTGCATGGACTGCACAGTGCAGTCGCATGCACTGGAATAAATCTCATATATATATATATATTTGTAAACCACTTGGTTATTTTTCATCCCGAAGTCTTCCTCCAGTCATCTAATTTTTATTTTTCTACTACTGCCCTAATTCTATTTTCCCTTTACTGCCCTATTTTCATTTCTCCTACACCGAAAATACTCTCTCGTCTCTTACTGCGAGATCATTATTTACTAGAGTTTAGGTTTTTTGGTTATTTATTATACAACTCGTTAACAACCTACCAACCTGTTTATTAAATGTGTTATAAATGTATTAGGATTGAGATATTTTAGATAGATGAATAAACGAATTAGAATTAAGACATTTTAATGAGTTAAAATTAAAATTATACTCCAACCCGTCGAACCGGATCCCCTTACCCCTGGTCTGTGACGTGTGAACGAGAAGCTTGCGCTTTCCTTTTTTCCCCCATCCATTCATCGTACAAGTACTAGCTGGCATTTGAGACCGGGCCGTTAAGGCAGATGGGGATGGATGGAAGTCTCACAGCTACCTACTACTTGGCGTCGCCAGTTTGGTGCTTTGCCCTATCACGTTCTCATAATTTGGTTAGATTTTGGGTCCCATAGAAATTTGGTCGTAAATTTTTTTTGTCATAATTCCTCTTATATCTACAGTATTTTATAAATTTCTTTTATATCCATAACATTTTACACTAAATTCCTCTCATACCCACACCTTTAAAACCACCATTATCTATCCTATTGAAAAGACGATTTTACCCTTTTAAATTTTTTCTAATTAAAATAAATCAACTTTAATATGACTTTCAAGTTATTTAATATATTGTATTAATGATTTACTATTATCAATTGAGTCATGTTAAGATTAAATTATCTCAATTAAAAAAATTTAAATGGGCAAAATCATCTTTTCAATGGGGTAAATAACAGTGGTTTTAACGGCATAGGTACGAGAGAAATTTAAAGTAAAATATTATAGGTATAAAAGAAATTTACAAAATATTGTGGGTATAAGAAGAATTATGTGTATTTATTATGGGTATAAGAGGAATTATCCTAAAAAATTAAAACAAAATCCATAAAGGCTGTCAGGATTTTTTTTAGAACTTTTCTTTTAATAAATGTGTAAGGTCCACTTAAAACACACCTTTATGAAATTTGGAAATTTGGTTATACTCATTTGCATACAAATGACTTATCTATGTTACGAGGTTGGATGAGATGAATGAGAATGAAAAGAAAATTTTTATTTCTCCATAATATTTTCTTATTCTGCAAATAATAATAATTTAATTTTTTATTTTTCATATAACTTTTTCAACATCCAATTTTCATGCATTTTTTCACTTCCAACATAATTTTTCCAGTCTCATTACATTTCTATTTCGGGTGTGTTTGGGAAGTTGTAAAATTTTTGATGAAAAGTTTTATATGTAAAACTTGTCAAATTAGTAGAAATGATGTGATGTTGTTGGGGTAATGATGAAGAGTAAAGAGAATAAATTTAAAATAAATAGGTTAGTTGTATTGGTAGTTGTGTAGAAATGATTGAAAAGTAGGATTGTTGTATAGAAAAATGTGTAAAAAATAATTTAAAAAATAATAATTATGAAAAGTGACAAGTTTTAGATTGAAAAGTTTTAACTTGACCACTTTTCTAAATTGCCAAACACACCCTTCATATTCTCATCTGATTCTTATCCAATCTAAGTTATGAATAAAAATGTGTATCTCGATTCCCTAGAATAGCTTTTTACTTTTCAACACAATTTTTTACATTTTCAATGCAACTTTTTTTTCTATTGTTCATGCTGATCATTACATTTTCATCCAATTTTTCACCCCCTTCAAGCTTCTTGAATTCTTTTAAACATTCTCTACATATTTTGATGAAGAAGTTTTCTTCAGTGCCCCTAATATATTATGAATGAAAAAAGTTATATCGAAAATTGAAAAAAAGTGTCCAAAAAATTTAAAAACTATTTTAGAAATGAGGACGTATTCTATTTATGGATTTTGGATATTTCGAAACACCCAGAAATTTAAAAAATTAGCAAATTCCAATGAAGTATATTCCAAATGAGGTCTATCCATCTAAAAAACATAACGGGAGGACATATGTAGTCACAACTCACTGCATAAAGCCAAAGGAATATGTTAGATAGGTGCAATCGGTTGCATACGGGCACATCTAAATGATGGAGTACAATTCAACCCATCAAGGTATTTAGAATAATTTATTAATAAAAAAATTAGACGTAAATATGCACGTGTTCATTAAAAAATGGGTAGAATCAACATAATAAATTTCTTTGGTTTATATATCAATTTAAAAACAATATATTTAGGGAAAATTTCTTTTGTATCCATAATGTTTGCTCCTAATTTCTTTTATAACCATAATGTTTTGTAAATTTCTTTTGTACCAATAATATTTCATCCCAAATTTCTTTCATGTTCATGCCGTCAACACAACCGTTATTTACTATATTGAAAAGACAATTTTGCCCATTCAAAATTTTCTATCGAGATAATTCAATTATAATATGACTCAATTGATGATAGTAAATCATCAATATGTAGCATTAAATGATCCAAGAGTCATATTAAAATTGAATTATTTTAATTAGAAAAAATTTATAGGGGCAAATTTATCTTTTCAGTGAGGTAGATAACGGTTGTATTAACGGTATGAGTATAATAAGAATTTATAATGAAATGTTACAGATACAAGAGAAATTTATGAAACGTTATAAAAAAAATTCTCCCTTATATTTAACATTCAAACTATTTAAAACATCATCCTTATGTGGATAAATGATATTATTATATTCTAATGCACTTGTAAATAGATTAAGCGATGATTCAATGGAATGTTATTACATTTTAAAGTGCTTGTAAATAGATCTAAATATTTTTCTTATTTTATATGTGACTAGATATATATTTTTTCTTGTTTTCATTATCTCACAACTCCAATATTCTCGAGTACATATTTTCTAAATCGTTATTCAAGGAGTATAAATTTAATAATATAACTAATAATGTATCTGCAGGCGATATCGAAAGGGAAGACAACTTCTACACCATTATCAAATCAGACGCCCCTTATAATGATAGGAGACTTGACTAGTTAGGCTATGCCCACGCTTGTGCACAAACATATGCATGCATATATGTGGAGATCTAATTATATGCTCCTAGGAGCATTGAACCTCAATGCACTTGGGTGTATATACCCATTTTTCATATTTTTAAATTTTTTTACGTAATCGTTAATCTAAGTATATTTAACATATTTATTAATTTTTACTATTTTTGGAGATTCTTAGATATTTTTTCAAAATTTTAAAAATTAGTGGCATTTTATTAATTTTAAATTACTAAAATGCAACTTTTTAAAAAATCCGAAAAAATATTTAAAAACCTTCAAAAATGGTAAAAATTAATATACATGTTAAATATACTTACTTTAACATTTTTATGAAAACAAGTTTCAAAAAAATAAAAAAAAGGTATACGCACCCGGGAGCCCGCAAGCATAAAATCAGATCCCATATGTGTGTGTTTAAGCATTGACTATTCACTCAAGAATCTGATTGAAGTCCTGTAAAAGGAAAAAAAAAAGAGAATATGATCGAAGTGATATTTTGTACCGTGGAAAAAACAACATGCTCAGTTAACGAACGGTTTGGATTTTGATATCATCATTGATACGAACCCCATAATATATCATATGCAAACGTATTTTGCTTTTTAAAAAAAAAAAAATGTAAAATTGAGAATAGTGATAAAATACACTTGAAATGAAAAGTTTTATTTTTATTTTAACTATTGCAAGCTGGGAAAAAGAAAGAATTGGGAGTTGGAATATTCTTCTATATTGTACTGAAAAAGAAGGAACTCATTTACATCTGTTTATGTCAAGAAGTTTGGAATAGATTAAAGTGAAATCGACTTTTATGGATACGTTATCTGTCTCTCTTGTTTGTATTATGAAACACAGTAGTAACTGTTATCTTTACAAAAGCAAGGAAGATTGATTTCATAAGAGGGAGATCGATGCTTCTGCACACTACTGATTGGTTGGATGAAAAGGATGATACAGAAATAGAACGAAAAAATCAGTTGCCCATACAATGCATGATAAGAATTAAAAGATAAAGTATAATAACTGTAATAAAAAATTTCCATAAAAAATAACTGAAATAAAAATGATGATAAAAAAATTAGATTGTTACGGTAGAGATATGCCGATCAGCTTTGCAAAACGAAAAGTTGGTTGAGAGAAAATGCAAGAAAATAATATCAACAACATTAAGAAAAATGCAACCATAATATTTGTAAAGATAAAACAAATAAAATCTTTTCTAGAAAATAAGAAAGTAAGTACAATATTTATTCGAGGTGCATTATGTACCCATTTTATTTGCTTTGCATGCTATAACATTGTGGTAAGGTCCAAATCACCCGTTGTGCTTAGTAGGAGTTTGCAGTAAAAAATTTTTAAAATTTGTTTCTGGATTTTCTCTGAAGGATATATAAATGTAAGAATAATAAAAATGTGTACGAAAATAAGCATAATGATTAGTTTGGATCCCACCCAAGTGACTGTCACTGTAAACATTTAAGCGGCTGTTTAGAACGGTGGAATCAGAGACTTAGATTAGATGAGAAAGTATTATTGTATACTGAAATATAAGAAATGATATTAAGAATGAGAAAAAATAGTGTTGAAGACTGAAAAAAAAATATAGTCATGTATTGAAAATAAGAACAACTTTTTTGGTAAAAAAAATTTTAAAAGCGTGTTTGACAATAAGTAAAAGTTATTAAGCTAAAATTTTTCAATCTAAAATTTTTTACTCTTTATAATTATCTTATTTTTAAAATAATTTCTTCTCATTTTGTTAAAGAAATACCTTACTTTTAAATCATTTCTGCAATTATTTATATAACTAATCTAACTAATATCTTTAACTTTATTATCTTTAATTCTCATCATTATCTATATTATATTATATCATTTTCTCTCAATTAAACAAATTTTGCTTGAAACAGAAACTTATAAATATTGTACTTATTTTCTACCAAAAAAATTATTTTATGTTTATGAACATTATTGAAATAAGTAATCGTCGAGAGAAATGCAGGCTAGTGTGTCTTGGAATTTGAAATGTGACTCTCCATGAAAACGGATAGGTCGAGATGCTGAAATCTAGGGCCAGGACCACTGGGTTGTAGCTAGGGGTGGGAATCGGGGTGGGTCACGGTGTGCCCAACCCTGACCCTCATTTTAAAAAATCTTGTTTGACCTTTATTTTATACCGGGTCGGGACAAGGTCTGTTTGACCCTTACTTTTTTCTACTAGGTCTCGAGACAAAATTCGGGTCGGTATCGGGTTAACGGGTCGGGTAAAAAACTGCGGGTCAAGTAAGAAGTTTTTAAAAATTTATAAAACTATCAAGTATAAAGATAAATTTATATTAAATTTAACTACTATATGCTTGAATCTATTATTTATCAGTCAAAGTAAATATAAATAATTAAATAAAACATGAATATTAGTATTGAATGAGATTTTTCTTTTTAATGTAAAATATCAGAAAACGGGTCAGCAGGTAGGTCCGCCCCGACCTGCCTTGACCCGCCCCACCATCCTGTTAAAAAACCAAATTCCGCCCCGACCCGCATTTCTTTAAAATCGTAAAAAAAACCAACCCGCCCCGCTGGGTCCGCAAGCCCGACCCGCCCCAGTATTAAACAGGAACGGGCGGGTCCCGCCTCGATCCCCACCCCTGGCTGTAGCCATAGAACGTAGATTGAGATTCCGTGATTCACATGTGAAGTTAACGTCTGCACAGTGTCGTTTTCTAGTCCTTTTCGAGGGCCGTAGCCATCAGAATGGCACGGTCGTTTTTTTTAAATATAATTTTAATAAAAAAAAGGGTAATAGCTGGTGGTCCAGCTGGTGTACTGTAACACGTGGTTTGTGTGGCTGGCTTTAGTTCATGCCCCACACAAACTGCTTAAAAAGGGAAGCAGAAGGGCCCCCCAACCCCAATCACAAAGAACATGGTGAGTGAATATGATGGACGCCACTGTTCCTGTCTCTTCGGCTTCTGTGCGTCCTGCACTTTGACTCTTCCGAGCTACCTTCCTATCAGTCTATCACGGCTTTGACGGTCCGGACACAATTCATGCATGATGCCTGCGTGCAAACATGGCTCGGGCCTTAAGCCATTCTTGCGTGCTATTGGAGTTCAGAGAGAATTGAATAGTCTTGTCCGGAGAGAGTATCACGTGAACGGGTTAATACAGAAAAACTCTATTTGATTAGCTCCAAATCCACCAAAATCTGGCATCTGCAACCTGCTACTGATGAAAAATCACCTCCCATAGCTCTGACAAATCGTCATTGACGTTGAAAAACCCATCTCCACCCCGGCATCGTTGATATCAACATGTAAAATCTGCGTTGACTCACCTCGAGGGGTTTGGGAAATCAACAGGGCCATTTTAGTCACTGTCTCCGTACTAAAGGCGTTTCCCACTTTTTTATAGTTTAAAGTTTAAACACTGTCAGTACCCCTGGTATAAAATGTAATGAGAGTGTGTTTTGGAAGTGATATAACTTTTAATGAAAGATTTTTTATGTATAGATTTTTTAAAAAAGAGAAAATAATGTAGTATAATAGGAATAATGATAGGGGAAAAAAAATAAAGTTAAAATAGACCGTTTAAATGTATGAATAGTTGTGTAGAAATGACTAAAAAGTAGGATAATTATAAAAGAAGAAGTGAAAAAATAATTTTAAGAAAGAATAGTTCTTAGGAGTGAAAAGTTTTAGTTTTAGATTTTTTTTTGGTAAACAAACGCCCTATGTGCTTATTTATACCTAAAAGTTTTTAATTTAAATTTTTTTATTTAACTTTATTCTTTTATAACTTTTTGAATTTTTTTAACTCGTCATAGGGTGTGTTCGGTAATGAGTAAAAATTGTCAAGTTAAAACTTTTCAATTTAAAATTTTCACTTTCCACAACTACCCTATTTTTAATAATTTATTTACATTTTTTTATACAACTACCATACTTTTCAATTATTTCTAAACAACTACCAACACAACTAACCTATCTCTTTCAATTTTATCCTATTTACTCATTATTATTACCCATATCATATAATATTATTTGACAACTTCTACTTTCTACAACTTTTCATCAAAGGTATGTTTGGCAATGGTTAAAAAATATCACGTTAAAGCTTTTCAATCTAAAACTTTTCATTCTCAATTACTATCATATTTTTTAATTATTTTTCACATTTTCCTATACAACTATCTTACTTTTCAATCATTTCTACACAACTACCCACACAACTAACCTATTTATTTTAACTTTATTATCTTTACTCCTCATCATTACCCCTATCATATCACATCATTTAACAACTTTTACTCTGTAAAACTTTTTATCAAACACACCCAAAAATTTTATCAATTTCCGAACACTACAATGGATGTATTAAATGTTGAAATAAGTTAGAGAGGGTTATGTTAAAGTACGTGCGTTGGTGTCCTTAATAAATGTGCTGCCTCTCCTTATTTTTTGTGTCCACGAATGGCTTGAAAATAGTCAAATTCCTTGAAGCCAGTGTCAGAGACCAACAGGCGCAACAGCAAATGCTACGAAATTCACAAACGGAAAACGCCTTAGCTGATGGCGACGAAAGGCTCTCCTTAACATGCCTCCGCCATTGCTGGTACGAGTAGACAATGTTCAACCATTTGATTGACAAGTTGCAGCTTTGATGGTACCGGTTTTACACCGGCTTGAACAGTTTTAACATTTCCGCCGGATTTTGTATTTTACCAAACAGACCCCACATCATTTTTTTTCATTTTAAAAATTTTTACATAAAAATTTTTTTCATCCAAAAGTTTTATTACTTCCCAAATATATCCTAAAATTAAAAATTTTAAGATTTAAAATGCCAAAACCAGAAGTCCTGTCGACTTTGGCACACATAAAGTCCAAGGGCAGCACTTTACGTGGTCTGTAGATTTTGTATGCTGATTTTGGGTTAAGGGTTCGACTCCAATACGAGCAGACGTGTTACACACTGTTTCAGGTTGAAACATGAGCTCGTGTACTGGACACCTCTTGTTCGGGTCACTGACAGTTTGACACAATCACAGTGCTGGGCCGGATCGGGTGAGTTCGAAATGGGGTGTTCTTAACTGTGCACAGAAGCTGGCCCATGGTCTAGTCACCTCCCACTTGTGAACAATTTTCTGCATTTGAAATTTGAATTGCGTTGAGCCCAACCCCTTCTAAAATTTGGATTGCGTTGGACCAGGGGTAATCCAATCCATCAGCTTTTTTTCCCAAAAAATACAGGTATCAATCCGGTTGGGCGGGTTTTGCCGAGCCTACCAGCCAACCTTGAAAACTTGGCTTTAGGGTTGGCGTTTTGAAAGCTCAATTTGTAAATATGGTTAGTATTAGGGTTTAAGCAAATCCCAACTCAATTTTTTTATTAAAAATATTATATGTGGACAACTTAAACAATATTTTTCATAGTTATATTATTTAGTTTATGTTTACATATGTGCTTGTTGTATTGAAATTATACGGTAGGCAAATTAGTTTGGTTTGGCTTATATTACACTTACGTTTATGTTATTTACCTTCATATTTATTAGATTTCTTTCTTTTTCCTATTTTAAAACGATAAATTTTCTACTACTATATTTCTTATAAATTTAATTAGATGGTGTATTATTATTTTTTTGCTTATGCGACTGGTGGGTTATTACATATTTAAATAAAATTTTAAAATTTTTAATCTTAATTCAAACGGAGACTTGCTGACCTGAATTTCAACCCAATTTAATTTATATACATAAAGCTAAAGCTTAACTTTTATAAATAGAATTACGGTTAAAGTTTACATTTTATAAATTATATTTTAAATCCGTTTCGTGAGCGAGTTATCTTGAAACCGGGCATTACAATTCAAGATCATCGAATGGGATGAGAAAATGTAATGAAAAAATGTTGTTCTATGTTAAAATTAGAAAAAAGTATAGTCAAAATCAGAAAAGTTGTATAGACAGAAAAAAATTATATGTGAAATGAAGCACAGTAGATAATTATATATTATGAACGAGAAATTAGGAAGGGATATGAATGAAATTTTGAAAAGGAAATTGAATATAGAGGGTTATTGTGCATTCAAAAATAAAAAATTATATCGAAAATTAGAAGAATAATATTAGAAATAAAAAGGTAAAAATTTGTTACATAAGAAAAAATGAGAGAAATATAGGAAAAAATATATTTTGTTCGAATGTAAAATTACGCACATTGACATCCCATTCCCGGGTTGAGGCTAAATGCACCGGAGTGCATTTAACTCTTTTTTTATTTTTTTTAAATTTTTATATAATTATTAATATAAGTGTATTTAAGATGCGTATCAATTTTTTTACTATTTTAGAGTATTTTAAATATTTATTTTTAATTTTTGAAAATTAGAGTCTAATTTTCAAAAATTAGAAATAAATATATAAAATATACTAAAATGGTAAAAATTAATACACATGTTAAATATACTTAGATTGACAATTGTATAAAAAATTAAAAAAATTAAAAAATTGAATTAAAACATCCGAATACGGAGAAGCTAAGTGCACCCGCGTTACAGTATCAGCATTCCCATTCCCTCCCTCCACAACTTTGGATATATTATATCACGTGCATGCCACGTGCCTCGTCGTGCATAAAACGCAAACCCCTTACGAGGGCAGGGACGGAAGCAGAAGAAAAGGGTCAGGACTCAGGAGCAGGCATGTCGATGGCGATCGCGAGGTTGGGAATTCAAGCGGCCATTCGCAGAGGCGTTCGCAGTAGCGGCGCTTCTTCGTCCAAGAAGAGCTTCTCCTCATCTGCCCATCACGACGACGCTTGTATGATTTGATTTCCGTTTTTTTTTTGTCTTCATTAGCACCTTTTCCATTTCCATTTATTTTCTCTTCTTAACGGATCTCCTGGGGAATTCATTGCACTTTGTAGATAATATCAAACAGGAATAGCCAATCGTTCAAAATCTGATTAGTTATGACCTTATCAAACGATGTGTGATGGCGGCTGCCGTTTGTTTTTGATTTTGCGGTATGGTGCGGAGTGCTAGTCTGCGATCTTCTCTTTACATCCGTTGTGTTAGATTGTTGAACGCAGACCATCTGAACATACATCCAAGGACGGATAACCTCGGGAGAGAATGCTTCCCAATCAATTTCGATTATCAACTAGACATTGTGTTCAATTCATGCGAACTTTGTGTGTTCATCCGCATTTATTGATCCTTTGATAGCAGTAATCATTGCGACGTTGATTTGGCACCGCAATTCCCCTAAGTTTTTTCAGCGTTGTGTGCATCCAATTGCTAGTAGGTGGATGTTTCTCCAAGCTTTATAGAATCTTTTCTGTTGAGAAGAGGGCTGATGTTTTGGATAATTGTTTAATAATCGCATTTTTGCGTTGTATCTATTTGAACTTAGGGTGTGTTTGGTTGGAGGTAAAACTTTTGATGAAAAGTTTTTGGAGTAGAAGTTGTCAAATCAATAGAACGTGATGTGATATAATAGGAGTAATGATGAGGAGTAAAGAGAATAAAGTTAAAATAGATAGGTTAGTTGTATGGGTAGTTGTGTAGAAATGATTGAAAAGTAGGGTAGTTTGTATAGAAAAATGTGAAAAAATAATTAAAAAATAGAATAATTATGGAGAGTGAAAAGTTTTAGATTGAAAAGTTTTAGTTAACACTTTTTTGCCCTAAACAAACACACCCTTATTATGGTTTTTCTGATCAGTTGTGTGAACGTACTGTGTCAATGCTTTACTTGAAAACGATTCTATGAATCTACCAAAATTACTAATCCTTTTGTTTGCGCTTTTGTCGACTTTTGAATATCAAATGCGTGAAAAATATCCGTATCTACACTAGTAATAATAATATATATTTTTTGGTTTCTGTGTTAGATGAAACGGCAAAATGGGAGAAGATAACATACCTTGGCATTGCAACTTGCACAGTACTATCAATTTTCCACCTAACAAAGGGTCATGCTCACACTGAAGAACCTCCGGTATCTTTCTGATTGATGCCATTTCATTCATAAAGTAGGAAGTGGATATTCAAATGTGATTGCTTTTCTTCTTGAAGTAGAGAAGTTTAAAGCACTATTGTTAATTCATCTAATTCATTTTTCTGTTCTGCCTACAGGCATACCCATATTTGCACATTCGGAATAAGGAATTTCCCTGGGGTATGTTTTTTTTTGTTTTCTGTTTCATGCTTTCTTTCTGCTACAACGACAGTTATGTTTGAAAAAATAAGTTCCGTTTTGATTCTTTGCTGGGCTGACATTTGGTATTGTGCTGTGCATGAGTTTCCTGAATTGGATGGAATTTCCACTATGTTCTGTAGTAACTTTTCTGTCATATATATGCTCCTTGCTCCTTCTCATGTTTCATGCAACCTTCTTATTTTTAATCTTTTTGCCTCTTTAGTTTCTGATGAAACCTAGTGACATTCAATGCTAAGATACATTGCATTCGTGATGTAAGTTACTATTATGAGAGCAATTAAGTGTATGTATTACAAAAATACACAAGTAAAGCACTTTCATGGATATTATTATGCCAGCAACATTAAATTCTGAGATGCTAGATATTTGCTTGTAAAGATGTTCTTATGAGAGCAATTAAGTGTGTGTACTGCGAAACTGTAAAAGTAAAACATTTTCAGAGAGCTGATTGAGATGGTTGACCCATGTGCTAAAGATTTGGTGAAAGAAGCTGATTGAAAGGCTGTACAATGCACAGATGGGGCCTTTTTTCCCCCACCCATCAGTGAAAAGAGCCTTGAGAACTTGGCAAAATCATCATTCTGTTGCTTATAGCTAAATGTTGAAGACAATAATTCTAGCAGCAACGTATGAAACAAGCTTTTAAATGAACGTACTGCTATTTTGTTAAGGGTTTATTGGTAAGAAGGGGAAGAATCTGGAATGATCTTGTGGAAATTGCAAGTCGGAGCATTCCCTCCCCACCATCAAGCTACCTCTATCTTTTAAGCATAACTTGCATTTTTGTTCCCATTTTCCAGAATTGAAAACATATCCTCAGGCAGCCAGGTGAGCAGAAATGTTTCAGTGTCCACACTTTTTTGAAGATATTTGCTTGCGTCCACCGTAATCTGAGTCAGACAATAATCCAGTGCTTCCAAGTATGCACTTTTGTTTTTGGCCTATCTTGATTATTTAAATATATTTAAGTCAAACATTGTATGTACATCTGGACAATATATTAATGATAGAAAATTTCATCTTGGCTGGAAAACTTCGATGGTCTTAGACAAAAGACACTCTTTATAATGCAGACATGAATCCATTGAAATTTTTTAAGCAAGTTAAACATTGATAGGAATCTATTCTGTCTAAGGTGTCTAAGGTGTTAGTGTAACATTAATAAGTGACTACTACTAAACGTAACTTTAAACGATTTTTCAATTTTCGCATGGTATAATATATTCTTCAATGGTGTATATGTGGTAATAAATGTATAAAATTGTTGGATTATTCATTTTGTCCTGGTACGAGTCAAAGTGAGAGGGAGGCATTTAAGTTTCAGTGCCTGCTGGCAGAACTGAATCTGCATACAAAATTGCTATTTTCGACCCTCTTGAACAAACAACTGGAACTAGTACATGCTGAATTATTTCTTCAGAGTTCATAGAGACTTGTAGGTTTTGTCTGCAATACAGCTCACTTGTGATGGCAATTGAAGTGCCATGCATATCAATGTCCAGCCATCCTTCATTTTTGAAAAAATGGTCTTCCTTTCTCTTGTTGTTCCGGAATATTTTTCTCTTTTCTTTTGTTGCTTAGAATTCACATGTTAGTGGTGTAATTCATGCCATTTTTCTATTTCATTTAGTATGCTATCCTACATCTGGACCATCTAAAAGTAATGTTTATTAGCTGATGTCATTTTATTTTCTATTTGATGCTAATCTAGGACCTGATGGGCTGTTCGAGATAAAGCACAAGGATCATTGATGGGTGTATTTTTAGGATATTTTCCTTGATGTACTGCACATTCAGATGCCAGCAGCAAGCTTTGGAACATCGCTAGTGGCAAAATTTCCCCGTCATTTCTGCTTTCTTCTTTGAATAAGAATTCTTGTTTGGCAAATGATTTTAGACCAAAATTGACATTTGCTCACTTCTCTTTCTGTCTTTGTTTGGCCTTTCAAATAGGCAATCCGGCAGACCTTGCCTTTTTTGTTTTTGTTTTTGTTTTTTTTTTTTGAAGGCCTTGCTTTTGAAGGACTATGTTTTGTGCATATTAGATGGTGACATGGTAGGCCTTCTGAAGCACTAGGTTTTCCGAGTGCTGCCGCGACCTTGCCTTTGAAAACAACTTAGCAGACTACCGGCTATGAGTATTTTGGTTTGAGGTGCATGGTCTTTCATATGCTCATGTTCATGCACTCACGGCATTCATTCCATCATCTGGTATTGCCAAAGTTGGCTGATGCGGATACGCTGCCATAGATTGTTGGCATGCGTTGTTAGAGATGAATTGCAGGAGATTACTTTAGTTAATAGCTCAGGAGGCATGAAGATGGTGATATTGCCATTCAATGGTAACTGCATCTCATATGCAAGCTGGATGCAGCTATTATTGTTTCTGTGAATCTTCTAGACTAGCTACTTTCTGCTGTCGCACTGACATCTAAGATCCACCGACCCATATAAATGTTAAACGCTTAGGCAGGACTGCATCTAAGGTGGTATAAGACCCTTTTTTTTGTAAGGAGGTCGTACCTAAATATCAAAAATATTTATTTTTGGATTTCTGTACATTTTTCGATTTTTCTCATATTTGTATTGAACATGACAAAAAATTTCGAAGTTTCCAACTAAATTTCCCATAACAATGATATTGCCTCCAGGAAAAGTGATAAACCTTTCTTCGGGACCATGGATGGATTCTTAAATTTTAGCTCAGGTGTAGGAAAGAAATCTCATGGTATGGGCATTATAAGGCAGCTTGACTAGAAATCCTATTTGAACTAGCCGTACGATTCTTGTTGACTCAGATAACGCAACTTGCCCGCCACCCAACATTTTATGATGTTTTGATCATTTGGTCGGTCGCATAGGTTCGAAATCCAACTTCGATAGTCGGATGTAAATGGATCTCTTCAACCTGATTTTCCTACTCCGTTCCCTCATATTCATTTGAAAAGAGTCCGCAGGCTACGCGAGGCAGGCCGCCACCAGCAGTTAAAAAGAGGAAATTTATAATCTACGAGTGTAGGGGTGTTAATGGATTGGGTTGGATAAGTCGGAGCTATTGGAGTCTAATATTAATTCTAACTTATTTAAAATATTTCAATTTTAATTTGTTTATTAACTAATTTAAAAATCTTTAACTCTAATTTAGGTTGTTAACGATTGTACAGCAAACGACTTAAAAATATAAACTTTAGTAGACGATGATTTCGCAAGTAGAGGCGAGAGAATGTTTTTAAGGTAGAGAAAATGAAAATAAGATTGTAATAGACAAATGAAATTAGGATAATAGTGTAAAAATGAAAATTAGGTGACGAGAGAAAGACTTAACTAAGGAAAATAATTAAGGGGTTTACATATATATAATTTTAATGAGTTAAATGAGTTAAATAGGTTGAACATGTTAAATAGGTAAAACGGATCGACGGGTTATAAAATCTTAACAATGATCTATTTATTTAATTAAATAGTTGAACGAGTTGGTCAGATCATAACTCATTTATTCAAAATCTCAATCCAAACTCATTTATAAACGAGTTAGACAAGTAAGTTAATGAGTTGATCATGATCATTAACACTCTATATGGGTCTGGTGTGCAAAATTTTTTTTTTTATTTTTTTGAAAATCTTTTTATATAACTTTTAATCTAAGTATGTTGAACATGTATATTAAATTTTATTTTTTTGGATATTTTTAACTATTTTTTAAAAAATATGTGGTATTTTAACAATTTTAAACTACAAAAAATGCTACTGAATTTAAAAAAATTTAAATTTTTTTTACAAATCTCTAAAAATAATAAAACTTGATATATATGTTCAAAACACTTAGATCAACAGTTGTATAAAAAAATTTCAAAATAAATAAATAAATATGAATTACATGCTTTAGTGCACCCAGGTGCATCCAAACACCTTCCATAATCTATATGGAGGCATTCGTCGACCTCGGCTACCCGTTGCATGAGGTTACTGTTTGAATCTAAATTCTGATTGGCAAGGAGTTCAGAAGTTCCCCACCCACCCACACACCCACTCGATTGGATGCCCTTCTCAGCTCACCAAAACCAGCTGATTTACTGATAAAAAAAAGAAAAAGAAAAAGAAAAGAAAAAACAGCTGATTTACACCACCAGTTTTGAAACCTTGTCGCTCTGCCATGGATTTTGCATTAACTCGTTTGAAATGAGAAAATCCTCATGAATTCATAAGAGAAAAATAGTTAATATTATACCATTTATTATGTAAATACTGATATTTTGAGTGTGCAACTCTTATATTGATAACATCATCTATGGTGCTACTAAAGAAAGCATGTGCAAAAATGAGGAAACAAACATCTTCATGCTGACTGGTCCATCCTCCGTGGTGTTTTTACCTTTTAGGCACAGGCAGAGAGTCATACTAACAGTCCTGATGTTTTCGACATAGGCATATTAGAAGTCTGGCCATTGGAATTCCAACATACACGGTCATGCACATGTTGACCTACTATGAAATTACCGCCGAATTCTCTAGGGATTAATTCCATCTTCATGATGAAAACTTGAGAGAAACAAAACATTACACATTTGCTTTTTGTATGCCTTGAAAAGACGCCAAACAAGAGGAAAATACTTAATACAACGATTCTAATAGCTAAGTCAGAAAAATCTTACAGACCCAACCATTCCTCTCCCCTTGAAGGCATCACTCAGCTGCTACATCTTCAGTGTTCCTCCCCTCAGTTTCAGTCTGAGGCAAGGTTCCAAGATCCACTCGTGCATCTCTCTCTTCCTGGGTAACCACCAGACTAGAAGAATCAGCGGTTTCAGGCTGAACAACCTCTGCATTTTCATTCTCACTTGAGGACTCAGTGTGTGTGCCTGTCTCCTCTGAATTTGAGGTCGTGTTGATGTTCTCTGTCTGCCCAGTATTCTCCGAGCCAGAGTTGCTTCGCTCAGAAGCATTGGTGGTCTCAGCCTGACCAGCAACATCTCTACTCTCACCCACATTCATCCCAGCATCGGTACTGTCACTCGAATTTTCCTGTGAGCCAGACTTGCTTTGCTCAGAAGCGTTGGTCCCAGCCTGACTGGATTCTGTGTTCTCATCAGCATTTGTTACAGCAGCAGCATTGGTCCCAACATTCATATCAGATTTCCCAGTCTCTTCTGATGCAGTAGACTGAGAGTCTTTATTCTTCGAATCATTGGTTTGCACAATACCTGCATCTGCATTCTCACCCATGGTTGAAACAGACGTTGCATTGCCATTCTCTGTCTGCTCTGTTATGGCAGTCTGTAAACTGGAGTTTTCGTGTTCAGCAGCTTCAACAGCAATCACTGCATTTTGATTTTGAGTCATCTCTGAACGGGTGCTCTCATTCTTTGCATATGAAACAGGAGTTTCTGAACTTTCTGACATTGAAGTATTATGCAATTCAGTTCGAACTGTTTCAACAGAGCTTGAAAGTGACTCATTTTGTGGCTTCAAGGTCAGGTCCTCAGCCCCCTTTTCATCACTGGCTGTGGAAATCAGTGTGCCGTTGTTAACGGTCTCATCAGTACTGACAATAAGAGTTTCATTGCCCACTGGGATAGAAACATTGGGATCAACGTTGCTATCCTCATTGCTATTGGTTTTATCATGGCTCGCCTCATCAGTTTTCTCAGAGTTTTCTCTCTCTTGCTCACCATCTACGTTCCCCAAAACATCCCCACGTTCAACTTCTGATCTTATTTGTTGATTATCCCGAACCACAGCACTGGAAGCATCATCTGCTTTGTAATGTTCTTCCCGTGCTTCTTGAGAACTTTTTTCTCGCTCATGTTCTTGATCATCTGATAACACAGTTTCCTCATTCTGACTACCCTTCTCACCGTCTTCTGATAAGCCAGACTCCTCATTCTGAGGATCACTGTCTTCATTTCCTTCTTTCTCTCCACCTTCTTCATTGTCATGCATTTCTCTCCCTTCACCATCCCCAAAATCTTCTCCACGCTCTGCTTCCTCGTCGACTCTCTCTTGATCATTATCATCACCTCTCTCCTGATCATTATCATCACCTCTCTCCTGATCATTATCATCACCTCTCTCCTGATCATTATCGTCAATCTCATCATCTCCACCACCTCTCCCTTCTTCTAACACCTTTTCTTCTTCTTCTTCAGGCTCTCCTCGTTTATGTTCCTCTTCCTCTTCTTCTTCAGCTTCTTCTTCTCTGCGACCCTCATTTTCGGATGCCTTCTCTACTCCACCATCAAGACCTTTCCTGCCAAGTTGCAACATTTCGTGCTTGGTCTCTAGACTCTCTACCCTGCTTGCCATTCTTGCAGTGTTCTCATCAAATGCTTTCTTCTTGTCATGGGAATGCTTAACCTGATAAAGCAACCAGATACAAACAGCAAGCAGGACGAAGATCTGTAAAGCATGCTTCACCTTGAACCCTTTATTTCTCTGATTACGGCTAGATGCTCTGTTAATCATTGTCACTTCTTTCTCTACCAATAAGCCTACTTGATGGGCAAGAAACAAAACATCAGTAACCATACCAAGTTTCCTCAAACGTTATAACTCACCAAAGAAACACCAAAATTCAATACGGCATAAGAGTTACTGTATCCAAATTTGCAACAAATCAGCTCTTAGATTCAACCAAAAAAATAAAAAATAAAAAAAAATAAAAAATAAAAATAAAAGTATTGTATCAAAAAAAGAAGTAACCACGCTTGGAGATTCTTATACATGCACCTAGCTTGCCAGTTCGTGCAGTACTCCCCATCCCAACACCTAGCTGATGAACCAGGTAATTAACTCACTGCAAATTTGCATGTTTATCAGTTATTAGTTACCCAAAAACATCCACATGACTATCAAGTGGTACAGAGATTAGGGAATCTTCCATCAACAATGAGTCACCCACAGCAAGAATCATATTGGGTTCCAAATATTGAACTCAATAAAATCCCAGAAGAAAAGGGATCTAACAAATGAATGTTTGGCCTAAGTTCGAGACTAAGATGGGGAGAAAACAACAGATAAGTAGTGCTGCAAAACAAAATTCTCATTGAGTGGGTTCATGATCAATTATCAGTGAGGAATCACACTCGAGAAACGCTTTGCTACCTGACCTACTGGATTTAAACCGCTTTGGTTATCAACAAATCATCAGTTGGAAAGTTAACTGACCAACGAAAGAAAGAAAAGTTCCAGTTCTTTAATGATAAAAGAGCTTACACTAGAAAAGACCAAAATCAGTTCTTTTTTGCCCAATCCGTTGCAAACCCATAATAGTTAACATTGCCAAAATTAACAAAGAACGCTACAGGGAATTTTCTCGACACTCACCCAGAGTGGCCATACTAAAATTTATGCACAGAACCACCATCCAAGCAATTAGGCACAACACCTACAAGGGATTAGCAAACATCACACCCTTTTCTCTCAATCCGGAACAAGCCCATCTTCGTTAAACGATAAAACCGCAAAGATTCTTCCCCCAACGGCTGCCAAAGCCCCCAAATAGCAACACCCACAAAATCCCGATTTCCCAAAAAAAAAAAAAAAAGAAAGAAAAAGCGCCATCAAATATCCAAAACACCAATCAGACGGTTCAGACCGTACCATTTTAAGCTCTTAACCAAACCCACTTCAGTCCAACAGAAAAAAAAAAATCAGCGCAGAACGAATAGACACACTTCCTGAAGGGATTACACAGCAGATCTAACATCCATCTGGCTTCAAAACCAGCGAAAAAAAAAATGAAATAAGGAGAAAAGAAGAGGAAGATGGAAATTCCGATAAAAGATGCATACCAGAAAGGAAGCAAGCTGGATAATGTGGAGGTTGGAGAGATGCAGAGACTAGTCGATTGATTCCCTGAAGAAGGCGAGGACGGAGACTATTGGTAACAGGCAGCGGATGCGATGCGATCTGGACTGATTGGAGAGGAATCAGAGGTGGAATATATCGCCGGGAGTCTCAGAAGCGGGGTGGGGGACTCACTGAAGAGCTGTAGGGAGAGAAGCAACGCGAGCGTAGGTTTCTCTCTTCTCATCTTCTCGCACCGTGCTCGGCACACGTGTGCCCCCATCTTCCCACTTTGAGTTCATCTCATCCACCCACGTCCATCCACTGTGGCCACCTCATCACCACTAGCATGATCCATGATGTTTGTCAATCTAGACCGTTCAAGCAGTGGTCCTGGACGTGGACGGATTACGGTTAGCATTTTTCAAGGACAAATTTAATTTATAAAATCAATCAATTAATTTTTGTATGTGATTGGGAGATTTAGAGCTGTGTTGTTCAACACCTTCTCCCACGGCTGAGATTTACTAATATTGACGGACAGATGGGTTGTTGGGTGATCCGAAGTCCTAACGAGCCACTGATTCATGTCAACTGCATGCCTAAACGGCTGCCGGCGCACAAAAAGGTTGGGGCCCACGGAAAAATAAAAATAAATTTTTTTTATTTTTAGTTGGCTCGTGGATCATGGAAATCTTCGCGTGATGCGGAGGTGGTCATAGGTATTAACTTTCTTAAGTTTCTTTGTATTAGTTTAATGCAAAGTGGTAACAAGATACAAATACAATACTCTTTGGATTAGAATTGTTTAAGACGGGATTGAGTTCATTCACAGACAATTTTGGACTCAAATACTTCTACTTATTAGCCAACACGAGTTGACATATTTGGTTACTATTCTAACCCCTCTCAAACTTTTAAAAGCCCAAGGACTAGCAAACGATTCATTTACCAAAATAGAAACTCGCGATCTTCAATGTAAGAGTTTGCATGACTTTTTTTTTTTAATTAATTTTTTATTTTAGTACCAGTTTGTGGATCCATGTTGTATTTTTCGGATACAAAATTTATAATTTTTAGATATTAGTTAATATTTTAATATTGAAAATTCTCCATTTTTAATATTAAAAAATATATTAAATGATATCTAAAATTATAAAATTTTATATCTAAGAAAGATACAGTTGGGCTCATATGTTAGTTCCAAAATAAAAAAAAATAAAAAAAAAGTTATGCAAATGTTGCATTGAAACGGCCTTCCACTAATAAAAAGTGAAAATATTGCAATAATGCTCTTTGTTTTAATTTTGAATTTCGGTCCCTCCCTCGATTTTCCATCATGGTTAGGTTGGTTTCCAGATTTGTCTATTTTAAAAATCTTTATGGGTTCTATCGTGGATTTGGCTGGTTTGCGAAAGATAAAAAAAGGAAAAAAGAAAAGAAATATACGTTGACAGGTTGTTTCTTAAACGTAGATGTGCCTAATCCAAAGGCATTGACATAAGGCGCGGGTGAGATCCAAGTATCCAACGCATCTTCCGCCGATCAGTAGTGATGACTTCCCCAGCACAGCACAGCCCGTCCCATGTCAACGACCACGTGCAATGCAGTGCAGCAACCAGCGCAGCATGGAAGTCAAAGTCAAAGTCCGTCACTCCAGATCTTCCCCGCTAAAACCTGCGCCAAATTGCTCATTTTTAACCCGAATTTTTATTTATGAAAGCGTCACGCGCTCAAGTTTGGCACTCACGTTCATTTCCCGTAATCTTAAACATTGACTTCGTGCACATGAAAATAACACTTGCTACTCCATTAGTGTTATCGGAGGGGTTGTAATATATGAGTAAATTAGGCAATTTTTTTTAATAAAAATTGTGATTGGAAAGTGATAAAACCTTTGATGAAAATTTTTTTGTGTAATAATTTTTAAAATAAAAAAATGATATGATACGATGTAGGCAATGATAATAGTAAAAAGAATAAAGTTAAAATAGATAGGTTAGATACATTGATAGTTATATAAAAATGATTGATAAGTATGGTCCATGTATAGAAAGAAGTAAAAAAAAATTTAAAAAATAGAATAGTTGTGTAGAATGAAAAGTTTTAACTTGAAATATTTTAGTGTAAATAAATACCTCAAAATTTTTTTCTTGAAATTTAAGCGAAGCAATTAAATGCATGCCGACAATGATGAGAAAAATATATAATTATTTAGGCAGTTATATATGACGTAAATTATACTTAGGATGCATTTTACATTCCCCTAAATTTGATTAATTTAAAATTTTTCACTCTCCACGAGTATTATATATTTTTAATTATTTCTTCACGTATTTCTATACAACTTTCATATTTTTTCAATCATTTATCTATAATTGCCCATATAACTATCTAATATATTTTAAGTTTATTCTGTTTACTCTCATCATTAACTTTATCTTATCGTAGCACTTCTAGTTCTTTAAAAAGTTTTACTCAAAAAGCTTTTTATTCAAAGACTTATAAGTTTTTTAAACTTTGTCCTCATGTGGGAGCATTTCGTCTTCCCATTAGATATTTAGATGTTTGGGAGCATATGGCCTTCATATTAGAAATTCTCAAGCCTTATTTAAATATCATAATTGAGATTTGATGTAATGCATCAATATTAAAAAGTTTAAAATTTTTATCAAATATCAAAACACACCCGTGAACCCTTATAAAGTCAAATAAAATGCAAACATAAGGATTGTGTCTTTCCATTATTGATTAACTATCTAAGGTTGTGTTTAAATATTTGAGTAAGGGTATTGCCTAACCGTAGATAAAAAGTCATTAAAGATATCCAAAAATGATTATACTTTCGTATCCATGTTGTTATTCTTTGTTAAAGATCTTTTGTTTTAAATATTTCATTTAAGCTTTAGTTTGTTTGATGATATGTATAATTTTATGGATTTCTATCCATTATAATTATATAGATTCAAGGTGGAACTTATGTTCATCTTTTCATGATTATGACATGTGGTCAAACACTTGATGCTCTTGCCTCATCCTCAACGTATAAGCAAATGGTATGATTTCCTTCCATAAGGGGTTAAGATTCTGCCAAATCCATTATAGAATGGAGGCTTGTCTTGATGATTATATGAAATTTATTTTATCTGTTATATTTAAGATTATTTATTCATTAGAGAACCAAGTTTCAAATATTTTCATGACACCATTTGACAAAAGTTTAAAAATAACATGAGAAAAGTTTTTTGATTCATCATATACCCTTTCAATGTTATCAATTATACACCATCTGTGAATGTTCTATCTCAATGAATTAATCTATTGCTCTCAAAAAAATATATACACCATCTAAAAGATTCTTTAGATAAATAATTTAATAAATTATTATAAGATTATACTGCATTTGTGAATAGATAAAAGTGATTTTTAAATTTTACACATAATTATTTATATTTTAAGAAAGCATGGCCTATCTCGGATTCTAATTGAATTGATTTTTAGCATTATGATAAAACAAAGTTTTAATCAAAGAGATAAATTTGAATTTTGATTTTACAAGGTCCATAAATTCATTTCCATAGAATTGATTTTGAACCCTTCTCCATCAGTTCCAAACGGTTAAATAATAAATATGTTGTGTTTTGGTTCACCATAACACTTATTACAACTTGCTGACCCATGAATTTCTAATCAGTCTCAAGAGGATTTTTGCCCACGTATAAATCAGGAGGAAGGAAGCAGTTAGCCAGGGCATTCTTATTATCGTAGTGCGACAGTTCGTTATCTGTACTGTACTGATCGGCGTCTCTTCGGCATCTAACTCCGGCATATCATTTCATCCATCAATGCTGTGTTTGCGCACCGTTGCATGTTATCCCGCATTGAAGTCATCAAACGACTATTGCATGTGTAAAACCAAAATACGCGGACCCCCTCACGAATCATGCACTCATGATCATTCCATCATGTACGTATGATCTGCTCAAACTTCATAGCTGGCAGTTCATGACACTGGTCATGATGATATACGTCCCTTAAAAAATATCTCATTAATCTAGGTAGATGTTTGGTAATTGAAATTTCTCGTGAGTTGTGAGATGGGTTAGGGAGTAAAAAAATGAAATATTTTAAGAATTTTATGATTGATATAAAATTATAGAGATAAAGTTGAAATAAATATGTTTGATGGAGATAGTTGATAGGAAAATTAATTAGAATATAAGAATAAAAATAAAAAATAAAAAAATTAATTGGAGAAGTAATTAGCTTGGGAAGGCGTCTCCTCACCGTTTTCCATACAATACCATAACCACAGAAAAAAAGGTCCTCTTGAATAGCGTGTATATGGGATGGTTTATGTGATTCTCATATATATATATATATATATATATATATATATATATATATATGAGGAATATTCAGGTGCAGCACCGTTGAAATGGGCTCCACATGATCATGAAATCATAATCTACTCCATCCATTGTATTTAGAATAATGTATTTTATAACCATACTAATTTTCATCCCAATCAGATATGTATATGAGCCCCATCTGAAAATGGTATAAATCCAACGTAATAAAATAGTTTGATGTAAATAAAAACTTTAAAGTATCTGATTGGGATGAAAATTAGTATGGTAATAAAATACATTATTCTAAATACAATGGGTGGAGTAGATCATGATTTCATGATCATGTGGGCCCATTTTTGGACAACTGCACCGTTGTTCCGGTGCAGCGTCCTGCACCGGAACAACTCTCATATATGTGTATATATATATAACATTTAAATACATTTTTTATAATTGCAATGCACATTGTTACATTTTTCTCCCATCAATCCACCTCATCTAAGTCTTTTGTATTACCAGCACGCCCTAACACCTATTTATCCTTCCCATCAGCCTAACACATGCAACAGAAATTCAAGAACTATCACCCAAAAGTTGGGGTGCCATTGGTTCTGGTTGAACCGTGTTCCATGCCCACCTGACATCTTTGTACAGAAAATTACAAATACTTTGCTAACCCCAAACAGGTGAATACTAATTCTTTTAGAGACCCAAAAATAGAGTTAAGATGAAGTCCACTATATCCCAATCCCTATCAACTCACTTAACCCAACTCCACTCGCACGTATAATATTTACTAAATCCTAAACTAAAAAATATTTTATGCTCTATTCCAACTACGACAGTTTACACTTTAGTTTAAGTGTTTTTTCATCTATACTTGTAGCATTAGTTTTTAAAATATTGAAAGTATATCTGCGTAGTTTGTTTGAAATGACATACGTAATTACGTATCACTTCTGCCACGGTTTTTTTTTTTTTTTTTTTTTTTTAAATGACAAAAATATCCCCGTGCGTTCTTGCACCGCCTACGTGCGCCCGGTCGATTTGCAGATATGCTGTTAGACGTTGACATGGCTGGCAAAAGAGGATGGTGATGTGGCCACGATCGGATTTGTTGGATCATCAAATTGGGGCTTCGGATAATTTTGCCAGGTTTCATGGCCTCAAGGGGTGGTCGACAAATGCTAGGGATGTCGCCGACGTTGTGGGAGAAGAACCCACTGCTCCCACGATTGGGGATTTGTGTTGTCAGGCAGTTGAATCTGGATCGAACGAAGATGGTAGTGCCGATCGATGTTGATCGGGGAAATGGCGGATTTGAAGGTGTTGCTGATCGAGAGAAGAGGAAATGGTTGACCTTCATTGGATCCCGCAGGTGAGGTGCACGACTGCCATAATTGAGCTTGATGGAGAGAAGGGAGCGCGCGCCGGCGTCAAATATGTAGAGGCTGCATCGCAGATGCTGCTGGAGCGCTGGAGATTGCCGTCACCGATAGATGTTGTAGCAGAGACAGTCATGGCTGTCTAGATGGGAAGATGATGGAGCATAAAAATAGTGCTATGGCAGTGTATGTTCATTTGTATACATGCAGCGGGTTAGTAAACATGCAAACCATGAAAATACTCTATAATTGTGATGATTATTTCCACTGGTCTATAAACATTTCCAAGTTATTCCATTTAAGTATTTAGCATATGCAATTTTATTTTATTTCAAACTGAATGAAATTATTTTGTTTTATATTTCTGTAGCACCCGCCAGGAGCGCTACGATAGGCTCGGAATGGTTTTCCGGGCCTTGGAAATGTGGATTGTGTTGGATAGCTACGTGCGCTTTAGTTTTCCTGCATTCACACGGGGTAAAATGAGTTAGGCCTCATAGTTTTTAGAAAACGGGCGTATGGGCGTTTTCTCGTGATTTCAGCAGCATAACGGCTAAGACAAGGCGTTAGCTCAAACATGCTGATGAGGTATATTTTGACCATGGACCAATATAATTTGTGATTAATTTTAGTTTATGAAATTATATGATTTTTCATATGTAAAAAAAAAAGGGAAAGAAAGAAAGAAAAAAATATATAATGATAAAAAAATGAATGAAAGAAAAGAAAATGGTGGGCGGGATGAACAAGATGAAAAAAAAAAAAAAGAAATGCATGAGAAAGATGCGTTTTGGACGAAATAGCCACCCGAGTAAAAAAAAAAAAAAAAGAAGAAGAAGAAGAAGAAGAAGAAGAAAGAGAGAGCTGAGGCTGAAAGCCATGAGTTGCGTCGTGGCTAGGCTGAATGCCGTGAATGAGAGGGTGCGGTGGACGAAGCCGCTGATCTCCCTCTCAATACATCCCTCAAACCAGAGAAGAGGCTATGCTTTTCTTGGCTTCAGCACTCATAATGATGCTATGGCTGCCTATGCTAAACTACAAAAGAGAAGTATTTTCTTTGGCACAGATGTGAGAGTTGAGGTTCCATTTGCTGTTGAGCCAGATGAAGACTTCATAGCTCAGGAGAAATCCACATTCGTCGATGGTTCGCCAGCTACCTGGGATGAGGAGCAAGTGCGAAAATGTTTCAAAAGAATCCTGTATATAAGATCTTTGCTGGCCTGATCACCGGAGCTGCAATCCATCAAGGTCTCTCCAGTTGAGCGCTTTCTAGAGAAGGCTAATACAGGCCGTCGGAGCAGTTCCAAGCTGGTGGGAAGAAGCGTCCAGCAGGGCTGCTAGGGAACGCCATGAAGAGAAGGGACAGCTACATTCAGCTTTCCTCCTCCTGAACATGCGATCCCTCGGCCAGAAGCACCGCATCAACGACCTCCTCGAAGACACCGCCGCCCTCAAGGAGGAGCGGGAGTCCCTCGCCCAACGCATGCACCAAATCAAGAGCCGCCTCCTCCACGAGGCCTCCCTCGACTCAACTGGCCTCTTTGCTTCCAGGCTCGGCCGCCTCTTCAACCAAACCAACACCTGAAGTTCAGCCAGTACAAGCTTCCTTGTATGGAATGATAATGGAGAAGCTGATGATGGAAAGGACACTTCCAACAATTTTGATTTCTTAAATGAGATGGACGGTGGGATCAGCGTCTCGGATCTGCTGGAGTCCACCGGCGAAGAGAAGAACATGATTCCTTCCGAGGAGAACCAGCCATCGGTGACGGAGATGGACCATGTCCTCTTGTCGACCGACCAAAAGACTGACTTCGCTGCGGCTGATGACGTGTCTCGCTGCGATGACGACGAGTTGAGGGAGAATGCGGTCGGCAGGGTCGATCTCAACTTGGCGCAAACGGAGGAAAGGATCTAATTGAAAGGCTCAGTGCATCTATTCAGTCACGTGCTGATGCTGATCAGATAATTTAGAGTCAGAAAGCAACTATCTCTGAACTTGACACTCGGTTAATGGAAGAACAAAAAGAGAGAACGAATGGCCGAGAGCTACAGCAGGAAGCTGGTCGTGGAAGTCTGCAACGCCAGGAACCTAATGCCCAAGGACGGACAGGGCACCGCCAGGTCAATTTCAACTGCCAACGCCGACGGACCAAGACCGAGTTCCGGGATTTGAATCCGCAGTGGGACGAGAAGATCGAGTTTTCGGTTCACGATCCCGATTCCACGGCCTCCGAGACGCTGGAGCTGAACATCTATAATGCCAAGAAGACCCATGCATAGGAAACTACCAAGTGTGAGCTTACCTTCTCAGTTTTCCCATCCCCGCCGTGCAGCCCTCCGCTCCTCCTCCCTCCTCCGTCGCGTCGACAGATGAAGCTTCGAAGCTTGCTGCGGTTTTCGCGCCGAATAGGAGGCCACTAAGCTCAACGTACAGAAGGACGTTGCTGACCAATCCCTGGCTGGGACTGGTTATTCCCTCGGTTGCAGCCGCCGTCGCGCCGCCGGGATCGGGAAGCCGATCATCAGAGCTTTCAGATTCTTCTGGGGCGCTGTCCGACCAGCTTCGGAGCAGCGGCATCACGTCCGACGCGATTCACTCGTGCAGAGACGAGGACGAGATGGAGACGGAGAGCAACCATGACTGCAAGGAGTGAAGAATTCGACTACGACAGCAGCTGCTCTTCCATCGCCACCCGCGACTCTGCCCATGGCTGGGCAGCGACGTCAGCTTCGGCAGCTCCAGTTCCTTCTCCGTCCGCTCCTACGCCGAGAGTGCCGCCTCCTTGTGCAGCAGCCACAAGCCGCACAAGGCCAACCAGGCCCACTGGGAGGCAATGGCCCGCAGCCGCCGCTACTGTAAGAAACGTCATATACGAGAGCCTCGAGTCTGCGCCCCTCTACGTGAGGTTGAGGTTGGCGCGGTACATCTCCCTGGCACTAAGTGAGTGGAAAATACACGGGGGAAACACCGAGCTCCCCGATCTCCTGATCGACCGCCTAGCAACTAGATTTCAGAAGGCCGGTGAATACATCAGGGTCAAGATTGCTGCTGAGGCAGCCAGGCGTGGTTCCAGTGCCGGGGAGTGGTGGTGCGACTTGACGGCGCAGACCCCCGACAGGTACTCGATGATGGCAGAGGTCACAATGGGCTGGTGCAAGATCGCATTCTGGCTCCTTTTCAAGGCCCCAACCGAGAAGTGGCAGGCGTTTGCCAGGGCCACGAAGTTTAGCACACTGAGGGACGCTGACAGGAACTCGATAGGTGCAGTGGCACTCCCTGCGGGGGAAGCGTAACGGAACATCGTCGACGTCGGCTCCCCTGGCGAGTTCGAGATAATGCGGCCCACCGCGGCGTACGAGAAGCTGCTCCAGGCGCTACCGAGGATTCACCACGGGCGGCCGGAGGACCTCCAACAGCTGGTGCGGCTGTTGTCAGACGCGGCGAAGCGGTCGATCCGAGGGCGGGGGCTGCACCTGCCGCCGGGGAGGAAGAGCCGCTACATGCAGACCAAGTGGTTGGGTCTGTACAAACGGATGTTGAACGCGACCAAGGTCCGACAAAACCACGTGAACTACCAGCGGACAGGGTGGGGCGGCAGGAGCTGCAAATCTCTGATGGGGTTGAAGCGGACAATGCACCCGTTGGAAGATGAGGCCCATGCAACCGCTATATCATGCAGAAGGTGTGGGACGACGCTAACGTGAGCAGCCATTGCTGCCAGAGCTGAAAGAGTACAGAGCCGAGAGGGAAGAGGGGCGAGGCCGTGCGAAGTAGAGAGCGGAGAAGTGCAGCGCGAACCCCCCCTCCGGCGCACATTAGCGGCTTTCTCTACCCACATGACTGGCAGAATCCAAGCAAGACCTCTGCGTTTTCTACAGCCGTGCAAAGAAGCGCCGGAGGATCGCAGGAGGCTATTGTTGTGGAAGGCGACGAACGAGATGCTCAACTACGTGCGCGTGATCAAGTTCCAGGCGAGGGAGGAAGACTGCGAGCGAGATACAGAGAGAGAATGGAGTTGGGCTATGGCGGGAAAGGAGGGGGACAGATGCTGTTGGCTGTAGCTGCAGCATTCCTCCTCCGTCTTCTTTCCGGACCAGGGCTTGCCAAGCTGCCGGAAATTGACTCCGACTACGGACGAGTCAGCAGACGAATCCGCCGAAAAATCTGACTTCGATGAAGCTCAGGCTGCCGGGAAAGTCTTCCCGGTCACCATTCGCTGCACCGACATCACATGCTCGCTGTTGGACAAATCCGGAAAAACAGTGAGATTTCTACTCTCTAATGTGAATGGAGAGGCAAAACCAGGAAGGTTGCTCGCAATCATGGGCCCATCCGGCTCTGGGGAGAGGAATTTTCTACGGAGATGTGTTCAGCAATGCAGTTCCGCGGGAAAAGCAGTTCCGGCGCGGTTCCGCAGTAAAGCAGTTTCGCGTGAATCTGGTTCCGCGGCAACGAAGTTCCGCGGCGATGCAGTTCCGCGGGAAAGCCAGTTCCGGCGCGGTTCCGCAGTAAAGCAGTTTCGCGTGAATCTGGTTCCGCGGCAACGAAGTTCCGCGGCGATGCAGTTCCGCGGGAAAAGCAGTTTCGGCGCGGTTCCGCAGTAAAGCAGTTCCGCGTGAATCTGGTTCCGCGGCAACGAAGTTCCGCGGGAACGAGTTCCGCGTGAAGACGGTTCCGTGGGAAGGCAGTTCCGCGCGAGGATGGTTCCGCGGGAAGACGGTTCCGCGTGAGCTTGCATCTACAGCCGCGGAACCCATCCCAGACTCGGCGAAAGCCTATAAATAGCCGCAGTTCGGCAAAGACAACGGGGAACGACAGCAACGAGAGGGAGGAGAACTTGGAGCAGAAAGCTCAACGAAGTTCTCCAGATTTTTTCTTTTTTTTTTTCTTTTTCTTTTTTCTTTTCTTAAAAAAAAAAGAGAGAGAGAGAGTTTCTTCTTTATATTATATATATATATATTATATATATACAAATATATAAATATATACATATATATTATTTTCAAAAACTACTTTTCCTAACGTGGATACTCCCCGACTGGCGGGTTGAATTGACACACGGGTTAAGTATATTTTCCCTTTTGAAAATAAAATAAAAATATATATGTGTATATTATATAAATATATATATATATATACATATATATTATTTTCAAAAAAAAAACTACTTTTCCTAACGTGGATACTCCCCGACTGGCGGGTTGAATTGACACACGGGTTAAGTATATTTTCTCCTATAAAAATATATATATGTATATTATTTATATATAAATATATATATACATATATATTATTTTCAAAAACTACTTTTCCCAACGTGGATACTCCCCGACTGGCGGGTTGAATTGACACACGGGTTAAGTATATTTTCTCCTATAAAAATATATATATGTATATTATTTATATATAAATATATATACATATATATTATTTTCAAAAACTACTTTTCCCAACGTGGATACTCCCCGACTGGCGGGTTGAACCGACACACGGGTTAAGTATATTTGCTCCTACAAAAATATATATATGTATATTATTTATATATAAATATATATATACATATATATTATTTTCAAAAACTACTTTTCCCAACGTGGATACTCCCCGACTGGCGGGTTGAATTGACACACGGGTTAAGTATATTTTCTCCTATAAAAATATATATATGTATATTATTTATATATAAATATATATACATATATATTATTTTCAAAAACTACTTTTCCCAACGTGGATACTCCCCGACTGGCGGGTTGAACCGACACACGGGTTAAGTATATTTGCTCCTACAAAAATATATATATGTATATTATTTATATATAAATATATATATACATATATATTATTTTCAAAAAACTACTTTTCCCAACGTGGATACTCCCCGACTGGCGGGTTGAATTGACACACGGGTTAAGTATATTTTCTCCTATAAAAATATATATATGTATATTATTTATATATAAATATATATATACATATATATTATTTTCAAAAACTACTTTTCCCAACGTGGATACTCCCCGACTGGCGGGTTGAATTGACACACGGGTTAAGTATATTTTCCCTCTTATGAAAATAAAAATAAATATATATGTATTTTCTATAAAAATATATCAGAATATACATATATATTCAAAGGCATCCAAAAATTAAGATTTTGACTTCTAAGATTATATAAATATATATATACATATATATATATATCAAAAAAAAAATGATGACGACTTCTTCGCTCAATCCGAGCCAAAAATCTCTAAAAAGCCCAAGCTGGCTCAAAATTTTCCAAAAAAGCCCAAGCTGGCTCAAAATTTTCCAAAAAGCCCAAGCTGGCCCAAAAATCTCCAAAAAGCCCAAGATGGCTAAAAACTCTCCAAAAAGCCCAAGCTGGCCCAAAAATCTCCAAAAATCCCAAGATGGCTAAAAATTCTCCAAAAAGCCCAAGCTGACTGAAAATTTTCCAAAAAGCCCAAGTTGGCCCAAAAATCTCCAAAAAGCCCAAGATGGCTAAAAACTCTCCAAAAAGCCCAAGCTGGCTCAAAATTTTCCAAAAAGCCCAAGATGGCTAAAAACCCTCAAAAAAGCCCAAGCTGGCTCAAAATTTTCCAAAAAGCCCAAGATGGCTAAAAACCCTCAAAAAAGCCCAAGCTGACTCAAAACTCTCAAAAAAAAAGCCCAAGTTGGCCCAAAAATCTCCAAAAAGCCCAAGATGGCTAAAAACTCTCCAAAAAGCCCAAGCTGGCTCAAAATTTTCCAAAAAGCCCAAGATGGCTAAAAACCCTCAAAAAAGCCCAAGCTGGTTCAAAATTTTCCAAAAAGCCCAAGATGGCTAAAAACCCTCAAAAAAGCCCAAGCTGGCTCAAAACTCTCCAAAAAAAGCCCAAGTTGGCCCAAAAATCTCCAAAAAGCCCAAGATGGCTAAAAACTCTCCAAAAAGCCCAAGATGGCTAAAAACTCTCCAAAAAGCCCAAGCTGGCTCAAAACTTTTCAAAAAGCCCAAGATGGCTAAAAACCCTCAAAAAAGCCCAAGCTGGCTCAAAACTCTTCAAAAAGCCCATGATGGCCCAAAACTCTACAAAAAGCCCAAGATGGCTACCAACCCTCCAAAAAGCTTGAGATAGCTCAAAAATCTCCAAAAAGCCCAAGATGGCTCAAAAATCCCCCAACAAGCCCAGTTGGGCTCAAACCCTTTTTAATGGTCAAAGTTGACCTAAAAATACTTTTAAACCCGGTTAAATCCATTTCTTGGTAAAACCACCCAATTATTCAATCCAGAGGCTGAAAGCGGGAGACGCTGGTTTCTTGTACAAGTACAGAAGCTGAAAGCGGGACACGCTGGTCTGCTGTGTAAATCCAGAAGCTAAGAGCGCACTTAGTTTGCTGTGTAGGGTCACTAGTGTAGCCGACGGGCCCCTCACTAGTTCCCAAACCGAGTCATCGCTGGTCGACGGGCTAAGCGTAAACTCATATTTATGTCATGGCGCGTGGCGTCATGTACCTCATATTCAAATTATGGCGCGTGGCGTCATATACCCCATATTTAAGTCATGGCGCGTGGCGTCATGTACTTCATATTCAAGATATGGCGCGTGGCGTCATATACCTCACATTCGAGTCACGGCGCGGGGCGAAGTGTACTCATTTATCTTTATATTTTTGTTAGACACGATTTTTCGTGCACTTGTAAAGACGTAGAAGGATCTTCTACGCACTTCATTATTATTAAGCATTTTTTTTTATGGACCATTGTATTCAGCTCTTTTAATCAAGGGTTTTCTCGTTAGAGATGTAAAATCAGAATGTGGAACACAATGCAAAATATTTCTGTGATGTACTTTTCGGACTCGGTTAAAAGAATTAGATGCTTTAAAATTTTGCTGGGAAATTAATTAAGCATTTATTCTCAAAGCCACAGGGAATACAATTTTCAACCGAATGAATATTGAATTAAAAATACATAAATATTCACGATTTCTCACGAACGAGGCCGGAACAAATGGTGAACCCGACGTGAAACATTCTCCCTTCATCTTTAAGAGCTGAAAACTATGGTCTTCATATGCTTATTTAATTTCTCACTACTAACACTTTGAAATGCTTCTTTGCAGACTTCATGGCGCATTCGATGGCTTTTGGATTCCTGCCCAATGGTGGTTTTGTCATTTCTATGCCAAACCACATGGATGCGGCTATCCCGCATCACTTTATTCACGTACCAGAGAAGCCGGAGCATCGTGTCTATCGACACGTCGACTACTCTCCTGCAGCGATCAGGCAAAGGAGAGATCAATCTGCACTACTCAAGGAGCCTCTTATTGTTCAAAGCTCGAAGACCACTCCTATTCAACCGACAAAGTCTCTGCAGGCGCCCATCCGAATGGGCCCGCCTGCTCGACAGTCAGACTATGCCAAGAAGTCCGCCCATCGGCTTGCTGCACCAGCCCAACCAGCAGCACAACAGCCTGCAGGACAACCTGTTTTGCAGTCCCATTCCATGAAGAGATCTGCGAGACAATCTACTGCAGCTCGGCTAGTGCCAACTGGCCGACCAGAAGTCAATGTTCCCCGAAAAGGGGGCAAAACTGTGCTGAATCCTGTTCGATGCACCATCACTCGCCAATTTGGTCGGGCCGCCTCAAGGATTGTTAACCTAGCCCCCCGACCTAGCCAAGGTGACACCCAGGAGCGGAAGAAGTTAAGAAGACAAACCAAGTTTTCTCAGCTGGAGGCTCCATTGGCCGATGGAAGGGACGACCAATTCAAGCCGCAAGGACCTATTATTATCCGATCCAGTTTAGGCACCCTGCGATTCGTCATCCCTGACCCGACGCATTCGCCCCATCAGTCAACCCATGCTCCATCTAGCTCACAAGCTAGAGTCAAATCTCCAGATCACTATGATACTGCCAACATAGTGACGGTTCCTCATCACGTATCAAGGAAACAAAGGAGAAAAGCGCAGCAGAAAAAGCAGTTCGGGAAAGCAACTTCTCGGTTAAACTTGAAGGCTTCATCACCACTGCCACCAGGACCAAGACATAGGCTGTTCTCACACCCCCGACAAAGGGGTGGGCCGCAAAAGAAGCCACTACAGAACTCTCGCAAATTGAGAGTGCCTCAAAAGCCAAGACTCTTTAGCGGGTGGCAGTATCCCCAGAGGCGCCATACGACGTATCCACGCTCGGTGCTCAGGCTGATCCCTGATTTTATACACAAAAATCAATTCGCCTCATTGATCAGACTGAGGGAGGATATGACTTATGCGCCTGTCGTGGCCCCGTCTCGAGAAAAGCACCGAATGCCGCACCCCAAAAGAGAAGCTAAAAGGAGGAGACATCTCCTCCAAACGACGGAAGTCAACATGGTAGACCTCACCCAGCCAAGCACTTCCAAAGCATCCGAGATGTTAACCCGGTCAAGGGCAGCCGCAATGCCCATTACGCCGCCATTCTGTAGCCTCTCTCATCCTGAAGGGGTCAGGGCCGCTCTCCCAAGAGGTCAATTTGAAGCCTCTTACATGGTGGGCGAAGAAGAAGAGGTTCTTACACCCAAGTCTCAGCTCATTCATGACCTCCGGGAGGAGATTAAGAGTATGAAACGGGCTATGGAAACTCAAGGCAACAAGACATCAGGTTCCCATCAACCACCATCACCAAGGAACCGTCAATCGGTCCATCAGCCAGAGAAACCAGTCAGGCAGCGGACCGAGGAAGATGAAAATGCAGAATTGGAGCCAGGCTTTCTGCAGTTCAATAACCTACGTATCAATACCCCTCGAACGCAAGACGCACGGGTAAACACACCCATGGGGTCTCCACCCAGGTATATTGCACAGAAGGAGATGGTACATCAGCTTGTGGCCGAATGCCTTCGTCGACAGGCACCTCAACTCACTGGGGTCCCTACAACGACAATCAACAGGCCTTATCCCCTAGAGGTTGAAGCGGAGCTCCTACCTAGAGATTTGAAGCCACCAAAAATCCAATTCGATGGGACTGGGAGCGCGTTAAAGCACCTGGCATCATTCCACTATGCCATGGGCAATTGGGCGCACCATTCAAATTTTTGTCTTCGAATGTTTCCCAATACTCTTTTCCGGTGATGCTTTCCAGTGGTACATATCTCTCCCAATCGGCTCAGTCCAAACATGAGAAGAGATGAAAGAAATGTTCATCTCCCGATTCGTTGATACCACACGAGAAGTACAACTATCGGAATTATCTACCTTGTCCCAAAAGAAGGACGAGCCGGTTGAAGACTACATCACTAGATGGCAAAGGGCCGCTAATCGATGTCAAGTACCCCTCTCTCAAGCAATGAAGGTTAATCTTTGCCGGAATGGCATCAAGACGGAAATCTCGTTGCTGATGAATGAACAACTAAGCACATTTCAAGCCCTGGCTACAGAAGCTTGTCGAAAAGAATATTTGTTGTCTCAACAAAAAGCTTGGAAGAAAGAGTCATCCACAACCACTACATTTAAGAAGAAGAAAGCTGGAGAGACCTCTGCAAACACTACGGAGGCTAGGAAGCAACCAGATAAAGCAAAGCCGCCTGTAAAAGAGCAGCCTGCAAGACCCTTTCGAAGAGAGGAAATCCAATATGCCTTTGGTGAAGATGACGTGGAGACGCTATTCCAGCACCTCATGTCGACCGGGCTATTCGAGTTGCCTGCCCCAAAAAGGCCAGAAGAGGTTGGACGCACTTCTCACCAGCGATATTGCAGTTACCACCGATATGTTGGTCATCCCACTAAAAAGTGTTGGGATCTCCAAGCAATATTGCAAGACTACATCGACAAGGGGGTTATAAAACTCAGTCCTCCAGCGCAAGCTTCATCAAATGTCGTGACAATTGAGATAGCAGGAAAGGGTGATTGGGAAGTGGTTCGAAAACCACCAAGCCTAAGACGGACAAGAAGGTGTCTCAAAAATTTATACAGAGAAGACAAGAGAATAAGGGATAAGGCCATTCTCCCTTTCTTCTCAAGGCATTCAAGGCAATCCTCACGGGTGCAACCATTCATGATCATGGACTTTTTGCAGCCCGAGTTGCTACTCCCATTCTACCAATGGCTAGCTGGAAGATCGCCTCGACCAAAAAAAAGAAAGATACATTCTCGAGGAATTACAGAATATAACTCCATGCGAATTCCCTGAGGATGGTCCGTTTTGGGACCTAGATAGCAACAAAGGAGAAATTGAAACTTGCTATCATATAAATGCATCTGCGTCCAAGTCCGCAAAGCGACGAAGAACTGCCTCGGTGTTTATCCCTAACTACACCAAGTTTAAAGTTGGGATGTCACCAGTAAACCACATCATCACGTATTTACGAGAATCTCGGCTTCTGTCAGCATCTTGGGAAACCAGAGTGGAATATTTTCGATACTCACTGGGGGAATCAGTGATGTCTTGGTACCAGGATAATCATATCGAAGAAATTACCGAGTGGATCATCTTGATAGATACGTTCTTGGTCCACTTCCTATCAAGACAAAGAGAGCAGTTCCCCAGTAATTACTTGAGGGAAATACAATACAGTCAAGAATCTACCGCTCATTATGTAAATTATCTCAGGGACAGTACATGGAGTGATCCCTTGGCCATATGGCTGCCTGAACCTGAAATGGTTATGAAGTACCTTTCGGATGCGGTATGCCCTCCGACTGACAATGGGTACAAGACCTTTGGGGCTAAAACTTTCATAAAGGCAATCCGATGGGTCGGCAACGAAGGCTTCAAACAAGAGGCAATCTTTAGCGACGCTGAAGGTTTTGGGAGGACAAATCAACTCCAAGTTCTGCACGTACTGCAGTTAAACGATGCGCCCATCCTCCGAGTGTTCCCTTTCTTAACCAAGGAGTTAAGCTATGATTGGCCACATATTCAGTTATTCCATGAGAATCATAAGTATGTGTTACCGCACTTATTTGATTATTCGTTGCCAGTCTATCAAATGGGGCAAACAGAAGAGTTTGCATTCGAGCACTTTATTTTGAGCTTGGCTCATGACAGTTGTGCTATTCTCTGGATCTCCTCACTTCCTGAAGAAGCATTTGGTTCTTGCGAGGAGTTCATTGATATGTTTATCCTAAGATTCCACGAATATGAGGCAGAGTTCCCTCCATAGATGATAGAAGTCATGCACCCCCTATCAGGAGAATCTCAATATGACTACATCTTGAGATGGATAAACTGCAGAATAATCAACCAAAAATTCGACAAAGAAGAAATCATGGTTCATCAGTGCATCAAGTCAATGAGTGGGTATTTTCCTGAAATTCCAAAACTACAGCCATTCTTCTCAGATGTACTACGAACATTGGCTACAAACATTCAGGACTCTGCTTCTTGCAATATAGTGCAAGTTGAAGAGGATGTTCTCACAATTCTTCGATCTGGTCGAATCACACCAGAAAATAAGGGTAAAGCCCCGATACAAGAAAATCATACTCAGGCAGAACAGCACATACCAGCCAAATAGGGCAAATTCTCAGTAAACTATGATGTGCTTGAACACTTGAAGCAACTCCCTGCTCGACTCAGTATTTACAATGCTTTGCAGCTGTCACAAGAAGCCACGGATGCACTGGTTAGTGCTCTGACAGATGAAAATGTCCGTCTTGCTTACCTGGTCGACGCCACTGAATGTGATGAAGTCATTTCATTCACTGATGAGGTATATTTTGATTAATTCTAGTCTATGGAATCATATGATTTTTCATGTTAAAAAAAAAAAAAAAAAAAAAAAAAAAAAGAGAGAGTTGAAAGGGCAAAATGGGAAAACTCCTCTGCGACACGTCAGCCATGGCAGAGACGCTACAACCTCCGTCTCCAATGGCGGCCTCGGCAACTGCCCCGTCCTCTGCCTCATGAACAAATGCCTCCGCGCTCTCCGCAAGAAATACAACTGGATACTCCAGATGGAGGAAAGCCTCCCCCAAGGAAAAGTCCTCAGCAAAGACGTCCCCCGCTCCAAGTCTGCGGCCTCTGTCCTCATCGATGAATATGAGAAGCTTCGGTAGCCTCTCTCCGATGCCCTCCAGGAGGAGCTCGCCCTCTATAACCACACTCCTCGGCCGGAATCGCAGTCGGAACTGCCCCCCGCAGCCACCGCCTCCGACTCCACCTCTTCAGAATCGCCGGTGGAGCCAACGATCGAAGACCTGCCCAGCCTCATCTACTTCGGGAGCCTCTTCAACGTGAAGCAGCAGAGCGAGCTCACCTCCACAATGCTGACGCGGACGCATGAGCGCGAGTGCTGCCTCACCTACGACTACGTGACGGACGATGCCACTGATCTTCTCGGGGAGAAGGACTTCGACCTGATCTCCTTGCTTGGTGGCCTCATGATCGCGCGGCCGCCGCATTCCAGCTTATCGCACAAGAACGCGATCCGAAGCTGCGTGCAGCATGCCCATTTGTGGCTAGCCTATCCAACCTGGAATGGTCGTTACTTATGCTGAGCTGAGAGAGAGACGATGGCTTTGAGCGTTAAGAAGACGAAGTCCGGCCGGGAATACAAGGTCAAGGACCTTGCTCAGGCGAACTTCGGCCATCTCAAGATCGAGCTCACCGAGGTCGAGATGCCGGGGCTCATGTCCTGCCGCTCGGAGATCGGTCCGGCGCAGCCGTTCAAGGGCACCAAGATCTCCGGCTCTCTCCACATGACCATCCAGACCGCCGTCCTCATCGAGACTCTCACCGCCCTCGGCGCTGAGGTCCGCTGGTGCTCCTGCAATATTCTCTCCACGCAGGACCATGCCGCCACCACCATCGCCCGCGACAGCGCCGCCGTCTTTGCCTGGAAGGGCGAGACGCTCCAGAAGTACTGGTGGTACACTGAGCGCATCCCCGACTGGGGCCCCTCAGGCGAACCCGACCTCATCATCGACGATGGTGGCGACATGACGCTACTCATCCATGAGGGGGTGAAGGCCGAGGAGGAGTATCGCTGAGTCGAATCATTCGGTTCATCTCTTAAAGACCGTCTTCGTTGTGGATTCTCTCCTCTGTGTTTTATGCCAGAGACGTGTTCCTAGACTGGGAGTGGTATCCCTTATTTGGATTTTCAAGGAATCTGACTACTTTCCGTGGAATCCATTTGTATCACAAGGCCTCAGATCCCAGAGGAAAAGAACTGCCAGCTCTAGCATTTTGCAAGACCGAAGCAAGAGATTCTTTCAGCAGGAGGGAAAAATGGGCGAACCCAGAGCTGCATCCCAGCCATGCTGGTAAGGAGGTCCAAAGCAAACAGAGTAGCTCCACCAGAAGTTGAACCAAGGTTCATATGAAAGATCCGACAGCGAGTTCAAGCACGACAACGGATCGAACTCTATCAAGCTCGAATGGTCGAAGCATATAATAAAGTCGTGAGGCATCGCTCGTTCAAAAGAGGAGATTTGGTGCTAAAGCTACGCATAGAGCTTATGGCCGGGGGCAAACTTACTGGCAAATTTGAGCCTAAATGGGAAGGGCCTTACATTATTGAGAGGGTCCATGGCAATGACACATATGAAGTTGTTAATTGCGGAAATCGAGTGAAAGCAACCGCGAATGAGAATTACGTAAAAAGATACTATCCATGAAATGACAAAGAAAGTCATATATTAAAAGAATCTCTACAGCCTCCCTCGTAGAAGGAAGGGACTCCTTCAAAACTCGAATGGAGTTCACTACATCGGCAGGAGAAACAGGTAACGGCTCTATCAATGTCCAATTCTCCCCGCCATGAGCACCATCATCAGATATTTCGACAACTAAAGCAGTTGTCAAAAAAAAAAAAAAAAAAAAAAAAGTCTCCATGAATCGAGTTCCAGTGGCAAGGTCTGGCACTGGGTAGAAAGGTTTCTCTGTCTTATAAAGATGGTAAACCTATTGATGGCAAAGGCGTTCGTATCAGACCAAGACTTTCAAAGTTGAGATACGTTTTGCTGCCAAAATTCCAATGAAAGTTATTGCAAATGCTCTGCGAGGACACGATTCCTAGAGTTCTCAAGAAGCCTTAAGGGTTCTAGATATGATCCTAAGGCAGCATGCTACAAAGCAGGGTTGCCTTCTGGTTCGGCAGTCATTTTTTCACAATGATCCCAGTAACTTTGTTGACATTGGAGGTGGAGTTTTGGGTTGTCGTAGTTTTCATTCTAGCTTCCGAACCAGTCAAGAGGGCTTGTCTCTAAATATTGATGAGTCTACTACAATGAGGCCTGGCCCTGTTGATGAATTTCTGATGGCTAATCAAAATGTTAGAAATCATGGTGAAGATGATTGGGGAAAGGCAAAGAGAACTCTGAAGAATCTGAAGGTTTTCAGCAAATATGCCATGCATTAATGTTGGAAAGCCAAAACGCCCCACTTACTATCCTGTCGAGCTCTGCTCTCTGGTTTCATCGCAAATGTATACTAAATCTCTATCAACTTTGCAAAGATCATCACTGGTTGAAAAACCACGACAGAAACCACAAGAAAGGATGCAAACTTTAAGTAATGCATTAAGAAGCAGCAACTATGGTGCTGATGAAATGTCGAAGGCATGCGGTGTTTCGACCAATGGTAACTTCACTCAAGTAGAAGGCCATGTCTGGAATGCACCAAAGATTGGCAATGATGAATTCTTTCCTAGAAATGGTCGATGGAATTTCAACAATAAGAAACTTGTGGACCCTCAAAAAAAAAAAAAAAAAAAAAAAAAAATAGAAAGATGGGCTATTGTAAACTTTTCTGCTCGCTGCGATGTTCGGTCTCTTGCTCATGATCTACACAAATGTGGGGCGATGAAAGACATTGTCATTGCAGAACCATTAGATTACTTTGAAGAGAATCCTCAATTTAGGCGTGCTCCACCTACTGTTAGGGTCGACAAGATGTTCGAAATCATTCAGTCAAAGCTTCCAGGAGCCCCTCAGTTTCTTCTCTGTGTTTTGCCCAAGAGAAAGAATTGTGATATATATGGCCCATGAAAAAAAAAAAAGGTCCTCATTACGCCATGAGAAGCCTGCCAAACAACATGTCAGGAATCACGCCTTTACAAGTGGCTCACGGCGGCATAATTCCTGAGGGGGCATTTGATGAGGTATATTTTGACCATGGACCAATATAATTTGTGATTAATTTTAGTTTATGAAATTATATGATTTTTCATATGTAAAAAAAAAAGGGAAAGAAAGAAAGAAAAAAATATATAATGATAAAAAAATGAATGAAAGAAAAGAAAATGGTGGGCGGGATGAACAAGATGAAAAAAAAAAAAAAGAAATGCATGAGAAAGATGCGTTTTGGACGAAATAGCCACCCGAGTAAAAAAAAAAAAAAAGAAGAAGAAGAAGAAGAAGAAGAAGAAAGAGAGAGCTGAGGCTGAAAGCCATGAGTTGCGTCGTGGCTAGGCTGAATGCCGTGAATGAGAGGGTGCGGTGGACGAAGCCGCTGATCTCCCTCTCAATACATCCCTCAAACCAGAGAAGAGGCTATGCTTTTCTTGGCTTCAGCACTCATAATGATGCTATGGCTGCCTATGCTAAACTACAAAAGAGAAGTATTTTCTTTGGCACAGATGTGAGAGTTGAGGTTCCATTTGCTGTTGAGCCAGATGAAGACTTCATAGCTCAGGAGAAATCCACATTCGTCGATGGTTCGCCAGCTACCTGGGATGAGGAGCAAGTGCGAAAATGTTTCAAAAGAATCCTGTATATAAGATCTTTGCTGGCCTGATCACCGGAGCTGCAATCCATCAAGGTCTCTCCAGTTGAGCGCTTTCTAGAGAAGGCTAATACAGGCCGTCGGAGCAGTTCCAAGCTGGTGGGAAGAAGCGTCCAGCAGGGCTGCTAGGGAACGCCATGAAGAGAAGGGACAGCTACATTCAGCTTTCCTCCTCCTGAACATGCGATCCCTCGGCCAGAAGCACCGCATCAACGACCTCCTCGAAGACACCGCCGCCCTCAAGGAGGAGCGGGAGTCCCTCGCCCAACGCATGCACCAAATCAAGAGCCGCCTCCTCCACGAGGCCTCCCTCGACTCAACTGGCCTCTTTGCTTCCAGGCTCGGCCGCCTCTTCAACCAAACCAACACCTGAAGTTCAGCCAGTACAAGCTTCCTTGTATGGAATGATAATGGAGAAGCTGATGATGGAAAGGACACTTCCAACAATTTTGATTTCTTAAATGAGATGGACGGTGGGATCAGCGTCTCGGATCTGCTGGAGTCCACCGGCGAAGAGAAGAACATGATTCCTTCCGAGGAGAACCAGCCATCGGTGACGGAGATGGACCATGTCCTCTTGTCGACCGACCAAAAGACTGACTTCGCTGCGGCTGATGACGTGTCTCGCTGCGATGACGACGAGTTGAGGGAGAATGCGGTCGGCAGGGTCGATCTCAACTTGGCGCAAACGGAGGAAAGGATCTAATTGAAAGGCTCAGTGCATCTATTCAGTCACGTGCTGATGCTGATCAGATAATTTAGAGTCAGAAAGCAACTATCTCTGAACTTGACACTCGGTTAATGGAAGAACAAAAAGAGAGAACGAATGGCCGAGAGCTACAGCAGGAAGCTGGTCGTGGAAGTCTGCAACGCCAGGAACCTAATGCCCAAGGACGGACAGGGCACCGCCAGGTCAATTTCAACTGCCAACGCCGACGGACCAAGACCGAGTTCCGGGATTTGAATCCGCAGTGGGACGAGAAGATCGAGTTTTCGGTTCACGATCCCGATTCCACGGCCTCCGAGACGCTGGAGCTGAACATCTATAATGCCAAGAAGACCCATGCATAGGAAACTACCAAGTGTGAGCTTACCTTCTCAGTTTTCCCATCCCCGCCGTGCAGCCCTCCGCTCCTCCTCCCTCCTCCGTCGCGTCGACAGATGAAGCTTCGAAGCTTGCTGCGGTTTTCGCGCCGAATAGGAGGCCACTAAGCTCAACGTACAGAAGGACGTTGCTGACCAATCCCTGGCTGGGACTGGTTATTCCCTCGGTTGCAGCCGCCGTCGCGCCGCCGGGATCGGGAAGCCGATCATCAGAGCTTTCAGATTCTTCTGGGGCGCTGTCCGACCAGCTTCGGAGCAGCGGCATCACGTCCGACGCGATTCACTCGTGCAGAGACGAGGACGAGATGGAGACGGAGAGCAACCATGACTGCAAGGAGTGAAGAATTCGACTACGACAGCAGCTGCTCTTCCATCGCCACCCGCGACTCTGCCCATGGCTGGGCAGCGACGTCAGCTTCGGCAGCTCCAGTTCCTTCTCCGTCCGCTCCTACGCCGAGAGTGCCGCCTCCTTGTGCAGCAGCCACAAGCCGCACAAGGCCAACCAGGCCCACTGGGAGGCAATGGCCCGCAGCCGCCGCTACTGTAAGAAACGTCATATACGAGAGCCTCGAGTCTGCGCCCCTCTACGTGAGGTTGAGGTTGGCGCGGTACATCTCCCTGGCACTAAGTGAGTGGAAAATACACGGGGGAAACACCGAGCTCCCCGATCTCCTGATCGACCGCCTAGCAACTAGATTTCAGAAGGCCGGTGAATACATCAGGGTCAAGATTGCTGCTGAGGCAGCCAGGCGTGGTTCCAGTGCCGGGGAGTGGTGGTGCGACTTGACGGCGCAGACCCCCGACAGGTACTCGATGATGGCAGAGGTCACAATGGGCTGGTGCAAGATCGCATTCTGGCTCCTTTTCAAGGCCCCAACCGAGAAGTGGCAGGCGTTTGCCAGGGCCACGAAGTTTAGCACACTGAGGGACGCTGACAGGAACTCGATAGGTGCAGTGGCACTCCCTGCGGGGGAAGCGTAACGGAACATCGTCGACGTCGGCTCCCCTGGCGAGTTCGAGATAATGCGGCCCACCGCGGCGTACGAGAAGCTGCTCCAGGCGCTACCGAGGATTCACCACGGGCGGCCGGAGGACCTCCAACAGCTGGTGCGGCTGTTGTCAGACGCGGCGAAGCGGTCGATCCGAGGGCGGGGGCTGCACCTGCCGCCGGGGAGGAAGAGCCGCTACATGCAGACCAAGTGGTTGGGTCTGTACAAACGGATGTTGAACGCGACCAAGGTCCGGCAAAACCACGTGAACTACCAGCGGACAGGGTGGGGCGGCAGGAGCTGCAAATCTCTGATGGGGTTGAAGCGGACAATGCACCCGTTGGAAGATGAGGCCCATGCAACCGCTATATCATGCAGAAGGTGTGGGACGACGCTAACGTGAGCAGCCATTGCTGCCAGAGCTGAAAGAGTACAGAGCCGAGAGGGAAGAGGGGCGAGGCCGTGCGAAGTAGAGAGCGGAGAAGTGCAGCGCGAACCCCCCCTCCGGCGCACATTAGCGGCTTTCTCTACCCACATGACTGGCAGAATCCAAGCAAGACCTCTGCGTTTTCTACAGCCGTGCAAAGAAGCGCCGGAGGATCGCAGGAGGCTATTGTTGTGGAAGGCGACGAACGAGATGCTCAACTACGTGCGCGTGATCAAGTTCCAGGCGAGGGAGGAAGACTGCGAGCGAGATACAGAGAGAGAATGGAGTTGGGCTATGGCGGGAAAGGAGGGGGACAGATGCTGTTGGCTGTAGCTGCAGCATTCCTCCTCCGTCTTCTTTCCGGACCAGGGCTTGCCAAGCTGCCGGAAATTGACTCCGACTACGGACGAGTCAGCAGACGAATCCGCCGAAAAATCTGACTTCGATGAAGCTCAGGCTGCCGGGAAAGTCTTCCCGGTCACCATTCGCTGCACCGACATCACATGCTCGCTGTTGGACAAATCCGGAAAAACAGTGAGATTTCTACTCTCTAATGTGAATGGAGAGGCAAAACCAGGAAGGTTGCTCGCAATCATGGGCCCATCCGGCTCTGGGGAGAGGAATTTTCTACGGAGATGTGTTCAGCAATGCAGTTCCGCGGGAAAAGCAGTTCCGGCGCGGTTCCGCAGTAAAGCAGTTTCGCGTGAATCTGGTTCCGCGGCAACGAAGTTCCGCGGCGATGCAGTTCCGCGGGAAAGCCAGTTCCGGCGCGGTTCCGCAGTAAAGCAGTTTCGCGTGAATCTGGTTCCGCGGCAACGAAGTTCCGCGGCGATGCAGTTCCGCGGGAAAAGCAGTTTCGGCGCGGTTCCGCAGTAAAGCAGTTCCGCGTGAATCTGGTTCCGCGGCAACGAAGTTCCGCGGGAACGAGTTCCGCGTGAAGACGGTTCCGTGGGAAGGCAGTTCCGCGCGAGGATGGTTCCGCGGGAAGACGGTTCCGCGTGAGCTTGCATCTACAGCCGCGGAACCCATCCCAGACTCGGCGAAAGCCTATAAATAGCCGCAGTTCGGCAAAGACAACGGGGAACGACAGCAACGAGAGGGAGGAGAACTTGGAGCAGAAAGCTCAACGAAGTTCTCCAGATTTTTTCTTTTTTTTTTTCTTTTTCTTTTTTCTTTTCTTAAAAAAAAAAGAGAGAGAGAGAGTTTCTTCTTTATATTATATATATATATATTATATATATACAAATATATAAATATATACATATATATTATTTTCAAAAACTACTTTTCCTAACGTGGATACTCCCCGACTGGCGGGTTGAATTGACACACGGGTTAAGTATATTTTCCCTTTTGAAAATAAAATAAAAATATATATGTGTATATTATATAAATATATATATATATATACATATATATTATTTTCAAAAAAAAAACTACTTTTCCTAACGTGGATACTCCCCGACTGGCGGGTTGAATTGACACACGGGTTAAGTATATTTTCTCCTATAAAAATATATATATGTATATTATTTATATATAAATATATATATATACATATATATTATTTTCAAAAACTACTTTTCCCAACGTGGATACTCCCCGACTGGCGGGTTGAATTGACACACGGGTTAAGTATATTTTCTCCTATAAAAATATATATATGTATATTATTTATATATAAATATATATACATATATATTATTTTCAAAAACTACTTTTCCCAACGTGGATACTCCCCGACTGGCGGGTTGAACCGACACACGGGTTAAGTATATTTGCTCCTACAAAAATATATATATGTATATTATTTATATATAAATATATATATACATATATATTATTTTCAAAAACTACTTTTCCCAACGTGGATACTCCCCGACTGGCGGGTTGAATTGACACACGGGTTAAGTATATTTTCTCCTATAAAAATATATATATGTATATTATTTATATATAAATATATATACATATATATTATTTTCAAAAACTACTTTTCCCAACGTGGATACTCCCCGACTGGCGGGTTGAACCGACACACGGGTTAAGTATATTTGCTCCTACAAAAATATATATATGTATATTATTTATATATAAATATATATATACATATATATTATTTTCAAAAAACTACTTTTCCCAACGTGGATACTCCCCGACTGGCGGGTTGAATTGACACACGGGTTAAGTATATTTTCTCCTATAAAAATATATATATGTATATTATTTATATATAAATATATATATACATATATATTATTTTCAAAAACTACTTTTCCCAACGTGGATACTCCCCGACTGGCGGGTTGAATTGACACACGGGTTAAGTATATTTTCCCTCTTATGAAAATAAAAATAAATATATATGTATTTTCTATAAAAATATATCAGAATATACATATATATTCAAAGGCATCCAAAAATTAAGATTTTGACTTCTAAGATTATATAAATATATATATACATATATATATATATCAAAAAAAAAATGATGACGACTTCTTCGCTCAATCCGAGCCAAAAATCTCTAAAAAGCCCAAGCTGGCTCAAAATTTTCCAAAAAAGCCCAAGCTGGCTCAAAATTTTCCAAAAAGCCCAAGCTGGCCCAAAAATCTCCAAAAAGCCCAAGATGGCTAAAAACTCTCCAAAAAGCCCAAGCTGGCCCAAAAATCTCCAAAAATCCCAAGATGGCTAAAAATTCTCCAAAAAGCCCAAGCTGGCTGAAAATTTTCCAAAAAGCCCAAGTTGGCCCAAAAATCTCCAAAAAGCCCAAGATGGCTAAAAACTCTCCAAAAAGCCCAAGCTGGCTCAAAATTTTCCAAAAAGCCCAAGATGGCTAAAAACCCTCAAAAAAGCCCAAGCTGGCTCAAAATTTTCCAAAAAGCCCAAGATGGCTAAAAACCCTCAAAAAAGCCCAAGCTGGCTCAAAACTCTCAAAAAAAAAGCCCAAGTTGGCCCAAAAATCTCCAAAAAGCCCAAGATGGCTAAAAACTCTCCAAAAAGCCCAAGCTGGCTCAAAATTTTCCAAAAAGCCCAAGATGGCTAAAAACCCTCAAAAAAGCCCAAGCTGGCTCAAAATTTTCCAAAAAACCCAAGATGGCTAAAAACCCTTAAAAAAGCCCAAGCTGGCTCAAAACTCTCCAAAAAAAGCCCAAGTTGGCCCAAAAATCTCCAAAAAGCCCAAGATGGCTAAAAACTCTCCAAAAAGCCCAAGATGGCTAAAAACTCTCCAAAAAGCCCAAGCTGGCTCAAAACTTTTCAAAAAGCCCAAGATGGCTAAAAACCCTCAAAAAAGCCCAAGCTGGCTCAAAACTCTTCAAAAAGCCCATGATGGCCCAAAACTCTACAAAAAGCCCAAGATGGCTACCAACCCTCCAAAAAGCTTGAGATAGCTCAAAAATCTCCAAAAAGCCCAAGATGGCTCAAAAATCCCCCAACAAGCCCAGTTGGGCTCAAACCCTTTTTAATGGTCAAAGTTGACCTAAAAATACTTTTAAACCCGGTTAAATCCATTTCTTGGTAAAACCACCCAATTATTCAATCCAGAGGCTGAAAGCGGGAGACGCTGGTTTCTTGTACAAGTACAGAAGCTGAAAGCGGGACACGCTGGTCTGCTGTGTAAATCCAGAAGCTAAGAGCGCACTTAGTTTGCTGTGTAGGGTCACTAGTGTAGCCGACGGGCCCCTCACTAGTTCCCAAACCGAGTCATCGCTGGTCGACGGGCTAAGCGTAAACTCATATTTATGTCATGGCGCGTGGCGTCATGTACCTCATATTCAAATTATGGCGCGTGGCGTCATATACCCCATATTTAAGTCATGGCGCGTGGCGTCATGTACTTCATATTCAAGATATGGCGCGTGGCGTCATATACCTCACATTCGAGTCACGGCGCGGGGCGAAGTGTACTCATTTATCTTTATATTTTTGTTAGACACGATTTTTCGTGCACTTGTAAAGACGTAGAAGGATCTTCTACGCACTTCATTATTATTAAGCATTTTTTTTTATGGACCATTGTATTCAGCTCTTTTAATCAAGGGTTTTCTCGTTAGAGATGTAAAATCAGAATGTGGAACACAATGCAAAATATTTCTGTGATGTACTTTTCGGACTCGGTTAAAAGAATTAGATGCTTTAAAATTTTGCTGGGAAATTAATTAAGCATTTATTCTCAAAGCCACAGGGAATACAATTTTCAACCGAATGAATATTGAATTAAAAATACATAAATATTCATGATTTCTCACGAACGAGGCCGGAACACATGCACACAAGAAAACAAAGAAAATGGAGTCGCCACCGATCTTTAAAGGGAGATCGGCCCCTATTTAAAGAAATAAGGCACTAGTAATACAGAATCTGGGTTCCGGCCTTCAAGTTGAAGCAAATATGGAGAAATCTGCCAACCCGAGGCGGTTTACACAGCGTATAGGGGGAAAAATAAAAAGGGTTTAAGAGAACGGGAGAGATGGAAAGGGGAAAATGGGAAGAGAGGCGTGGAGCATGGAAGCAGGGATGCCGGGGGCATTGCTGCAGACTCCCGTCCTCCCCTTGGGATGCCTCTCTTCAAGTGTGCTCAAATGAGAGGGGAGCTCCTCCTTTTATAGATGGTGGAGTGGACTTTGGGCTCCCTTGAGGTCATGGACTTGGTCCATGGGCTTGGGCTTGAGTGGGATCATGGACTTGGTCCATGGGCTTGGGCTTGAGTGGGATCATGGACTTGGTCCATGGACTTAGTCTTGAGTTGGGGTCATGGGCTTTGGGCCTCTTGAATAGTTTTGAACTTGGTCCATAAGCTTGGCTTGGTGGGCTAGAGCTTGGCCTAGCCCATTTGCTTTGGGTGGGTCGTTGTAAGAGCCCAGAGGTGTAGGAAAGCCTGCTTCTGAGGCTTGGGCTGCATTGTGGAGCCCGTTGAGGTGGCCTGTAGGAGCTTCGCTATTTGTGGGGCCTGGATCTAGTTGTTGAAAAAGCCTACTTCGAGGCTTGGTGGAGCTTCGCTCCCGTGGGCTAAGTTTGGAAACGACTGTTTAGCTTGCTTGGACTTCTTTTTGACTTGAATTTGCTTGGGCTTGAAATTTATTTCACTTGTTCATCTTTGGGCCCAATGGAGGGGTGTCAACAATCTCACAATAATACATGTCAATCAAATTTGCAACAAAGATAAATAGTTTACAATAATATATTTTTATGAGAATTATCACATGAAACCTTTATTTAAATGTCATTTTTATTTATTCGATATATGAAAATAATGCTCGGATATGTAAATTATCATTATTTAGTAGGATATTTTCTTTTTGCAGATGCAGGTATAATGTTAGAAACTTTGTTGAAACTCTAATGGAAGTAACATGCCTACAATTTTCAGGTAAAATATGCATATGCTTTTGCATTTTTTCGAAAATTAGTAATACATTTGTAATTTCGATTAAACTACGTAAATATGGATGCAAAAATTATTTACTTAATTTATAATCAAATATTTTATTTGTAGATATTAACATAGTATAAGTTTATAATATAAATATATATGAAATATTAAATCTTTTAAAATTTGCTAGCATTTTCAATCGTTCTCAATGATTTAAAACTAACTTAAAGCTTTTACATATAACTAGCGTGGTTGGCAAAGAGCCCATCTAGGATACCGGAAATCCAAGCTTCTAATCCAAACATGGGGAGTTTATTTGTCGTTTTTTTGAGCAATATCTTCATAATTGCTTCATTGGCAATATTGTTATATTTATATGTTTAGAGATAAAATTGCAATATATACATTTGTTAAGTTGTAAATGTAAAAATTGAAAAAAAAACGACTCAAGGCTAGCCTAAGGCCAGGTTGACCCATCCGTTGAAATACTATATTGGGTAGATCTTGACCTAAACTAATATAATATACATAGCTGAACAAGAGTTTTAAAATATGATTAAGGTTGAGTTGACACCTATCAATATTAATCCAACCTATTTGCACTCCTTAATCTAACCCATTTACATTCATACCCAAGGCACTTATTTTGCCTTTTGACTTATTGATGTGAAATTCAAATTAATATCATTAATTTATTAATTTTGAAAAACCTATTTTCTTAGTCAAATCTATACTTAAATGAAGATTTATTAATTAGTGTTTGTTTAGAAAAAGATGAATAAAAAAGCTATTTAGAATTTTAAATGAGAAATAAATAATAATTGAAAATATATGTTGTAATAAAAAATTAGATATGTTAAGTATACCGTATTACTTGAGATAGAGAAAAAAAGAACAATAGAAAGATATAACGTCCGTTTTTCCATTGTCAATAGGATAGTTTCATTAAAAAGGTTCAACACATGCCAACCAAATTTTATTTTATTTTCAGTTAAACGTAGATAGTTACATTAAACTTAATATGGAGCAAAATCTTTACTACAAACAATGATATGTGAATATTCAAAAAACAGTTGCATTTGACTAATCCAGCACTACTCTCAAATAGCAAATACTTGTAGTTGCGATGCTATTGTCTGTGTATTAGCTAAATTTATGTTATATGCAGCCAAAACATTCACTTCATTAATTTTAACAATAGTCAGTTGTGTCCTGTGACACTAGGATCATATTTTTTTTTCTTTTATCTCAGTTAATATTTTCATTAAAAAAAATTTCACATGGAAAGTCCTTATAAAATTGCCCTCCTTGTTGTAGCGACACTAATATTTGACGTAGATTTTGAATTCACCTTTTTAATGTATTCTCTTAAAAGATTTCCCACCAATATATTTGGTTGCCGCTGTTTTACATCATTTATCTCTTTGGGTACCATTGGAATTGGGACCGCAAAATTTGAACTTGCTAATCTTCATGAAAATAAATTCAAATATTGTGTATTATAGCTGGTGACCGGCGTATTCTTGAAAATGGTGGTGAGGTTTGGAGCGTGCTGTCCCATTTGCTTTTTTAATTCCAAGGAGCTAATCACTCATCGGTCACCACCATCCATCGTTCCATGAGCCGCTCGGGCACCGGATTTCTGGTGCTCTGTCCGACTTCGTACTCAACGACAAAGGATAAATGAGCTTAAATAACAGGCCCAGCTGAGAAAGTCTGGCCCAATTTCAGCAGGAAAATCCGGTGATCAGGAGGGCCACGGGAAGGAAATAAATGAACGGTAAGGATACGGCGATCATATTCTGCACTCAACTCGCCGGATGGCTCCAATATCGTCAATCGTGATCTTTGGATGCATTCTCAGCACAAGTTCGTCTCACCAGTTACGAGTCCATGCGACCGGAGTCTGCAATTGCCGGTACGTTTCAGAGCTCATGTGTGGCTCACGCGGGGAACGGCCCGGCGGACATTTGCCAAATCGAGATTCTACGTACCGGGTTAGTTCAAATCTATCTAACTCGACCAAATGGACCTGGTTTCAACTTGACCCCGAAAAATTCGAAATCAATTCCAAATTTATATCATTTATCAAAACTCGACGTAGTCCGAACCAGATATACTTCCTAATTTGTTAAAAAAATTATATTATTTATACATTAAGCATTTTAACTATCATTATAATAAAAAAAATTCCACGTAATCATAATCTAATTAATCTATAAAAAAATATTTTAAAACCTAAATATAATGTATGTTTTTCCATAAAAAGTTGAATTTATTTGCATTTACATCAACTTAATTTATAAATAATTATAAATATACCAGTTCTTTAAAATTATTATATATATACCAATTAACTAGAAGATACGTAAGTCTTACTTTTATTAAATTTATTTGAATAGTGATTTGTAATTTCATTTTATTTTTTTTATCTTGATTGTTGACAATAAATTCATTACATTCCTTGTACTTCCATTATCTTTTAATTAGAAAATCAACGTTCATCACAATCAAAGATATCATATGTTATATAAATATATTCATACGTAAATTGTAAATAAATAAGTTATCATAATTAAAAAGTATATTTTAGAATCAGTTGGTGCAAATGCAATAATATTCAAAGAGTTTGTTATTTCTATTGGTAGATTTTAATGTCTATTAATTTGAGAGTGATCCGAATTTCAATCCAAAATAAAGATTGAAACTAATGTTAACCCGGTTCAAACTTAAATTTTAATATTAGAGTTTGGGTTTGGGTTTACCTAAACCTAGTACAACCCGGCTGAAGTTGCACTTCTAGTAAAGATGAAAATTGAAAATGGATTCTTTGTCTCTATATGTCCATGTGGAAGGTACAAGTTGAATCCATCCCTTCAATTTTCAAAGTAATTGACTCCTTGGCCCATTCAGAAGCATGCAGTATCATTGAATTTTGAATGAAAGATATTAAATGAGGAGGGGTGGTAAATGTTTAATTTAAATTTAATAAATTAATGCATTTAGTAAAATTTTTAATTTCTTTGAGAATCAATTCCTCGTAAGTAATTGAAAAATGTACCTACATAATACTAACCATTAAAATTAAATATAATAAGTGTTCTACTTGTTGATACATAATTAATAAATGTCCAATAATAAAATTATTTTAATGAGCGGATGAATGTGTCAAATACACGACTTTAAATATTAATATATGACTATTCACATATGACCAAGTCTTGTACCTGCTATGACATGTAGTAGCCACTCCCACCACTCGTTTTGCTATACACGACTAGGATTAATCATAATTTCTACCACGTCCTAAACCACCATTATAGCAGTTATTACGAAAACGACAGCTATAAAAGGCGTTAATTCAAAGTACAAAGGATGGAAAAAAAAGATACATTGAGGTTAAGTTCATGCTTTGCAGAAGAAATTCTAGAAATTTTCTTCCTTTTGAAGAAATTGTAATAGATCGGAGAGAAAACCGAAAATTAAATTGATGCATTTTTATTGTAAGCAATTTAATTTGAGTCTATACAAGTTCCCAAATTTCAATACAAAAGGAGGATCCCCAAATTTCATTTTCTTTTATAAAATTTTTGAAAAGGTGAGATCAAAAGTCTTATAAATTCTTCCTATCTACACTACTTTCTCAAGTTTTTTATTTTTTTTATATTTTGAAATAAATATCTAGGCCTAAACTTAAATGTAGAAAATCATTTGATTCCACATATATTAAAATTTAGAATATTACAAAATTACTTTATATACGATGAATGTTTTAAATGGCAAGAAGAAAATCTGTTAAAACTCCACTTTGAGGGAGGGACAATTGTAAAACCTTTCCACCAAGGAGGGGGAGTCGAACCGAGGTGAGCCCTGAGGCTACCATCAGGGCAAATGCTTGGTGACATTCCTAATGATTCTTGATTTTGTGAATAATGCAAGTCTTTGATACATGCATAATGATAAAATTAATTGACGGATGAAATCCAACAAAACGGTAAGTGCCCAAAATGATAGTCCTGCTCATTCACTTCGATTAGAATGAATGTAGAGAAGATAGGCTCTTAAAACTTATACGTTATCTGGCATTGACCCAAACATTAACTCACGTTTGAAAATATTCCATACAACGAGATCGAGAAAACCTTAATATGAGGTGGGCCTCGATTTTGCATTCACCACTGCTCCAGTTGCATCTAATACATCTTGGTACACGCGGCCCTGCTTTGACATTTCGTTTTGCCTACTACCCGGGGTACGATGTACAAGGTCGAGCGTGTGGACAATTAAACAGCAGCCCACCTCCCCACTAAGCCACATTCGAAGAAATTTGCATGTCCAAATGTCAGATCAATCTAGCTACCTATTTCACAAGTTTTAATTTTATTTTATTATCGATCGATTATTAGTTGCAATTCGAGCTCCACAGGAGACCATGAGGCAAAACTCAGGGTTTTCAACGTCTCATGCATACAATACGTAGCTTGGACGTACGTGTACTCGACCCAGGCCCCAGAAATTTATGTCTCTGTGTGTGCGTGTCAAGGTATGTAAAAGTGCAAGAGAGAGAATGTATATAATACAACATACGCATACAGCAGATGCAGGGGGTGAAAATGAAGCAGCAACTATATATAAGACAGATTAATTTCCCAGCTGAAATGGTTCTTTTTAAGCACTCATGCATGGCGCATGAAACAAAGATGAAAACCAGGTAGACGTGAAAAAGCTTGCAGACAACATACAAACAAAAGAAAAAACAAGCTATAAACGACATGGCATTACCCTTTTCGATATTCATACACGGGTACGTGAAACGGGCGCTAGAAAATGAGATTACACAAGGAATGAGAAAAAGGTGGTTCCGCCCCAAACCCCGAAGACCCAAAGGAAGAGATTCTCATTGCCATGCATCTCTGTCGCACAGCACAAACGATCAAAATAGTCGCTTTCTTTCTTTTCCTTCCCTTTCCTTCCCAGTCTCATGGATTGAAGATCATGTCCCCACATTTGCATTTCCAGCTCATGGGCTTGTAGTTGGAGGTGTCTTCGCCTCTTGAATTGGCTGTAGAGGCTCTAGAAGAGCGTCTTCTTCCTTTCCCCTCTTGGGGAACAACTGGCATTTGAACCGCTTTGCAGCTACCGCATGAACTGCACCTTCTCTCGCAGTCCGGTGGCCTTGATCCGATCCGGGCTCTTACAAACATCTTTTCCCCGCCTTCCACCTTCAGTTCCAAGGAAGATTTTCGATCACAGAAAGAAATAGCCAAAGTTAATTAGCAAGGTAGAAGCTTGCCACTTAATTAGATGACTCAAAACAGCATAGATCAACGCAATTAATTAGCTGATAAGGTTGGTCAGACAGATCCGTCTAGCTTACATTGATGGCTTGAAGCAATCTTGAGATCATGCTACCTGCAGCAAGCAGACCAAACAAGCCCGAAAGCAGTTAGAATTCAAACTTAATTGGAATGAAGCTTTGAGGAATTTAAGAAAGCCCCACGTACCACCAGCCCTGAATCTCACTTGGGTAGTGCTTACTAGGAGGAAGACAAGTAGAATATAGACAGGCTTGAGGCCCATGTGATTTTACTCTGTGGATAATGTATGTAGGGAAAGAAAATAAATGAAGGAGATGGAGGTGGCAATCGAAAGCCAGCTAACTGTATATATATAAAGGAAAGGCAGGAGGGGGAGAGCGAGAGCTTCAAGGCTCAAGAGTTTTACCTCGAGAGCACCTACAAAGGTGCTGCTCCTTTTTTAAAATCACGCGGAGACGTGGATATATTATTTCTGGTCCGAGGATCAAGTGCAGAGACGGAAGGACCAATTCTTTGGGCTGTAACAAGCCTTATTAAATGTGATCAACTTTTTGTACCTGTATCAAATGCAGTTAAGTTTTATGTTAATTGTAGCAAAAGATTTATTATTATTATTATTATTATTATTATTTAAAACTAAATTTTATAATAGCTGCATTAAATATAATTTTTGGCTCTATTTGATGTAAAAATAATTATATTTAACCAATTACTACCAAAAAAAAAAAGTATTTACAGTGAAATAATTAATTATACTAAAAATTATCTAATGACACTAAATGTAACTTATATGCGATTTGTTGTGGTGCATGGACATATTCTTAATTCATAATCCCGGCTCCCCGTCGATTTAATTTAATTTCATGTTTGTTATTATTTTGCCTTTCCAGAGAATTATTAGGCAGTAATTGTAATTGCACATATGGCTGGTGCACAATTTTGGATGTGCCCCAGGCACACCTGAGCTTGCATGGCAATAAATGGAAAGCTGTGTTTCTGAGCAATTTGGCAATCGGGACAGTGTCCTACAAAGTCAGTAATTGAATGCCAACAAAGCTATCGGATCAAAAAGGTAAGAAATAGTAAACTATCAAAAAAAAAAGGTAAGAAATAGCAGAAGAACCTCCAAAGGAAAGAAAACCCAGAAACAGAAGGGCCTGAAGACATCGGTGCCCGAGCTCCAGCACAAAATAGGAGAAAAGTGCAGTAGCGCGATTTGCACATGTAGCTCAGATAACCAATCCAACTCAAAATAGATAACGCGATTGCACTTGTGTTATTTACAGAGCAAGTATGTACGGCATTATAAAAAATGTTTTGGTCTCTTTCTATTTTATTTTAGAATTGAAAAAATAATTAGTTATCGGGATTGCATGACTGCGTTCCATGCGCATACCATATCTCCTGAATCTCTCGGGCACAGCTAGGGAAATATCCAGAAAGGGACATGAAATAAGGCGAGGGAAATACTAGAAAGGGACATGAAAGCAGAGCAGCTAGGGGTTGTGTCTTTCCTCTTCTGATTTCCCCTGCGTGCTTTGCTGTTTTTCTTGTTGTAGTTGGTCTGAACATTCCCAGCTCAACACGCCAACTGTCCACAAAAGAATATCTACGTAGACTTGTACACATCACATGCAGTTTCGTCTGTTGTAATTATGTGCCATATATATATGCTTACGAAGTACGAGCCTTGTGGTGTTGCTGTGGTGCTAGCTGTTCGTATAAACCCTTTACTTTTGATCATGTGAGCATCATTTAGGGATAATTGATTATCAGATCCTACGTGGAATGAGATTGAATGAGGATGTATTATTATGTATTTGAAAATGAATAATTATATTGTCCACCGAAAATTTAGTATTAGGAGTCAGTAAAGTATGATTATAATGTATTCAAAAATAAGAAACTGTATGAAAAATGGTAAAAATAATACTGGAATTGAAGTTTTCTATAAGAATATAAAATCTCATCCTATCCCACCTAATGGAATTATTTAATTAAACACGTCATATATCGGAGCATAAGTTTGGGGTATAAGTGCACCGAGGAGAGGCCATTTTTTACGTGTCCTCTTTTCACATCGTTTTCTTCTGTATGCATAATAATTTAATTTTACCTATAGTATAATATATAGTTTTCGAAAAAAAAAAAATATATTTATTAATTTTTTTTTTTATATGTCTAGATAGCTAGCCTACTTTATAGCCTTTCACTCAAGGTTTTGTGTTAACCATACTTTCAATGAAATACACCGTTAGAATTTCATTGCTTTGCATTCTAAGCTACGATGTCATCATTATTATCATTTTGGACTTTAGACTAGGGGATGCGAATTATCCCTAACCTCTAAGAGAAATAAAATCCACATTGTATTTCTGGGTAATTCTATCATTGACAGTGTTTTAGATACAGTGAGAACATCTCACATCCTAAACCCACCACTGCACCAGACAACCCGTGCGGTAGAAGTTAGAACAGTCCCCACTGAATCTGATGGATGCTTGGTTGGATGTTACACAACATATGCTGATATGCATGCATGTAGATGGAGGCAGGTAGGTGCGTGGTAGGCGTATTTTGGGGGGAGATGGCAGGCTGCGAGATAGAGTAAGGACGGCCGTTCTTCTTCCAACGACCCCTCCAAAACGGAAATTCCCTGCCATGCCCTGGCCTTGGCCGGCGGAGAGACGGGATGCGTAGTCACTGTCGTGCGTTTTAGCTCCAAAAGCGCCCACGCAACGCCATGGCCTCAAAGTCGAGGTGGAAAGGGCTGCCCTTCCCTTCCCCGCCGGCCAGCCGAGCCTTGCAGTGACCAAACCGTTATGTTAGCAGCAGTTATTAACATCCTTTACCTCGCAAGCAATCCAATTCCAATAAATCCTCTACCACCACCACCTACAACCAATTGCAGTTGCTTCGCATGCCATCTGACTTTGTATGCAACCCCTCTGCACTGCACATTGTCCACGGCTTTGATCTTACACTACGTGCCGTTTTTAGGGACTCTCCAGTCGTATACGCAGATTTTGTTGTACGCACGTGCAGGGCCCAGGGGCCAGTTCCTCTCATTAATAAAGCCAATTCCGTAGGACTGGAAGGCTGGAACCTCGCAACGTGCGTCGTCCGTACGAGCCGGTGCCTTGCCTGCAGATGAGTTGATCTGAACCGTCGATGAAACCTCTCCTTTCCATCAAACAAAAAAAAACGAAAAAAACCTCTCCTTGTTGCGTGTTATATTTGCGGGCATTCTATTCTAAATTTCTAACAAACTAACGTCGAAACAATGGGCATGAAATAATAAATAAAAGCATTTTGTTAATGTAATCTATGAACGGAGGGATGGGCATATATATGCCATCTTTGTAGTGTATCCGGACCCAAAATCTTAGTATTGTCCTGTCATTAGTCAAGGGCCCATTCTGACATGGGATGTTAACGTATTGTGTTGGACGGATTGAATCATAATTCTAAATTTAATCCATTTAGAATATTTTAACTCTAATTCGTTTATTAACCTATTTTAAAAATCTCAATCCTAACATATTTACAACCCCTTTAATAAATGAGTTGGTAGGTTGTTAACGGGTTGTATAGCAAACGTCCTGAAGGCCTAGATTTTGGCAGACGATGAACTCGCAGAGAAAGATTAAAAAGTGTTTTTAGTGCAGGAGAAATAAAAATAAAGCAGTAACGGAAAAAAGAAATAAGAACAACAGTGAGAAAATAAAAATTAGGTAAGAAAAAGAATATTTGGCAAGAGAAAATAATAAAAAAGTTTATGTTTATATATAAATATATATAACTTTAATGAATCAAATAAGTTAAACGGGTTGACCCTAATCCGTTTATATAATTAAATGGTTGAATGAGTCGACATATCATAATCCCTTTATTTAAAAATTTTGATTCAAATTTATTTATAAACGGGTTAAACGAATGAGTTAACAGATTGACCAAGACTATTAACAACGCTAATTCTGATACCTTCGTTAGAAACTGAAGTAATATAAACTATTTTATTTTCCATACGATGAAGAGTCACTCATTTCCAAGTTCTGGTCCGTTTGTAAGGTCGACGAAGAGACGCTTGTTTCCATGTTCTTTTAACGACAGCGGTTTGCTCTTCCATCGCTGAAGATGAGTGTCCTTGGGAAGTGGAAAAAGAAAAAACCAAATCCCATGATCAAAAATTTGAAAATAAGAGAGTAGTAATGTGTTAGGATAGAATAATGACGAACAGGGAAAAAATTAGGTTAAAATAAATAAGACGATTATATGAAAAGATATGCATAAATAATTTAAAAATAGTGTGGTTATAAAAAAATGTGAATAAATAATTGGAAAATAGCATAGAGATGAATTGAAATTTTATTTTAAGCGAAACCCCTTTTATTCCCCAAATGGATCTCTAATATTCCACTTTTAGTGCTGAAGGCTTTCATCTGCTGGGCTGCATATTCCACAAGAGAATGCTTTACGCGAGATTAATTTAACTATTTATCTGCTTTTTAGAATTTTTTTGCGTTAAAATCACATAAATGCACTGATTTAACCAGAAAAACATTCCTCCAAAAGCGCACACACATATGAGTTTCGAGTTTATGCTTGCATACTGTTTTCTATCTTTCGATTTTTTCATACATATGTGGGTCTTAGCTAAATTTTTAAAGAAAAATAATTTTAATAGTCTGGCCCCACCTTAAAAAACTCATTTAAAATATTTTTTTGATTTTTTTATACATTCGTTTATCTAAGTGTATTTAAAATATAAACTAAGTTTTACTATTTTTGGACATGTATATATATTTTTTGAGATTTTTAAACACAAAGTAACTTTAGCCATTTTAAAATACTCTTATATTTAACAATCGTAAATATATATATACATATATCCAAAAATGGTCAAACTTTGCTTTATAATATTAAATACATCTATATTAACAAGTTTATAGGAAAAAAATAAAAAATATATATTTTAAATGAATTTTTTGAGATGGGCTAAGTAAATCATTACTTAGTCCAAAGTAACAAGATCATTTCTCTTGTCTAAATACCCAAATTTGTTATTTTTTATTTTTCAAATTTAAAAAATAAAAGGGCATTTTCCATGCTTCATTTTAAAAAATATATATATATATATATAATTTCATTTGGTTGCACCTCAATGAAAAATAAAAAAAAGTCCAACTTATGCAACCAGGGAATCATAACTATAAACAAAGCTATGATTATGTGAAACACTTTTATGTAAATGTTAAAATGTCTAATTTGGTCCCCAACCATATATAGGTATATCACTTTATTTGAAATTATATTTCCAAAATTGTAAACTATAATTATTTCAAAAAATATATATATGCATATACTGTGTCTTTTTGATCGAGTGTGGGTATATATTACAACTTATGTTAGATAGTACAATTAAGCTCAAGGTAGATAACAAACTCCTATCTACATGCTTCTATCAAATCACTACGGAGATAAAGTTTCACTTTTTTTCATGAACACCATAGGGAGGTTCCAATGCAAATTGTTGGCAAAGTTGCTAATAAGGTCGTTAATGTTTATGGTCAACCCATTAACCTACTTGTCTAATCGTTTATAAATGGATTTAAGTTGAAATTTTTGAATAAATGTTTTATGATTTGTTGACTTGTTCAATAATTTAATTAAATAAATGAATTATGATTGAGATTTTATAACCTGTTAACCCATTTAGCTTATTTAATTTATTAAAATCTAATATATATTTAAATAAATGTAAATTTCTTGGTTATTTTCCCTTGTTAAGTCTCTCTTACGCTGCCTAATTTTCATTTTTTCACGACTACAGTAATTTCACGTTCCCATTGCTACTATATTTTTATTTTTTTCTATGCCAAAAACACCTCTTGCTTCTCCCTATGAGATCATTGTACATCATAGTCCAGTTCTTTAGGTCATTTGTTATACAACTCATTAATAACCTCCAACCCATTCATTAAATGAGTTGTAAATGAATTAGGTTGAAGTTTTTTTAATAGGTTAACAAGCTTATTTGGGTTAGAATACTTTAAATATATTAGAATTAGAATTAGTCTTCAACTCATCTAGCCAAATCTTTTAAAGTTGTAGTTGCCAACATACCTGATCATTGGACTATCACTCCGGTGGCATGCATGTCTTATATTTCACGTAAGACTTTGAATTTGAATTTATGTATTGTCAAATAATTATAATTTTATAGTATATTATGTTATTTAATAGTGAAAATTCTTATATATATAATTATATTCATGCGGGTTAGTTTCAGGTACCTAATGTATTTATCATACTTGTACTCTATTTAAAAGGGCAGGTAATAATTTGTACCTTATCTATTTCCATGGATAATATTTTATATCCTATTTTACTCAAATTATGGTCAAGTCAGTGGGTACTTATAAGTACCTTACCAAAGTTGCACTCTTATTGTCAATTCCTGTTAATCTCCAAATGCGAATTTCCTTGCGAGGGGTCCACTGAAGTAACTAAAAAATTCTACTAATAAAAAAAGGTAACCGGAAAATTTCTTGCATCTAATAAGAGCAATTTGGTTGCTAATAGTGGTTGTTAAAAAGCAATATTCGTGTAGTGGAATTTATATAAAAAATTAATATTGAATTAAATCATTTTATAACATTTATTTTATGTTATTTTTAAATAGGAGCTAGTACACATAAATTAGACGAAATCTACTATGTCGTTAAAATAGATTAATTTAAATACAATGGGTGAGTTAAAATTTAATTTTATCATTAATATAGGGATCATTTGTAGGTAGAAGTACTATAATTAGGGTGAGACATCCCAGACCCCTATATATTTTTGTTTTTTTAAAAAATAATCAATTTTATGGACATTTAAGTCATTTTCACCTCATTAAAAATCTTATAAAATGGTAAAACTTGATATACGAGTTAAATTACTTAGGAAAATATGTTTATGAAAAATTTAAAAAAATTAAAAAACGCACGGCTCGTGGGCTGACATGATCACAATCCTTCTAAAATTAATCAAAAAAAGTTTCTTTCAAAAAAATAAAAAAGCAAAAGAATAATTTAGAAATAAATTCCAACGAGATCGAAAATGCCATCCTAATATAAATCGTTCATCTGACCTCTCCAAATCAAAATACGATTTACGCGTCGTATGGTTTTGCTTCCCTGATCTCCTTATCTCCTTTCGCCTCTTTCACTCCACTTTCGTCCCTTTTTTTTTTTTAAAAAAAAAAGAAAAAAGAAAAAGAAATACGCCTAAGTCCAACGGATTTACCTTTTTTTTTGCCCCCTCTTTCGAAAAACACCCAACAGATTTTCTTTTTCTTTTCTAAAAACCCAGGATTAGCATGACATTGGATTTTCTGAACTCATGCATATACAATAACATGCCGACAGCAATGCTGATGATTCCTCATGTCTCATTTCAAACGAACCAAGCGGCTCAAGCCGCTCGTTCGGTGTATTTTCATATGCATTCGGGTGCACCTGACTGAGACTCTCCTTGTTCTCATGTCTTTTTCATAAGAAACTCTGTCCGGCTGCTCTAGTTTATCGAGTTCTGATTAGTGCACTTTGGTGCAAATATTTTATTTTAAATTTTTTTTTACAAAATTGTTAATCTAAGTATATTTAACATGTTTATCAATTTTTATCATTTTTAAAGATTTTTAGATTTTTTAATTTTTAAAAATTGGTGGTATTTTGTAATTTTAAATTACTAAAAATGTCATTAATTTTTTAAAATCCAGAAAAATATTTAAAAAATATAAAAAAGGTAAAAATTGATACCCATATTAAATATACTTAGATTAACAATTTTATAAAAGAAATTTCATAAAAAATTAAAAATGTATTAAATACACACGTTGCTACGGGAACTTCAATGACCGTGCATGGAATCTAAAACATTCATTCGGCGTGATCTACTGCTACCACAAACTGCATGAACCCGCATTCAGCTGTGTGCAGGGGAAGGAGATATTTGCATTAATAAGCAACATTTAACCCCGCTTTTTCCCTTCACGGATGTGATATACAATTATTCAAAAAATTTATTTATTTATTTATTTATATTATTAATCATTATTTATGTTTCTAGCAATAAACTTACTCCATTTCAGTTCAATCATTAGTCCAATCATGTGGATCTCAATAATCACTCCTTGATCTCATAAAAAAATAATACTAAGCACTCCTTAATGATAAGAAAAATTACATATTACTGAAATTGGAACTTAAGTAATTCCCACTTCTTTTCCTAATTACCCAATAAACCATCGGAAGTATTTATTCACGGAATTGGGTCAAGTTGATCCTGATGTCTGGCAAGCCAGCTCTGTTCAGTTCTGACCAGGTCGATTCCGAGTTTTGAATTTGCGCTGCTAACCGGTCACCCAAGAACTCAAGTTATGGTAATCCAGAGGACCACAAGGCTTCAAAACGAGGCAATCCTGATTGTAGCTTTGGTGGGCCAGATATGTATTAGCATTTTGCAAGGCCTATAAGATCTCCGCTGGATTCCGATCCTGTGTACTAGGGTGCACTAAAGCCATTTTAACTCTTTTTTTTTTATTTTTAATTTTTTATAAAAGTATTAATTTAAATATATTTAACATATATATCAATTTTTATTATTTTTCGAGTATCTTATATATTTATTTTTTATTTTTAAAAATCAGTCAAATTTTATGTAATTTAGAATTATTAAAATACTACTAATTTTCAAAAATCAAAACTAAATATCTAAAATACTCCAAAAATAGTAAAAATTGATTAACATATTAAATATGCTTAGATTAATACTTGTATAAAAGAAATTTTAATAACGAAAAAAATAGGTTGATGCAACCGGGTGAATAGGATCTGGATCCATCTCTGCCACCCCCAGCTGACCTTTTTATTTTTTTTTCTCCACGTCAGTGGGAAGGCTTTTGCAGAAACCGGGCCCACCCTTGGAACATCTTGATCTTCAAGATAATATAATCCGTCCTTGTGATCAAAGATAGCAATGGCGGAGAGATTAATAGTTAATACCTACGCCTTCTGTTGCAAGGCAAGCACGAATCTTTCCCAACATTTGAAGACAAAGCTAAAGAAACCTCCCACCAATAAAAACGGAGGAAAAAGCCCCCGACGAAAATTTCAGTAAAGTTTAGATTTCGGGAATTTGGTAGTTAGAAAAATGAGATTTGGGGATTATCGAAAAGGAAAGCATACGACCCCTTCTTCTCTTTGGATTACCGAAAAAAGAAGCATTCAATCCTTGCTGACACTCTCGCTCCTGCAACTTGCAAGTCGAGGAATTTTTAGTTGGGCCCGCGCTTTCTTCAAGGTTTGTTGAAGTTGCACTCCAGGAAAAGATCGAAACTATAAATGAGGCCGCTATCCGTTTCCTGCTTCAGAGGTCGAGTCTCCAAGAAACAGACCCAACCAGATTCGAAGGTGCCCGCCACTGGATTTTTATTTGTTTCTTTTCCTCCATCCTTCCCTCTCTAACTCCCTTTGTCTTTGTATTTTTGTCTAGTTCTTAACGTCTCCAGAGAGAAATGAGTATCATTACGTGCCACATATTAATGAAAAAATGGCTTCCTTCGTAGACCCATTTCAGATCTCTTTCTTTTCTGTTGAAGTGGACGGCTGCAAGAGCGAGAATGCCCATGCTTTTTAAGACCCAATTAAGAATTCCTCCGTAGATAAAATCTATCACATTCATAATTTCATTCCTATACCTGATGCAGAGTGCTGATGTGCATTGGCAGACCCTACTGAACCCATGCATAATTGCGTACCGACATTAGAATTTAGAACAAATAGGATGATTTCAATGCTTTTGTATTTTATTCGTGCATAAATGGAAAGAAGGGTAAAAACTAGAAGGGCCACATACGTTCGGCTGTTTTAGATGGAGCATGACATCCTCTTGGGCCTATTTATGAATAGGAACGAACAGTATTTTTGTCCCATTTGGAATTCCTCTAACCAACTTTCTTTTTTGATGTAGAGTTCCAAAGACACCATGGGGGGTCAGAAAAGCAGCAACGTTAATGAGGGTGGCAGTAAGGTATGGTTTCTGTGCTTGCCTTGTTTTATTCTGAATTTGAGAATGGGACCCAGTTGCTGCACTGCGTTTTCTACTGAGTTCTTGTACTGCCATTGGGACTGGTAAAGAGTTGTCAATTAGTACATCATGGTGGTGAACGTATGAATACTTTGAAAAATACATTCCATCGAGCCTTTGCTAGTGGAAAACAAGAGTGACATAACTCAATATGCAACTGCAAAAGGACATGTTTGAAGTGCTGAATGTCTAACTATCCATTAAAATTTTTCAATATGTTTAGTTACATCAAGTTAGATAGAATGGTCATCACAAAAAAAAAAAAAAAAGTTAGACAGAGTGAACATGAAATATCCTGTACTTGTTGATTTTTCCCTTCTCTTGTTCAAGATAGGAATATAAAATGTTGTTAACCGGAAGAACATAGGGAAGCCTTTTGTTCTTCTACATCACCCATTAAGTTTGTTGAATTTCATGTTTCTCTTTCAGGGTTTTGCCAACCACAACATAATAGATAATCATGATTTCTCTGGAGGATTGCATTTGTGGCACCCAAATTGCTGCAATGGATATGTTGTTTCAGGAGACTCTGGTTACCTTGAAGGAGTAACGCCTAACTCAGGTGGTAGTTATGCTATCCTTTCAAACCGTACACAGTGCTGGCAGGGCCTGGAGCAAGATATCACCAGAAAAGTTACTTCTGGGGTTGTTTATAATGTCTCTGCTTGTGTTCGAGTGCTTGGTACCCTTCAAGGACCTCATGAAGTCAAAGCAACACTGAGATTAGAGTATCCAAATTCTGGGCCGAGCTATCTCTTTGTGGGAAGGTAGTGAAATGGTAGCTTTATGACATTTCTCTTCTTATACAAGGCTACTACACCCAGTAGATCTATTAAATGCCTGCCACAAAATCTCCATTGTACCTGTAGGGCTTGTGCGATAGCACATGGTTGGGATCATGGCCTTAATGTACCAGAACTGCATTGTTTGATCATTCTGCTATTACCATGGAGAAGAGAACACAACGACTGGAATGGTCGTTGTTTCTGTTTCTGTGAATTTTCATCAAGAGCCATTCATGTGGTGGCCCATTATGTAAAAGCTCTAAAGGAAGACATGTTTATTTTGGAGATGTAACATTTGCAGAAACTTGAGAGATTCAATTGCATTTCTCCTCTCCTCTCTGAAGGTCCTTAGAGAAGTTTAATCCATGCTGGTTGATTTTATAGGGCATCAATTTCAAAGGAAAAGTGGGGGAATTTAGAAGGTAAATTTTCATTGGAAAGCATGCCCAACTGTGTTGTATTCTATTTGGAGGGGCCACCCCCTGGAGTTGATCTTCTTATAAATTCCGTTAATATCACTTCTGCTAGTGTCGTGCAGTGTCAGGTATGGACTTTCTTGATTTTCTTTCAGTCCCACAAACCTCAATAATGATATACCTTGCTCAGTCATTTTTATGGTTTTGCCCAAGGATTTCTTCACCCTATCATTTTTTTAAAATGCAAATTATCCACCCAATTCTATTTCAAACTACGTTTTTTCCTCTTCTTGTTTCAAATATTGGTTGGCTGTAGCACCCAACCATGGCTCTCTGTAGTGCACCGTCTATGTAACCACCATCAACTGCCCAAAATTTGCAGAATGTTGAGAAAAAAGAGATCACCAATATTGGAGTAACTAGCCAAAGATGACAATGGTAATGGAGGGCACAACGGAAAGAAGATAGATAACAATGGGAAGGCAATAAGTAGAAACTAAATAACATAATCATCCATATCCAAATACATCATGTCACATTGGGCTACATCCATAATACATTTTTCATAGAAATACATGCCAAATATTTAGGCTATATCATGCCACATGTGATAGTTGGTTAAGGGTTTGCAGTTAGGTTTATGTCATTTTTGATATTTGGTATGTATTTCGAAAAACAAATGTGTTATGGACTGTAGCCCAACATGGGATTATGTATTTGAATAATCATGAATCTAGATGCGGATGATTATGTTATTTAGTTACTGCTTTTTTTTCCCTGTTTTTATTTATTTTCTTTTCGTTGTGCCTTTCATTATCATTGTCATCTCTGGCCAATTACTCTGAAGTAGATGGATTTTTTTTAAGCATTTTGTAGATCTTGTGGTTGATTGTAGTTACATGGCAGATCTGCTATGGGGAGCCATGGTGGGGCACCACAGTGCAGCTCAATTAGTGAGAGATTTGGTCACAAGAACCAACAAATACATAGGCTGCGGGTTCAAGTGGAGGCTCTGCAGAGCTAGAGGTAGCTAAATGTCATGACCATGTGAACAGTACCTAAGTGGTGGGTGGAGAACCCAGGATGGCCAGGAGAACTGGGAATCTCATGCTTGCTGGAGAGTACGTAGGGGTATGACACTGACCAAAGGCAGAGACTCGAGGCATTATTCTTGTTTTGAAAGAACAATCTCGCTATTATTTGTTTTGAGCTTGTCTTTTAATCAGATTTTTCTATGCGGTGCTGCCTACTACAGTTGGGACAATGGTACAATTATGCTAGCCATCTATGCAGTGTCCTGTAAGTTGGAGTTGGCATTTAAGTGTTGAAAAGCAAAGACAGATAATGACTTTAGTCTCCTTATAACTCTAAGTTCAACATCTGCTCAATCACACGGGTTATTATAGCAGTGAAAATACCCTAAGAAGCTTTTAGCTGTTCTCAAATATATGTTGTTTATAATTTTTTTTGAATCTGTTAACTACTAAAACTAGATCACTGTCGCTATTTTTTCTTGTAGGAATCAACCAGGCAGTGTTTTATTGAGGATGATGAGAACATTATTTTGAACCCAAGATTTGATGATGGGCTTAATAACTGGTCTGGACGAGGCTGCAAAATTCTGCTGCAAAACTCAATGGGAGATGGAAAAGTACTCCCACAGGATGGAAAGTTTTTTGCTTCTACAACTGGAAGAACACAGAGTTGGAATGGCATTCAGCAGGAAATCACTGGCCGGGTTCAGAGAAAGCTTGCTTATGAGGTCACTGCTCTAGTTCGAATATTTGGGGGCACAGCTGCCACTTCTGATGTCCGGGCAACTTTGTGGGTTCAATTGCCAAATCAAAGGGAGCAATACATAGGCATAGCCAAGTGAGACTCTTACAATTTTTTTCCATTTGACATCTCACATATATGAAATTTTCAAAAAATCTCAACCATGTCCTATAATGTAGGCTCCGATTTATGAATCATCTGCTTGGAGGAAGTGTATACTGCTAGTTGTGCATCTTTTGCCCAAAAGCAATGCATTGTTTTGGTAAAAAAAAATGCCAGCGGCATGACGTTCTGCATATTTGGCCAACTACAATGTGCGGCGTTAACTTCTGATGCATTCTCTGCCTTTTATCGAAGTAAATGACTTTTGCTTTTATATTTGTGTGTGTGCATGTGCGTGTGTAGGAGCATGATAATATGCGATATATCGCGTATGCTCATGTGTAAAATATTTTTTTGCTTTAGTTGTGACTATTTTTTTTTTCTTGTTTTCTTTTCATTTTTTATGTGGGCCCAAGTATATTTAGTTTACATACTAAAATTTATCAATTTTGAAATCATGTACATATTTTTATAATTTTTCAAAAATAAATTTTTTTCGCTCTTTTCATGTGTGAGAGAATGAAGAAGAGTTAAATTTTTTGTTTTTTGAACATTTGTAAAAAATATGTACAAGATCCCAAAAATGATAAATATTGGTATCTTAACTAAATATACTTAGGCCTGCATAAAAATGAAAAGAAAACAAGAAAATATATTCAAAAATTTTAAAAAGTGCATATCATAGCTAGGCTAGTATGTGATATATCGCATATTATCATGGTCCATATATATACATATATCCAATGAATACTTCAGTTATGCATGAACCACTAATCTCAACTCATTAAAATTGTTTAATTATTAAATGACCCATATATTTTTAATTGTACATAAAACCTTCTAAAGTATTTATGTTGTCTAAAATAATGACTGTATATGACTTTATAACATTTTGATTCTTGAGTGAACAATTTTAAGTAAATTTTAATTTTTATATATTTTTTTCATGCTTATTTAAAGTGTAATCCACATGTGATTTTGATCAAAATGATCTTTAATATCTTATATAATGTTAAGTATGATGGTTGTATTGGATTTTTATTTCTTCCAGTTCATTTTGGTTGTAGATCAACCACTTTAAGTATTTTCCATATATGCACATGTATATTCCCATTTCTCCATCCGTCATGACTTAATACTCAGGCCTGGTGGTGAAATTAGTTTACTTATTGGGCATTCCCTCTAGTTTCAGAGGCCTTGAATTTTCTTAAAATACAGAGACAATTCTTTTGTTTTCTGAAGTGTGCAGGCATCAGATAAGGAGTGGGCACAGTTGCAAGGAAAGTTCCTCCTTAATAGTGTTGTTTCAAAGGTGGTCTTTTATTTGGAAGGTCCACCTGCAGGCATTGATATTCTTCTCAACAGTTTAGTTGTAAAACATGCAGCAAAAATTCCTCCCTCTCCCCCACCAGTGATTGATGTTAGCTCTCTCTCTGTGCATTTGTTAATCGGTTTGTAAATATTCTCTTCAGTTACAAATTTTGGAACATAGATTCAAATGGATACTCAAATCATCTTGTGGACCAAAACAGTGTAGAAGATATTCCTCCATTTCCTGCTATTTGTTGATCTTAGGTATTCCATGGAGTTCCCATGAAAAAGTTGTAGCTCCAAATAACTGTAATTCTCTGCCTTTCATCTTCATGCTGCGAAAGATTATCTGATCAGGCGATATGTTAGTTTATTTATTGTGCTCAATCAAATCCGGATAGTGAAAGGTTGGAAAAATGTTTATTTTAACCATTATGATTTAAAGTGATAGTAAAATAGTGATGGATGATATTCTGGCACTTTGAAATTGCCTGTGTAATTCAAATTACTCTTTCCATTTGATAGGGTCTAACTCAAATATATTAGAGTTTTATCTATCTATCTATGTGTTGAAGAATTAATGGTTGGCGAACAATCAGACAAAAATATAAATGTTTCATATGGGCAATATGGTGGTCACAGAGAATAGATTAGAATGGTTCGGTTAACATTTTGTAAAAAACTACTAGGTTACTCCAGGTATAGAATTTCTGAGCACCCTTATGTTGAGCATCATAGATAGCCAGATATGAAACGAATATCCAAAATTTTTTTTAAAAAAAATATAACCAATTTTCTAAAGAATGCTTTCTTTGTTTGTAGAATGTTGCTTTTGGAGTTAATATAATTGAGAACAGCAATCTTACTGATGGGCTTAATGGATGGTTTCCTCTTGGTCCTTGTACATTAAGCATTGTCCCTGGTTCTCCTCATATACTTCCTCCAATGGCAAGGGACTCCCTTGGGCCCCATCAGCCACTTAGTGGTCAGTATATTATTGTGAAAAATCGCACACAAACCTGGATGGGCCCTGCTCAGATGATCACAGACAAAGTGAAGTTATACTTGACATATCAAGTTTCAGCTTGGGTCCGCATTGGTTCTGGGGCTACTGGGCCACAGAATGTCAATGTTGCACTTGGTGTTGACAACCAGTGGGTTAATGGAGGCCAAGCTGAGGTGCGTGATGATAGATGGCATGAAATTGGAGGATCGTTCAGAATTGAGAAGCAAGCAGCAAAAATTATGGTCTATATTCAGGGTCCTTCAGCAGGGGTCGATTTGATGGTTGCTGGGCTTCATGTATTTCCAGTTGACAGGCAAGCAAGATTCAAGCATTTGAAGAGGCAGACAGATCAGGTACTTCCTCCATTCCTTTAGCAATCTAAAGATTCTAATTGTGGAATTTAGGAAGTAGAAATTGATCAACTTTATGCGATTTGTATTTCTTATGGGTGGGTCCTGCCTTTCTGTTCAACATACTGTTTTAGTGATGGAAACTGTCATGGATGGGATTACCCAAGGAATTACTTCCATTCGGAAGCTTTACTAATGATGATCAAATCATAGTCATTAAATTTAACCATGGGACAGACTATCAAAATTTTTAGGCGACTAAACCCATAGTTAAGTCGTCTTGCAATGGAGGTAAAAGCTTCACTACCGACCTATCTGTATTGATCCTCCACAAGATAGTTAAGACTCTAACAATAACATTGGATTTTAAGGTTCTCATGCCTGTTACACTTTTCCCAATTGTTTCACAGGTTAGAAAACGCGATGTGATCCTAAAATTCTCAGGATCTGATTCTGCTAGTTTGTTTGGCACACTTGTGAAAGTGCAACAAATACAGAACAATTTCCCCATTGGTTCATGTGTGATGAGAACAAACATAGACAATGAAGATTTCGTTGACTTCTTGGTGAAGAATTTCAACTGGGCTGTATTCGGGAATGAATTGAAATGGGGATGGATTGAACCCCAACAAGGCAATTTCAACTACAAGGATGCAGACGAGCTACTGGATGTTTGCAAGAGCCATGGCATGGAAGTGAGGGGCCATTGCATCTTCTGGGAAGTTGAGTGGAATGTGCAGTCATGGGTCAAGGCATTAAACAACAGTGACCTTATGAAAGCGGTCCAAAATCGCTTGACAGGTCTCCTTACAAAGTATAAAGGTAAATTCAGACATTATGATGTCAACAATGAGATGCTTCGCGGATCATTTTACCAGGATAGACTGGGAAAGGATGCCAGGGCCAACATGTTCAAGATGGCTGCCCAGCTTGATCCTTCTGCAACCCTCTTTGTAAATGACTACCACATTGAGGATGGATGTGATGCCCGATCAAGTCCTGAGAAGTACATCGATCACATCCTCAGTCTGCAAGAACAAGGTGCACCTGTTGGGGGGATTGGTGTGCAGGCCCACATTGATAGTCCTGTGGGACCTGTTATCTGCTCTGCATTGGATAAGCTAGGGATACTTGGGCTTCCAATCTGGTTCACTGAATTAGATGTGTCATCCATGAATGAGTATGTTAGAGCCGATGATTTGGAAGTTATGCTGCGGGAAGGATTTGCACATCCTGCAGTGGATGGTATGATGCTGTGGGGCTTCTGGGAGCTGTTCATGAGTAGGGACCATGCTCATTTAGTGGATGCTGAAGGTGGTCTCAATGAAGCTGGAAAGCGGTTCCTTGCTCTGAAGCTTGAGTGGTTGACACATGCTCATGGTCGCCTTGATGATCAGTCGGAGTTCAAATTTAGAGGCTTCCATGGATCCTACACTGTTGAAGTGACAGCACCCTCAAAGAAATACAATCTGAAATTTGATGTTGACAAAGGAGATTCTCCTCTGGTTGTTTCGATAAACTTGTGAGTGGGAATTATGATGTGCTGGATACATATACACACGCGTGCGCGCACATATATATATGAATATGTGTGTATGTATATATATATATATATATATGGATATGTTGTGTTTATAATATATTTGCACTTGGGAGCCGCTCATCCAGCCACTGAGTTGCTGTTTTCATGTCTTTCTGCCATGTTTATGGAATGATACTGATTATTCAAAAGAAAGTGTGTTGGTGATCTTAACTAGAAAAAGATGTTTATGTTCATCATAGGTATCAAGCATCATTATTACTGCATGACTCAAACCTGAAACATTCCCAAATCAAGGAAATGAGTAGGAAAAAGTGAAAGAAAGGGATAAATGAATGATGCAATAGTAGAAAGCCAAGATTAGAAATAAAAGGGTAAAATTCAAATATGTAAGCTAAAAAACATGTTTATCAGAAGAGGATTGTTAAGATAATTAATAAATGCTATGCAGTTAAAAAATCCTAAGGAAAGGGAGGGATTTAGGCTCAGTTTGGCATTACGATGGCTATTTTGCTTTTGCTTAAGAGAAAATAAATGAGTACTTTTAAATTTTAATAGAAGTGATATTTTGAAGCTTTTATATTAAATGCTTTTGAGCTGTATTTTTATTTAAAAATAGTAATAAATATATCCATAAGTTATAATTTTTGCCAAATAGGAATTCAATTTATTGGGTTCTGGAAATAGATAAGCTATAAGTATTCTTTAAATGCAATACCAAACTGGGCCTTGGATAGCTTTTCCTAAGCACGGTGATACAATGTTAGCATATTGCGGCGCCCACCTTGGGATCAGGTGGAGCGCTGATTACTTCTGACCTGGTTCCCGAGTTATAAGATAAAATCATAATGTCCCAGTAAAATTTCATTGAAAATTTCCAATTACAGAAGCATATTACTATACAAATGGAATATTTGGGTCAAGGTTAACAACGATTTGATTGTATAAGTAAATTCAGTGCATTCATCTGTTTAACATCACGTATTTCATTGTAATTTTGTCGGTCAGCAATGACATGCATGAGCCCATACATCCCACTTCTACTACGGTCAATTCCATGGATCAAAATTGAAAACCTCAGGGATGAAATCAGAAATCTCCTTGGCCTCGCACCAACCATGTAGTGATGTAGATGAGATCTCCTGGCTTCATGCCCTTCTTCGAAATGTAAGATCTACCCGGCCTCACACCAACCACGCTGTATACGAATTTTCTCAATCCGCAAGTCCCGTATCAGAGAGAGAGAGTCTTCTTGATTTTTAACCAACCTTACATAACTAGCAAGGAAAAGATCTCCTCCACTTTAAAGTTTAAACACACACACAAAATGTCATGGGTGCGTGTGAACTCCATAACAGAAGTCTCCTTATCCTCAATAGAAAGATATACGATTTTGTTTTATTTTAATTATAGGCAGCCAAAGGTTATGTAAGGCTGATGATTTTCAATGGATATCTTTCATAAAAATTTTATTCCACATGAATAAATAAATGAATAATTATACAAGTGTTGACACCCCACCTTTGGGCCCAAAAATGGGAAAAATGGAAAAAAGTCCCAAACTCAAACAAATTCAAGGCAAAAGGAGGTTCAAGCAAGCTAAGCAGGCCCTTCCAAACACAGCCCACGGAGCGAAGCTCCACCAAGCCTCGAAGCAGGCTTTTCAACAAACCAGATCCGGCCCACACGAGCGAAGCTCCTACAGGCCACCTCAACGGGCTCCACAATGCAGCCCAGCAAGCCTCAGAAGTAGGCTTCTCTACAATTTTGGGCCTCTACAACGGCCCGCCCAAAACAACGGGCTTAGCCAAGCTCTAGCCCACTTAGTTCCAGCCCACTATGGAAGGAGCCCGCCAAACTCAAGCTCATGGACCAAGTCCAACACCTCTCAACCAAGCTCAAGCCCATGCTCTCAACTCAAGCCCAAAGCCTATTACCCAAACTCAAGCTCATGGACCAAGTCCAACACCTCTCAACCAAGCTCAAGCCCATGCTCTCAACTCAAGCCCAAAGCCCATTACCCAAACTCAAGACCAAGCCCATGGACCAAGCCCATGATCCCACTCAAGCCCAAGTCCATGGACTAAGTCCATGACCTCAAGAGAGCCCAAAGCCCACTCCTACATCTATAAAAGGAGAGCACCCCCTCTCATTTGAGGGGACTTGAAGAGAGGCATCCCAAGGGGAGGACGGGAGTCTGCAGCAACACCCCGGCGTCCCGGCTTTTCACGCTCTCCAAGCCACGCTCCCTCCTCCACGCCCCCTTTCCATCTCTCCCATTCTCTTAAATCTTTCATTTTACCCCCTTTCACGCCGTGTAAACCGCCTCGGGTTGGCAGATTTCTCCATATTTGCTTCAATCCGTAGGCCGGAACCCGATCTTTGTATTATTAGTGCCTTATTTCTTTAAACAGGATCTGATCTCCCTTTAAAGATCAGTGGCGACTCCGTTTTTCTTTATTTTTGTGTGTGCGTGTTTGAGTTAACGCCCCGGCAAGGTGGGTGCACGCGGGTCCACGGATCCCAGCATAATACGCTGTTGTTATGCTGCCGGATTTGTGACTTGACCCGTGTACGGAAAGCCCCGTCTTAGCCGTTATGCTGCCGAAATCACGAGAAAATACCCACACGCCAACTTTTCTAAAAGATATGAAGCCTAATGCGTTTTACCCCATGTGAATGCAGGAAATCTAAGCCCACGTTGCTTTTCAACACGATCCACATTTTCAAGGCCCGGGAAACCATTCCGAGCCCACCGTAGCGCTCACGGCTGGTGCTACAGCTTGGCGACTCCACTGGGGACGGCGTTGCAGGTCTACATCGGCGAAAGGGGGTCAGAAACTGGAAGATCGGAGCTTCTTCCTCGCTGAACAGCGAGTTCCGGGCGGTTTCCCGTCATCCGGCAGCGAGTTTCTGAAGTTTCTGCCCAAATCGTGCAGAAACCTAAAAAGTTTTTAGGTCCAGAGGCGTCCAGCTCAAAAAACGGACAGAACTCGTGAAGACTTGCTGGATACCGCCTTGTGACTGTCAAGGCACCTAATACGAGCCAAAAGGAACAACTTCCAGCAAGAATGAAGCTAATTAATGTTAAATCCGGCGTAAAAATCACTTCTTTTTCATAACCTGAGTGTTTTCTGGTCACACTTCCAGAAACGCTTCAAGCGAACTGGTCTTCCTTCCAGAGACTCTTCAAGCGAACTGGTCATTCTTCCAGACACTCTTCAAGCGAACTGGTCATTCTTCCAGACACGCTTCAAGAGAACTGGTCCTTCTCCAGACACGCTTCAAGAGAACTGGTCCTTCTCCAGACACGCTTCAAGCGAACTGGTCACTTTTCCAGAGACGCCTCAGGCAAACCCAAATCTGTGGACCTCGAACATTCTCACGCGTGGAACTTAAAACAAATAAAATCTCAAAAAATACAAAAGGACCCGGACTTGCGAGTATACATCCAAAGGTTGGCTTTTTTTTTAGTATCTGTTTACAAGTGCTAACCCATTTTCATTGATTGCTCAGGTTCTTCACCATATCTCGAAGGCAAAGCAAGTCAATCACTGATGTGACATAAAGCTTACGTGCCTAGAAGTCAATGGTTGACCCAAGACCATTGATGTGACATAAAGCTTACATGCCTAAAGTCAACTGTATGCTGACAAGACGATTGACATGACATAAAGGTGCTGAAATGACCATTGATGTGACATAAAGCTTACGTGCCTAGAAGTCAACGGTTGACCCAAGACCATTGATGTGACATAAAGCTTACATGCCTAGAAGTCAACTGTAGGCTGACAAGACAATCGACATGACATAAAGGCACTGACAAGACCAATACCGAAATGGCACAGACATGGCATAAAGGTACAACAACGTCCAGAGGCATCACGGCGACGCGGCAGTAAGCTAGCAATGGCTTTTCAAGTTCGAAGATGATTAATCAACTTTTCTACCCTTGGTTCTGAAACCGGGGGGCATCATATCATGTTTCCATAATTTTACTTTGACTTCCTACTAAAAAAAAAAAAGTTAAAAAAAAAGAGCAAAAAAAAAGAGCAAAAAAAAGAGTTAAAAAAAAGAGCAAAAAAAAAAAAGTTAAGAGAAAAAGCAAAAAAAAAAGGAGTAAAGAAATTATATATCTTAAAGTTCTAGTTGCCTTCAAGCTGAAGATCGCATACATGGAGCCGACAAATCATCTTTCAAAGGAAAATACTGCATTCTCATTTGAAAAATGGGATCAGATGATGCAACGAATGCAACGGATGGAGGACATGCTCTACAAAATAATAGAGCAACGGCAGTCAATGGCAAAACAACAACATCAAGCGTCATCCTCTTCATCACAACATCAACAAACAACGAGTTCGAGCTCACAATCCATCCCAGTTCAAAGATCACATGGCCTAGCGAAAGTGCAAGGCGAAATAGAAGAGGTCAAGATACAATTTCAAAGCCAACTCCAAGAGTTACAAAGAAAAATTGACCGACAGCAAGAGGAGGACTTTCATTTGGTAAAAATTGAAGACTTATGCCCATTTCCAAATGCACAACTACCTGAAAATTTCAAAATGCCAACCCTCCCTACCTATGAAGGAAACTCATGCCCACATACCCATATCAAGGCCTTTTGCAGTATTTTATACCCTTTGGTAAAAAAGGAGGAAATTTTGGTCATGCTATTCCAACATAGCCTGAGAGGAGACGCCCTTGAATGGTATACGTCGCTCGACTGCAAGCAAATCAAAACATGGGAGCATCTATCTCTCACTTTCATGGATCGATTTTCCTACATGCTAAACACGGCTCCCAAAAGGGCCGATCTCGAAGCACTCAAGCAAGAAGATGATGAAACGTTCTCAGAGTACGTGGCTAGATGGCGTGCCATGGCGGCGAAGATGAAAAGCCCGTTGCCGTTGGATGAGCAAATCTCCATCGTCATCAACTCAACGCACCCGAGCATCTCGGGCTACCTCATCTCTCACCCATATGTCAATTTCACTCAACTCCTCCAAGCCGGGGACCAAGTGGAGGCGGGAATTAGACATGACACCATCTCCCCATGGCCACAACAAGGAAATGCAACTCTTCTTGAACAAACAAGCCCGAAATCTCAAATAGCGGACATCGGCATAGAAGTCAATTTTATCAAGGGTAATGCCAAAACCTTTGACCCCTCTATATTCATAACAAAAGTCCAACCCCATGATGCTCATGTCGTTTTACAAGGCCGAAATGCCAACCCAATCACCCTTCAAAGAAAATGGGTTGAGCCAGTCATTTTATTGGGAAAACCTGTCAAGCCTATGCAAGAGGATCTTATTTTACATAAATCCCCTATTGTTCAAAAAACATCCTCCAATACCTTGCTTACAAACCCGGGAACTCCTCTCAAGATAGCAAGTCAACCAACTTTGTCACACTTCTCCCCAGAAAATGTCTTCATTCCAGTTAACCAACCAACATGCCCGCAGTCTAGAAATGCAGAAGAGAACCCCAAAGCTCCTTACACCTCTACTCCTAGCATTCCTCCAAAGCAGTCATTGTTATCATCTTCTACACAATCATGCCCGGCCATGGAAGGTGAAATATTAATCTTATCAACAAAGTGGACAAACACCTCAGAAGAGGAAATGCTAGCCGAAGAGCACAAATTTCAAGAAATTCCTGCACAAAAAAAGCAAAATGGAAGAGACCATTTACAAGTCACAAATGAAGTTATCCCTCATACAGACAATCAAGCAGAGGCATCTAAAAGGCCTCAACAAACCATCATCAACACAGGCAATGTCGACGAAGTCGAACAGCCAACAAGGTTAGCCCCGGAAGCCGCAGAACGCGCAGGGCACACAACCATCATCTATCAACCCACCGTCACAAATACATCTCCGTCAACACATCCACAAGGGATATTTCAAAATGGCTACCAGATAGTCTTTCCATCAAGCTTGGCAGGAAAAACGCCAACAACCGGTGAAGACAATATTTCACAATGGGCAAAAAGCGCACAAAAAACAAAAGACTGGGGGCATGCCAGAGAAGTATGGGGGCAACCTACCAAAGCCGCATGCCAGAGAAGCATTAAGTTCAAGATACAAAGAAAAAATTACAAACGAAGGCTGAAGAGGAAAAGGTGGAGAAAAATGCATCTACGTCATCCCGAAGCATGGGGGCATGTGGTTCTAAAGAAAAATGACACAAATTACTTTTATATCATGTTCCATCCTACAACAAACAAAGTTTGGGACCCGGGAGGCAAAGCTACATGAGGAAATGGTTCCACAGCGCCGCTCGCAAGGCTACCACGACAGCAAGCAAACCCCGAACGGCGACATCAAGCAACGGCGGCGGCGGCGGCGATGAAAAGAGGAAAAGAGCAACCGAAAGAGGGAAACCCCCTATCGGAGACCCTAAAATTTGGTAAAATTGCAGAAAGCTCCTCGCCATCTACAGGAATTGCGAAATCATCCGGATTCAAGACTAGTGCAAAATAAGCCAACAAGTCCACAGAATTTCAAAAAGGACCACTCTCCCAGAAGGAACTTCGTGAGTTTGCAGAAATTACGAAGTGCCCAAAAAAAAAAAAAAACAACAAAACAAAACAAAACAAAAACAAAAACAAAAAAAAAAGAGAAAGAGAGAGAAAGAACGAAAGAAAAAGGGAGAAAGAAAAAGAGCGAGAAAAGAAAGTGTTCAGGTCAATGCCAAAAGAGGTGTCCAGTACTTTGCCATTCACCGTCAAGACGCCTCTGGCAAAGGGGGGCAACTGTTGACACCCCACCTTTGGGCCCAAAAATGGGAAAAATGGAAAAAAGTCCCAAACTCAAACAAATTCAAGGCAAAAGGAGGTTCAAGCAAGCTAAGCAGGCCCTTCCAAACACAGCCCACGGAGCGAAGCTCCACCAAGCCTCGAAGCAGGCTTTTCAACAAACCAGATCCGGCCCACACGAGCGAAGCTCCTACAGGCCACCTCAACGGGCTCCACAATGCAGCCCACCAAGCCTCAGAAGTAGGCTTCTCTACAATTTTGGGCCTCTACAACGGCCCGCCTAAAACAACGGGCTTAGCCAAGCTCTAGCCCACTTAGTTCCAGCCCACTATGGAAGGAGCCCGCCAAACTCAAGCTCATGGACCAAGTCCAACACCTCTCAACCAAGCTCAAGCCCATGCTCTCAACTCAAGCCCAAAGCCTATTACCCAAACTCAAGCTCATGGACCAAGTCCAACACCTCTCAACCAAGCTCAAGCCCATGCTCTCAACTCAAGCCCAAAGCCCATTACCCAAACTCAAGACCAAGCCCATGGACCAAGCCCATGATCCCACTCAAGCCCAAGTCCATGGACTAAGTCCATGACCTCAAGAGAGCCCAAAGCCCACTCCTACATCTATAAAAGGAGAGCACCCCCTCTCATTTGAGGGGACTTGAAGAGAGGCATCCCAAGGGGAGGACGGGAGTCTGCAGCAACACCCCGGCGTCCCGGCTTTTCACGCTCTCCAAGCCACGCTCCCTCCTCCACGCCCCCTTTCCATCTCTCCCATTCTCTTAAATCTTTCATTTTACCCCCTTTTACGCCGTGTAAACCGCCTCGGGTTGGCAGATTTCTCCATATTTGCTTCAATCCGTAGGCCGGAACCCGATCTTTGTATTATTAGTGCCTTATTTCTTTAAACAGGGTCTGATCTCCCTTTAAAGATCAGTGGCGACTCCGTTTTTCTTTATTTTTGTGTGTGCGTGTTTGAGTTAACGCCCCGGCAAGGTGGGTGCACGCGGGTCCACGGATCCCAGCATAATACGCTGTTGTTATGCTGCCGGATTTGTGACTTGACCCGTGTACGGAAAGCCCCGTCTTAGCCGTTATGCTGCCGAAATCACGAGAAAATACCCACACGCCAACTTTTCTAAAAGATATGAAGCCTAATGCGTTTTACCCCATGTGAATGCAGGAAATCTAAGCCCACGTTGCTTTTCAACACGATCCACATTTTCAAGGCCCGGGAAACCATTCCGAGCCCACCGTAGCGCTCACGGCGGGTGCTACAACAAGGTAAAATATACTGATCTAATGTTTCAGAAATATTGCAATGGGTACAAGGTCGACGTCGACCTTAGAGAATTTTTTTGGGTTCGGTCCCACGCGCGGTCGCTCGAGTTTGAAAATCTATCCGGCCTGGGTACGAAATCTCTGACTTTTGACGACTTGGGGTGGGGGGCACAATTTTTAAGTCTTCCGTTCAGTGCATCACAATTTCCATCATAAATGGTACATCGCAAGAGGCAATTATTCGGTGGTCCAAACTTCGCTGCGTACGTGGACGAGGACATTGGTACAAACGATGCCTGAGATTTCAGGCTTCTCCTGCTGCTGCCGACCACTCGTTCGATATGATAATATGATATGGGCCAGACCAGCCATTGCACGGAAGTCAGTAAATTCCTTGAGTATCATGATTGGGAAGATCGAGAGACATATCTTCGAACGCGTATATGGATGGAAAGCCCAAGGGTCTCATTTCTCTTTCATGTGGTCCCTCCATCCAAATTCGCACCTTCAAATTTATGGGACGTTTAGCGAGGTGTATTTTTGTGGAATTTTGAGATAGGATGAAAAACTTAAAAGAAAATATTTTAGAAATTGTGTCATTGAAATAAAATAATATGAGTAAAATTAGAATAGATAAAATAGTTAAAAGACAAATAATTAGAATGTAGAATTTAAATTGGAAAAAAATAAAATTGTTGGAATATTAAATAATAAGTTGAAAAATGTGAATGGCGGCATGGTTACCATGCCATCCCCCCGTCTCCCACAGATATACGTCACCAAGTCTTAGTTGAATACTTGAATTCCATCAAACTCCTGGGCCTCCATTCATTGCGTGCATGGCTTGATTGCCCCCCCGCACGTGCACATGGCCCTCACTCTCAGAATTAATTTTAGACCTAACCATATTGTGTGGAAAATGTGAATCCATATATGTAATGCTTTCTTATGATTGAAAGTTGGATTTCCAGTGATCCAGACCTTTGATCGTCGATGGACACGACAAAGATATTGCCCGTTTTTTCAAAATTTGTAGGTAAAACATAAAAAATATGGAGGGTGATCTTCCCTGTCGATTGAAGTAGGATGCCCATTTGTAGTTTTTTAGAAATTATGGCAAGCAGTGGTTCATTCATGAATCATCCAGTCTATCAGGACCACAAAAGGAGAGGGTGGATAATGTGTGCCCGAACTACGTGAAGCTGACCAAGAAATAAGGATAGATGCCAGAAAAATTGCATAGATTACGAAACGCTCGTTTAAGGCAGGCTTCATTCGAAAAAGGAAACAAAAATAGAAAGCAATCCGTTTTATTTCACACCCTAATGCGCGTAAGTGTAATCCAGTATTCGAAACCTTGGAAAATTATAAAAGTTTGTTTCCATTTCCTCCAACTATACCCACTCCAAAATACCATATCATATTTCATTTGAAATGAATCGAGTCAATGTATCATTACACTAATGTGTTTAAAAGCTTTTTTTACTTTTTATTTTTGATTTTTGTATGAGAGACATATAGTATTATATACTAATTTCAAATTAGCGTACATCATTGAGTCCGTCGCCAATCATCATTTAATAATAGATATTCTAAATTACCCATAAAAAATTGCATGTGCATGTACAGTTTCGTTTATTTTTTTGAAAAAAATTTGTATCTTTTTACGTGAGTAATATTTTCTAATGAAAAAAATTATAATTTGTCGAAAGAAATAAAAAATAAATAAATATCTTTTATTTGGCGACGAGGGCTTTTTGAGTCTCTGCGGAGTCGTCCAAACAGCATCGGACCTGGGCACGCGTGATGTTGGCGCGTTGTATGTGGGTATTAGATACGAGTTTACCACTATTTGACACTACACTATTTGACACTGGCAAGTGGATATTAGTTTAACACGGTTTTCGCCTGAAGATCTCTGTGGTGGACAACTACGTAAGACAGCCCGTCGGAACTCTCTTCAGGCACCTACTCCGTCAGTGTGGCATACAATGCTCGAGCCAACGACACGGAGTCAGGGACATTGCAGATGATATAAAATCAGTAATATGATACAACCCCTAAAAAATATATATATAATAATAATAATAATAATATGATACATCAGTTGAAGCCATGAAACTCAATTTGCACCTTGATATATCAGTTGAAGCCATGAAACCCAAGTTGCACCTCGTATTAATATAGACATTTTGACTGCGGGACATGCATGCACCTACCAGTATCGTTATGAAAATGGAGTCCCATCAACTAAAATTTTTGGATTGGATCACTCAAAAGGGCCAAGTGCCAACCTTTTTTTTGTTTTTTTCAAAGTGAAATCAAGGGAGGGAGAGTTTAGGTAGGGCATCTCTGCCAAGTTGTTGGAAAGTCCCATCTTCTAACAACAACTCATGCCTGCTGCTTCTGCTAATTGGCCTTCCATTTCCATAATATATTCTGATTAAAAGCTGCTTTATGTTGTGTCAATCTCAACCGACGATATACAGATATTATCTTATGGCCTGTCGCCGGATCTTATCTTTTCATACGAAAGGTCGGGCTTGTTGAAAATGATCTGATAATGGTTTGGAAATGAAAAGAGAGGAGATTTTACAAAAAAAAATAATAATAATAAATTATGTATTGAGAATGATAAAGGATTTTTGCAAATATTTCTATAAAGTTTGACTAACATTACATCTGTATTCCTAAATTTGCCGAAATTACAAATATACTTATAAAATTTACATAAATTTGGAAGCATGCCTCCTCCATTATGACACCATTAGATTTTTCTGTAAAATAACGATAATGCTCTCTAAGCCAAAAATTACACTTGCAATTTTTATAAATGTTGTAAGCATATTTGTAGAATAATTTAAAATAGTAATATAGCTAAAAATAGATAAAATAATAAAATAGCAAATATGTCTATAATACTTAAAAATATTATAAGTATATTATTTGGTTTAAAGGTTATTTCCATCATTTTATAAAAAAAATTTAACAGTGTCCTAACAAAAGAGACACACTTATACAAATCTTATGACTATATTTATAATTTTAGCAAATTTAGAAACATAAACGTAATATTAATCAAACTTTGTATACATATTTGTAAAAATTCTGATTGATAATGTAAAAAGTAAGTTAATTACGTATTGAAAAATAAAAAATCTCATCCTTTTTCAATGACCCCAAAAACGAAATTGCCATGAGGCATTAGTCATGTAACATGTACTTATCCTTAATTTAGTTGCATGTTTATTGACTTCCACCCATTTCATTTTCATGTAGAGCAGTTTAGGGTTGTTTTGGCCGTAAGGATTTTTCTTATACTATATGTGGTTTATATGAATTACTATTAATTTCCAACTGCTAAACCCACACAAAATGTTGTGCTCGCTATCCGCATCATGACAGTTTCAATTATAATAGTAAGTAAAGAACAATTGAATGTAAATCTAAAAAAAAAAAAAACTGAATGTATATATATATATATAGCATCGGATGAATTCAACAAAATACGCCATCCCAATTTTAGTATCCAAAGGTGAATTCAACAAAACATGCAATCCAATTCACGAGAAAATAATTAAATACTATCCAATAAACACCTTTTTTACCTGGGCTATGGAGTTATGAACTGAAAAGAGGCATGGCCCCACTCACCCGTGGGGTAACCAAGGCTCATAGGTCATCCGCGTCCGGCTCGGAACTGCAAGCGCGTTGCTCCGAGTCCGACCAATAGAAATATGCCACGTTCACATCTTATAATGGAGACAGTTGGAAGCGTCGGTGGCGGCTGCTGATCGCCGTGTCATCATTTGGAGGATACGAATGACGTAGGATTTCGTCATTCGGGCGAGCGAAACCGCGACGGACAGTCAATCCCACACGTCGAATGCATACATCACGGACAGTCAATCCTAGCCGTCAAAATTTTGTGCCAATTCCTATACGGAATAGAATTGATACTGTCCTACTATATCGAGCATCTTATTATAATTTATATTGATAACAACTAAAGCAGGGGACATTTCCGTACTTAGAGGCTTTTCGAAAAAGAATGATAATAAGATAAGAAAAAAAAAAAAATAGGCAGATAACATTGAATTTTTTCTATTATATATTTAATGATGCAAACAATTTTTTAAAAAAATTTATAAGATAAAAAGTATAATAAAAATCCTCTACATTGACCACTAATAACTATAGATGACATGCATAATAGAAGATCATGATGACGGTGCCATGTTGGGAAATTATCACCACAGCCTCTGGTTGCTTCACGGTCACACGTGCCAAGCGTGTGCATGCGACATTCTTGCAGAGGGCTAATTGACAAATACTGATGTGGTTGGAGAGATTAATATGAACTAGACATTCGGCCCTAAGTGGGCCACACGTACGCACAACGTGAATTGAAGTAATTGGCTGATCAACGTTGGTAGATGCACGTGGTTCAAATTCGGGGCATATTCCACTTCAGACCCATTGTTAGGACCACTCACAGATGTACTACTGGAGATGCCCCAAATTCTTCACCCTAGTCAGGCCGTAATTATAATTCCCTGTTCCCATTTCCGCATCTTACTTCATGTATGCCCACTTGCCATGAACACAAGTTCAAAGGATCCAGTTGTCTTCTACTGATCACGTGAAGTAGGTTGATGGATCTCTTAAGAAATTGTAAGTTCGAGTGTTTTACAAAAGATAATGACTTCGAATAATAGACGTGCAACTCTTTTAATTGTAATATAGAAGCATTTTCTGCTTTGAAACGTTACAGTAATCCTCACAGTTTTACTCCCACTTGATCATGTTTAATTACAAACTTCCAGCCAGGATCCAAAAAATAAAAATTACACACTTCTAGCCTCTTCTTTCATCACTCTTTTAATTAGATGCTTTTTTTTTTTATGAAAAGAAAGGAGCATTTTAAAATTATTATTATTATTATGCTAACAATTTTTTTTTTTGGAGAAAGGAAATAATACATCTCTTCTAAACTCGAAATAAAGAACGGTATAGAAAATGTTTGTAATAACAAAACAAAAAGTTATTAAACTAGTAAATACATTTACCATTTTCAAACCATATATCAATTTCCAATACATATATACAAGATAACTATATATTCCCATGCAATGCAAGTGCCTATTGGCCTTTTAACAAGCAAGATACAAAGCTGCACTCCCTCAAGTGATAAGGTGTGGAACAGGAGTGAAAAAGTCTTGACTACATGCAACGAAGTAAGAAGGCCAAGAGGAGTCTGGAGAAAGCTTGCGATTAGCTGGATGAAGGGCCGTAGCTCCCACATTTCAGTCCATCAGTCTCATTCAGTCTCTTTCATCTCCCATTCCTCCTCCCTTTTTCTAGACTATAAAATCACCACTCCCCAGCGTCGATAGCCGCAATACTCACTTGTTTCTTTCTTCCTGCACTGCTCCAGGCATAGGCATATGGCCACCCACGCATCCTTAATGCGCATCGTCACCCTTTTTCTTCTCATTATCCTACTAAAGTCTTCCCTCCTCCTGCCTGCTGTTATGGCCCGCCCTGCAAGTTTCACCCAAGACTTCCGAATCACGTGGGCAGACTCTCATATCAAGCAAATTGAAGGCGGGAAGACCATTCAATTGATCCTAGACCAAACTTCAGGTTGCAAAATTTCTGCTTTTAAAAAATAAAAATAAAAAAAAACCTTGGAGATTGCAACCCATATTTTCATGCATAAGGATTGATATATATGCTCAACTAAATTGAATTAGAAATCGAATTCCATTTGGGTTTCCGCTGCTGACACGATCTGCTGTTTGGATTTTAGGATCCGGGTTTGCTTCCAAGAGCAAGTACTTGTTCGGGCGTGTGAGTATGAAGATCAAGCTCATCCCTGGAGACTCAGCTGGAACAGTCACAGCATTCTACGTAAGCTGAATTTTCCTCATGACTGCTTACTACTTACATTTTCTACATATCCATCCATTTACAAGCTCTTTAAATATATATATATATATGTATGTATTTTTCTAACTGAATTTGTCTTTATTTGCTGATTAGATGAATTCGGACACAGATAATGTGCGTGATGAGTTGGATTTTGAGTTCTTGGGCAACAGAAGTGGACAGCCATACACCGTCCAAACCAATGTCTACGCCAATGGAAAAGGCGACAGAGAGCAGAGGATCAACCTCTGGTTTGATCCTTCAGCCAACTACCACACCTACTCGATCCTCTGGAATCACCGCCAAGTTGTGTAAGTCTCTAACTCCACATGCACAGGCTTTAATTTATCAAGACCATGTACGCATCCGCCAGTAAGTATTGGACGGCCAGATCTTGTTCATTTGGGTTGAAATTGAGTGATCCAAAGACCTCACAACTCTCACCTGATCGCAGCCCCCATTTACAGCTAGCTCTCTGTGGAAAGATATGCCTGCACTGAAGAAAGATTCACCACATATACAAATATCACCCGTTTTAACTCCATCTGTACAAAACTGACCTAGATCATCTCTTGCGCATTTATTTCAATGACGACGTGGTCCTTTAATTTGCTTGACTTGATTCTCTTGCCTTTCCTCAAACCCAATCGCAAGGCCCCCGCCCCTCCCTATTTTCCTCGTCTGGATGACACGAGCGATTTGAAAAATACCCATATTATTTTCACATTTTTTTCTAATTAATTACGTCTAACCATATTTTGGGGCCCTCTCTAGTTCTAGTTAGTAATCTAATTAATAGCCATGGCACATTTATACTCATTTAAATCACGGTCAACTGGCCATGTATCCACCATTAATCTTATTCATTTATTAGCCATGCGTGCATCATCCCATGATTAATTTTATAATATATTTGTGAAGCTTCTTTGTGGACGAAGTGCCCATTCGGGTCTACAAAAACAACGAAGGCAAAGGGCTTCCTTACCCCAAGCTCCAACCCATGGGCGTCTATTCCACGCTGTGGGAGGCTGATGACTGGGCGACCAGAGGCGGGCTAGAAAAGATCGACTGGAGCAAAGCACCCTTCTACGCATACTACACAGCTTTCGACATCGAAGGCTGTCCGGCTCATGGTCCGGCCGGCTGCCCATCAAACCCCGCCAACTGGTGGGAAGCTCCAGCTTACCAGCAGCTGGACGCTGCCCAGGCAAGCAAGTATCAATGGGTGAAGACCAACCACATGATCTATGATTACTGCACAGACAAATCTCGCTACCCTCTCACGCCTCCAGAATGCTAATTTCTAGACCTACTTAATTAAACAGATGTGGGATCGAACGGTCCATTCACCACCCTTTATATGTGTATCTCTCGTTCAAGGTCGATCGAGTAGAAATCAGTTTTTCTTTTTGTCTTTCTATTACAACCGTAACCCATGCATGCCTGCAAAGGGTACAATGGGAAATGTGGCTGGAAATTGTGAATGTAATAATGTGGTTGCATGATTGTGAGAATGACAGCTCGTTGCAACTTTCAAGTGCTTGGAGTTTTTTACAGTTTCCTTAGCAGAAAGCTGTACATGTTACGGCCTTCCCTTGTTTGTATAGTCATGTTAGATCATTTGTTATATTAATGTTTGGCGGGTTTCCTTCTAATCTGTCCATTTGATCTCATTAACATGATTTGATGGGGATCTAATTCATCTAGCTATGGTGCTCAGCATTATTAATTTATTTAATCAAGTTATCCAAAAAACAATAATCTAATAACGAAAATTTTTTAATGGGTTATTTGGCCCTTCTGCTTTGGGCTCATCCATCAGATTCTTCTGCCAACAAGCAAAAGCTCACATTAGTACGAAATGACACAATATGACACGTTCTAAAACCTGTTCGCAATTGCGGCAGAATGAGGACATGGGATGGTGAAAGTGTTGTTGTTTGTTTGAGATAAGAAAAGTTGCATCGAAATTAAGAAAATTTGTATTTGGAATGGAAAAAGGTAAGTAATTTTTTTTTTTTTTTTTTTTTGAAACGGGGGAGTGTTTAAGTAATACATATTTTTCGAAACGGAGGAGTGCTTTTTAGGAAATAAAGGATTTCATTCCTCTACAACTGAAAGATAAACCTTAAACCTCTACTTGAGTCTTGAGCAAATTAGATAGTCCAGGAGTTGGTAACACGTTGCATTCGACTATTGGGCTTGGGCTAGGGCATTTAATGCATGACCATAATGTTATAGGTTCCATCCACATGTTATATAGAAATTTCTAGTGGTGGTTGTAAATAATATCCCATTTGCCTGATTAACTTAAATCAAATTTCTAGAGTAGACAGAACGGATCCGAACCATCAACGTGTTGATCCGAACCAAACTAGCTACTGAACGTAAGCACATATGGGCCCCTCTATGTCAACGTATTGACTTTGACAGTGGGTGTCACGCAATTGTTCAATTGACCGCCCAGTATTAACCTTTTTATTAATGGATATTTTTCCCTTTTGTTAAATTAAATCATTTTCTAGAATGAAAAGAAAATCATTGGCGTTATTTGCATGCAACTACCTTCAAGATTAAATCGATGTCTTTCTGCCAACGTCTACTCTCTCTTTCCAATGGGTGGACCACGACATGACAGTATTTGATGTTAATATCACTTTTATCAACCTGCTTAGTGGACGCATGCAGCTGTCAGCTGTCAGCTATCGAATGATTTTGATGTTGTTTGGCTACTTGGGTGAGTTAATTGATTCGGATTGATTAACAAGAAAGGAAAGGTATCGTTGACAAGAGAGAGATTGTAAGCTTACACTGGCTATTCATGTCCACATCCATTGCCACCTAGAAACTTAGAATGATCAGAAAGACTTTCGTTAGTCAGGAAGATGATATCATTGTTTGACTCGCATAAGCCAATCTCAGCAGTCGGGAACCCTAAGAATTATCCTATTCATTCTGGATATTGATGCCACCACACAAATTTGCATTCCACGCAGATTGTCCGTTTGATACTTTCAGAGCAAATTCAACCCAGTCCACCCATGCATCATGCTCTGATTTTAAATCACAAAAAAACTGGCCTTACACTTTGAAATGAAGTGCAGAAACTTTTAAAGAAGAATAATTTCTAGTGGCTTAGATGATGCTGTTGTCCCGTATCTCTGGCATCGATTTTCACTGCCACTGGATCCGAACAGTAAGGACAAGTCCCAAACAGAACACCAAATGACCTGCAATTCATGTATGTAATACATTAGGAATCAAAGAGGAATGAAACCCACCCTCCATCCAAAGGTCATAAAAACATACCGTCTTGTTGTTGTAATCGTCCGCAGCCAATCCCCAAGACAAACACTATGGAACGCTCTGCTGCAACTGGGGTTATCACAGGCATAATCAGGGGCACTTCCACTTAGAGCTCCAAGCTCATCATCTACATCAACCAATAGCAATCCAATTACATATTGTCGCACAATCTCATAAAGACACAAACTGAGGTTCGTGGAATGCCTCACTATTCTACAATCACATAGTTCATCAAATCAAAACATCAGAAGTCAGCAAGGTTACCAATTGGAAGGCAGTGAGCATAACAAATTCCACAATCAGTTTGTTGATCATCCTTGCTGACCATAGGCGGTCCTGGAAGTGCGGTTTCCAACACATTTGCAAGATTTTCAGAAAAGGATTTGTCAATCATCCTACACAAAATCAAAAGAAAATGGAATCTCTTGTAAGCACTAGGATTTCAACGTTGTATGTTGAAATGTACCTAGAGAAACAACCCTTGATTTTGAATGTTGAAAATGGGGTTAGGTGAGGTCCAAGTCAAAACTAGGCCTGATGGAACCCATAATGCACTCACATTTCGGACATGCCCACGAATAAAAGATTGTAACTTGAAGGAAGCATAAGCAATTAAAGACAATGAATTCTCAGTCCAAATTAGGATTAGACATAAGTGCCCATAACACATGCTTGATGTTGGAATATAAACCAATGGGTAAAAGAGATTAAAACGTACCATCGTTTCCTATTTCTCTTCCATTTCTTTATCATGGAATCTGTGATCAAGTCTGGACCAAGAAAACGGCACCTAGCACATTAAAATGAAAGTTGAGGAAACTGAATGTTGGCTTCGTACCAAACAAGTGTATTCATTTAGCACTTTTGTAACACAGAGGGAAACAGGGTAAGTAAGCAGACAGCTTACTCTGGTAAGGACCTTGAGTTACAGGGATCAATGTGCACCAAAAGATAGCAATCGCTTCCTAAGATAACAAAAAAACAAAGAAAATGAGAAGTAGCAAATAACAAAAGAAAATAAATGGAGGAACAAACACAACCATTGCAGGCACAGCCAAAATGCTTACCAAGGTAGATTTGGCGGAATGATGTAGCATTTGATGCCTGTTTTGGTTCAACAACCCAAAGATCCCTGTCAATATCATCCAAGGTAGACCAAAACCCTTGCAATTCATCCAAATGCTGGGTAGAACAGGTTCACAACAAAGGAAAATCATTAATAGATCACACATACCAGATCTCACAAGAAGTCAAAAAGCCTCATGAGGCAAAATATAACTAAAGCTGTTGCGAGCATTGGGTGAAATACCTCACTGAATTGGTGCACAACATCTTTCAGCTGCGCATGCAAAGACCATTGTAACCCACAAACATAAGGTACATCCTAAGCCAAATGGATTTAAGCACAGAATATCATGTTAGCTTATGAATTGCAGTTTTCAATAATGATGTTTATTTTGAAAACAAGAAATGTATAATCCAGATGAACGTGTTGGAATAAGAAAGTAGGATAGGAGAAATATTGCAAATCTTGATTTGGAAAGGAAAACCACACAGCCACAATTGTTTCATTCTGCAGCATAAAAATATCCTATTTAGAAGAGTGCATGTACCAAGGGGAACAAACAAGGGTACTGATGGTTAAAAGCACAATAACATCACTAGTCTAATGACGTTTCTCAGTTTTGTCAAAGGAGAAATTTTGCCTAATCACACTGAACAAAGTATCGGTGAAGGTGTTCACCAGAAAGTGAAGTACAGCAATGTGAAATTCGAAAGCCAGCATTTCCTCATCTAACTGCAAATTACCATAACCTATATACCCTGAGTCTGTTCTTGCTCCAGAATATGTAATTCAAGCTTGTGCTCTGGGTGCACTGTGATATAGGGACCACAACCAAACAGATTAAACCATTCAAAAGATGTTCTCCACCAAGATAAACATGTGGGCATGTGGTCACTCACAAAAGCAACTACAAACACAAGTTGATCATTCCTTATGACTTGATTATGGGCCAGTTGCATGATGTTTTCCACCAGATTATAGAACAAGAATGACTTCAGTGAATTTAGATGCTGCGCATGCACATTTGACCCCAAAAAACTTTTGGTTGACTCAATCTGTCTACATGTGCAATAGAGGAGTCAGCCTTGAATGCCTGTATAGGAAAGAAATTAAAATGGATTACTGCTGCAATTGAAGGTGCACATTTGGGATAATCTCGAGTCAGTGCAATCTCCAAAGTATGCGCCCTCCCTTTATTGTCACTAGCATCCAGAAACAGCATTGAAACCAGATCAGTGATTTCTGTTAAATGATGGATACTTCAAACATGAAATAGGCTAAAAATTAAAGCTAATCATGTCATCTGTACATAGGAACCAATGCGTAGTAATGCATTGGTTGACAAGAAAATTTATTTGGAACCGAAAACAAGCTCAAGTCCATAATGCCAAAACTCAGATGCTCCTTTCTTGGAATAGTAAAAAGATTCAAATCGATAATGCCAAAACGATGCAAAGCTTCCCCAAAAATGAATCCAAGTTAGATTCTCGACTACTTGTTTAATAGGGAGGGATGCATTACATAGATTTCGATACTTCTTCCACCAGGTGCTTCATCCTTGTAGAACGCAGAGAAGCTTAATAAATCATATAGAGATTTTTTTTATATAATAAAAAAGTCCAATTTCCACATGAAATTTTGATGTCCAGATATCCAACAACAGGGCAGCTAAAATTAAAGATCTTCTGCGACTTACAACACGCGGAAGGTCAGGGAGGATAAGTCCTCACTGGACCTAACCAGATGCTCCCATCCAACTTCTTCAATCTGCGGCAAACAATGAAAAGCATTAGGTTCACAGAAACAACAATTTTTTTTTTTTTTTTTTTTTTTTGGAGCACAACACAGAAATAACAATGTTAACCAGCGGCGAAATGGGCGAGGTCAGTCGAAGGTTTCCCCCCTCTCAACAGCAAAGGTTGAGGACGTACTGTGGCGAACAGGTCACAATTTCAGGAACCTAGCGACAAAGAGTATCCATGTCTATTGAAGAATTTTCTTTTACTGGTTTTTATCTGCACCCCCCAAGGGTGCATATGCATTCTGTTGCATGCAAAACCCAAGACATTGTGTAAGTTTCTAAAGCATGATTGTGTAACAGCTTGCTATAGCATGAAAAAAAATCATAATTCTAGTAGTGTACTAGAATATAATTGATCTTACCTCCGAATACACCCGGCGGTAGAAAGAAGACGATGGCGGCATTCCACACACTGTGTTGAGGTAACAAAAAAACTCCCCCACTCCCCCCACCCCAAACCCCCTCCCAAAAAAAAATCCAGAAATTGCTGTAATCAGCAATCCATGTTTCTCAGTTTATAAACACAGAGAGATGAGAAACTGGCACGAATCAGCCCTGCCAGCAATTCAGTTTATTTATGTTAATGTTACAGATGTGTATTCCATTGAAATCTTGATCGAAATCTGATCATTTTTAAATTTATTTAATATTTTTATTTTTTAAATATCATTTCATGATAATTATGATCTAAAGGGTTCATATATTTATCAAACTAAAAATCTTATTAAAAAAACTTCTATATTTTGCAGTGTTGTCAGAACCGAACCGGTGATTGATCCGGTAAAGGAACTGATTTGGTTCGAACCGGTGACGTCAGCATAACATATTTATAATATCATAAATATTACATTTTTTAAAATTTTAAATAAATATATTGATAAAATTATATTTTCATCAATCCTAAATATATATGTTAAATTTTAAGAACTACAATATAAGTACAAAATATGCAAAAAAAAATTAATAGCAAGTTTTAAAAAATATTTAAGCATGAATTTTAGAATAGATGAGCGGCAATAAGTCAAGGAGTATGCACAAGCGACATGTGAAACAACAATCTGCATGTCCATAACAAGCATGGTACATTTCTGATTAAGGCGAAACGTCAACAGCATTGCATAAGCATGAATTATGCTGAGGTCGTACTCTACTGTGGACACGAAAGGTGTCGAGAAAACATTGGCTGGGTATTTAGAATGCGGGCGCGGCAGGCGGCACGCGTGCTGGTGCGTGCCGGCGACAGGCGCTGCGGGCGGCGAGCGTGGTGGACGGCACGGCGGGCAACGTCAGGCGCTGTGCGGGCGACGGGCTCTGTGAGGACGACGGGCGCAGCGTGCTAGAGTTTCGAATGAAACGTTTATGACGGGGGAAATGAGAGAGGGCTAGCGGGTTTCGACGTTTCGTTCGTTTTTGGTTTTTTTTAAGTATTTATTAGGTCTGTCTAATCAGGCGAATCCGGTTCGACCGCCCAGTCCGGTTAGGCCGCCGGTTCGCCATCTGTAAGTAGAATGTTCCCTAAATACAAACATTTACCACACAACTCTTTACAACAACAATTAACTTGTTTCACTCCTTCATAAACACAATCACCCCCTTTTCTTCATAAATTCATCATATTTTCCAATACTTCAAATATTCCTCCATCATACACAATACACATATCTATACAATTCACACAAGTATAAAAAGAAACAATACTTCAAATGTCTTCCACGTCATACACAAAATCACATATATACATACAAATCACATCAATATAAAAAAAAAACTTTAGAGATTTCAAATAAAATTCTAGCGCTTCTAAGGTCTAGTTTATTACAACACACTTTAAACATACAAAACCTCATAGAATTTTCCGCTTCACTGCCCATCTTCCCAGTGAAGTCTCCAAAGTTCTTGGTATCGTGATAGTCTGCAACTGATTAATGAAAACGGTGAGTTCAAAGAACCTAATAAGCAAGCGTCATTTAAAAAGAAATCCGTAAAAGCCTCCGTGAAAATATTATATATGCATGAGGATGAAATGCAATCATAACATGTATCATTCAATGATATAATTTCCTTTTTAGTAGATGACACTTATCAAGTTATCATCCACTCATATGTTAGACGCACCGGCTAGGCAACGTCAAGGACGGACTACCTGTCCATTTACAACCTTGGCAAAGCCTTACATTCATTATCATGTATAAATTCCATTCACACAAATAATAAAATGCATCTATGCCATAAAAAGAGTTTGCTCGACTAATCATAAAGAAAAGATTTGTTTTCAGAAATTAAGTTCAAAATCATATTTTAACAGCATAAATATATATACATAAATGATAAAAATAAGACAATGGCCATTCCCAAAAAATTTTATTATTTGTATAAAATTTAATTAGAATACCTATGGAAAATGACTTGATTTGCACATATTTCTAATAAAACATATAAAAGCATAACATGAACATTTGTTGCAAATATCCTTTCTCAAAGTAAGTGACAAAATTGAAATTTTTATCACAACAATTCATCGAATTTGAAAAGCTTGTTTACCTGAAAATCTTAAGCTATATCTTCCACTTTCTTCTTTTTTTCTATCAAAATTAACAATTTTGACTAAGCATTCACTTAAATCACCATGTATTGCATCTTAATTTTAATGTTTAAGGATGCATTGATTCAAAAACTATTTTTTAGCTTTCCTTTTTCAAAGAGAGTCCCCGAGACTCCTTTGATGAAGAAAACATTCTCATTTAAACTCTATTTTAATTATAATGTTATTTACCTTACATCTAAAATTACATAGACCATTTAAGGGTATTTACTCCACTTACATTTTTTTATCCATTAAATGCCTAACTTAAACATATATGTTAGGCATATTAAAATCTATTTAATCACTCTTATACTTTGAATTGGTTGTTTAACATTTTTTACATAAAATCCCGACACCCGTACCATACCTATAACTAACATAATACTTCCATAATTTTTTCATTGTATTTTTAACTCTCTAAACATCTTAAATTTACCCATAAATAATATTTAGGCCAAATACTCTAAAAGCCTCATGTTAACCCCATGTTTTTTGGGTTACCAACTTCCACCAGTTGTGAAAATTTTCAATTTTTCTCTTTCTAGCTCTAATTGGGCATACTAATCTATAACTAACGCATCCTACTAACATTTGCAACTATTTTATCGTAATTTAAAATAAGAAAATTCGGATATACTACTCTTGAATTTTCGATTTCACACTTAGACTTGATTTTAACCATCTATTTTCATAATTTGGGTTCCAAATATCATCCTGTCCACGAATTTATCAAAAGTCTCATGGTTTTCCATCTATATTTGGGAGTATAAATCAAAACCCTACCCATTTCAACTCTCGAATCTCTAAACAATTATACCTACTACTTAAACAAAAATTTTAGCAAAACTCTCATATTTCTAGTATGATTTAAACAAAAATTGCAAAAATCCAACAAAATTCATTTTTTCCCTTACCTCCGGTGACCGGCGATGGTTGCAAGGACAGTGGCATAGGCGACGCGGCAAACTCGATCTCATCTCTTCCCTCTCTTCTTCTCCTTTCTTTCTTTTTTCTTTTAGGGGACGTTTGGTAATCGTTGTGCGTGTAGGAACGGGGGAATTCATGGGAACGGCAGGGCCTGCGGATCGCGGTTTCCATGCTGGCGGGTACAACGTTCATTGTTGTCTTCTGCCAGCATTAATTCTGCCTTGCTGTGGACGCCAGCGGAGCCCAGCGTGAATGCTTGAGAGAGTCGAAGCCCGCACTCTGCTTGGCGTGGAAGCGCTTGAGAGAGCCGATGCTAGAAAAGGTTGCACATCTATCTCCTCTACATATCACTGCACAAAATCAAAATTAAGAATCCATTAATGTGTTTTAAAATTTTTATACTCTTTTATAGTATGTTACTTAATAATTTTGTAATTACATGTATAAGTCGATTATATTATAACTATATAATGCTAATATGTACAGCCGTTCAATCCAATCATTTTAACCTGTTAAATCGGTTGGAATCAAGCCGGTAATTTGATTACTAGTTCATTTTTGAACTTCTTGATTTTACCGTAAATATCACTGTTTTTAGATCGCTTTTTTTTAAAAAAAATGATTTCTTATCATAATTTTAGTTTTTAAATACGATTCAAATATTTATTCAAACTACTAAAAAAGCATTTCAGTCAATCTGTGATAAGTTGAAGGCACGGAAACGAAACTCACGGGAACAAAATGAACGCGTACATTTTTCGGATGACGTGGAACATGTGGGGCCCACAATTCAGCGTGCTAAAAAATCCCTGAAAAAATACGCAGTTGCAGTTGCACTTCAAAGTGTACACACTGTTTATAGACCAGAAATCATACTCAAGTAAAATAAGTCTTTGTATTGACTAGAAATCTACACACTGTTTATAGATCCTTCATACATGGCCCCTAATATTGTTGCATTGCACTTTTACCACATGATTTACAGTCACACAAATTTATAATATTAACCTCATTTCCACCAGTACAACTCGCACATTCCCAAATATTTATGACAATACGAGTTTGCTCTTTTTTATCTGGTGGATCAAAATAATTATTATACGCATCTACGGAAAACTCTCGATCAGAAAATGATTTGAAACATGCTCCTGAGTATCAATTTACTTGTGCATGGGCTGCCGGCCATGATTCATATATACCGGGTGTACGTCTAATGAAGACAACATAGAAACGTGGCATAATGACGTGACCTGTAGAAAAAATATTATCAACAAGGTATAACTGACTGAAAGGGACATCCCAATGGCATACCATAAGTCAATGTCATACATAAACTTAAAATATAAAACAAGCATGCTAATAAGTTAGAAAAAAAAGTCTCCGATATGAACTAATCAACACAACATGGCATAATCGATCAGTAATTTTAAAAATAATTTAGGAGCAGAAATTTGCTACAATATGTTGCACAAACTGCTTTCTCATCTCTAAAGTCGGCATACTTAGAAAGCCTAATGCGTTCTCTGGATGTTGACCAAAGTAAAGGATTATTTTGGTGCCCTCCTCAGGAGAGAGAGGGAGCCCTCACAGCCGTGTCATAGCATCCGTGTATCGTTGGGGGTCAACGCTGAGTTTTTCGGTTGGTGGTGGTTGCGGCGGCGACGCTCGCTGCCGATTCACTAAATTCTTGAATGGACTTGGCGGCCTCCTACGTAGATTCTGGCGCTGTGGTGAACGTGCTGATGTCCTCATCGAAGATGTTGGGGCATCTTCAGTGAATAGAGGTTCGGAGTTAAGATCGATGCCTTCGTCGCCACCTGGATCCTCTTCCATGTGGGAGCGTCTCCGACGTGCTAACCTACTCAATCCTGTTGATTGTGCACCGGTTGGTGCATCTGACTTATAGATCTCGTCCAAATCCTCCCAACTGTGTATTTGACACTTATCATGGAGCGCCGCTATCTTCGGATCAGACTGAACAAGTCAAATTTAATGGAAGACATTGTTAAGTACTTGGAAATAAAATTCTCGAAAGCATTTAAAACATTGCATAAATCTAATTGGCTACCTCGATTAGATCTGCCCATTGTTCATCTGACCCATCAAACATCATGCATGACTCATCCTATCCCATTCCAGATTTGTCTTAGACTCTTGCCATACATCGGTATAGCTCTTTGAAATGACGTCACCTGTTTCAAACTTGCTCCCACTTAAGGGGAACTTCAATAATGTGACTAAGTTCATTGCTTAGCCTTGATGCAATTCGCATGGCTACAATCTTGGCTAAGCTATCACCACATATGCGGTCGGACTGTCTATTCTCTACTAGAAGTCTAATGAGCCCTCTATCATGTTCCTCCATCCATCGGAAGTTTTCTTCGTTAGACCGTTTAGAATTTCTGTTTGTACTATCTCTAGAAGCCTGTCGAGACCCACTGCTCGTGGATCTGCTTAATGTTGGATCCATAGGTCCTATCTTTGTACGGTACTAGACATATCAAGATGCAGCACAATTAGATGATTGAGATATAATTAATAAGAGTAACCACATACCATGGAGTGTTAAAAAAAAGGATAGAAGGCATGAGACATGGGAAAAATAAATTAGTTCATTCACTGAAGCACCATTCTACTAAATCGAATTTGGATTTATCAAATGGTAAGTATTTAGCTAGCTAAATCATGAACAACAGTCTTACCAAACATAAAAGTAAAATATGTTTAGGGTTAATAGTTATGACTACGATGCTGGCTACACATCTCTATGATAATTAACCAACATTCGTTGGGCAACGTCGTCACCGAAGGCCTTCCAAGATTGTAATTTCTCATCTAAGAAACCTCTAATCATGGTTGGCTCCTCGACCTCCCCCTCCAAGCTGACCAAAATCATTGTAGCGTCCTATTGTAATTGTAATTGCTCAGGCAATTCCGATTCATCTACAATTGTGATGTAGTTGTGTAGGATGGCACAGGTTGCTATAATCATTGTGTGGACGTTGTAAGGGTATTTCATGGCACTCTTCAATATGGGAAAACGACCCTTCCATATACCAAATAACCTCTCCACATGGGCTCTCCACTTTGCATGATTGTTGTTAAATAATTCCTGATAATTTTCTGGTGTTCGCCCCCTTCAATACTCTTGCAAATGGTAACGTACACCCTTGTATAGTGCCATGAAGCCAGGACAATGTGGGTATCCCAAATCGACTAGATAGTAAGACCCTGTACATACACATGTTAGAATCTAGCACATTTAGTTATTAATAAAGTCTTCTAAGCCGGGACATTCTTTATTTTCAAGATATAGGTTTAAGTGGCACCTGTCGAAACTTTAAATGGGTCCTCAAGGTCATCTATTGCCGCTTGGAGAACTTTACTATCATGGGTTCGACCCTCCCAACCGACATATATATAAGTAAACATCATATTGAAATCACATGCAGCAAGAACATTTTGGGTCAACCTCCTATATCTATTCTGCCAAGCTGAATTTGGTCCTAGAGGCGGTGTTGTAGGAATGCGAGTTCCATCAAGAGCTCCTCTACATCCCTATGTAAGTTATTGTGATATGTTAGTACGATAAACAGGAATCTAAAGGATGGTAACATATATGACTGGTGTGACACAAACCTGAAAATAAGTTGACACAAATGGATCTGCCTCTATTAAAGGATGAGTAGAATAAGTTGGTGCTTCAATCACTTCTGCATAGAGATTCAATATAGCAGAAATGCACCTATGAAAATGACAACTTACAGTTTCACCAGATCGACAAAAATAACCTCCAATGCTTCGATTTCTGACATTGTGAGATAATGTGTGTAAAAACATCGCCATTTGTGTCTCCACTGTCAAATACCGAATGCCACTCAACCCACTTACAATTCTTACTCTTCGACACAGTTGATGGAAATCTAATATCCTCATTCTAATCTGGTTTGTACACTTTGTATCTCCAAACCCCATCATATTATCTATAAATAACTTACAAAGTTTCCCACATTTTTTATTGGAATGACCGTCCTTCTCATTTTTTTCCACATCGACTGCCAGAAGTGCGGCTGCTACACCACCTGATAAGTCTAAAAATTTTCCATTAATTTTATATTAAATTCACGTTGTTAAATATTAAAACATTAATTAAATACATGTTTTAAGTGGAATTTCATGAAAATCATATTTTTAATAGAATATTTAATTATGCTATAAAATGGGTCATTTTGTAACATTCTTAAAAATATAAATCCCCTAGAACATTTTAACGTTAAAATATGTATTAGCATATTAATATAATTTAGGCAAAATTATAAGACTATCTAATTGGAAAACCATAAATATATAACTATAATTATATTAGGAACAAAGTAAAGTATTATATTTAGATAAAATAAATTAAAAGATCAAACTAAGATGATACGTGTCATTATGGAAATTATTTTTAATAATAATAATAAATTATTAAAATTATATTTAAACTCGCTGCATGAGCACACGCGAGTGTGCGTCGCCGGAGCACACCGACTGTGGTGCTCCATCTTATCCCCGAAGACGGCAACCATGGCTGCCCGCCATGCTTGAACTTCTGCAAATCAGCGGCGGCAACAAACCCTTCCACGATCCAACGTCAACAGCTCCCGACATCACCGACGACAAGCCTCGGGCACCATCTGACTGTCGACCGGTCCTACAATCGGCAGCAAGAGGCCCCACGGCCCTTCTCAGATCCGATCACCAGCATCGTGGATTTGCAGATCGGAGTCGATCAAACGATCGGCAACAGAAACCCATTAAAACCCATTCCTCGAACGACCGACCAGCAGCCACAGCCCGAGCTCCCTCATCAGCTCCTTTCCCTCCACTGCTTCAACCCATCTCCATCTTCCCTAAATTCCGCAGCCACATTCCGGCAGCCATTAAAGCCACCTTGCTTCTCCACCGAGCAGCGGCCGGCCCCATCTTCACCCATTTTTCCGGTAGCAACTAATTGCAACAGCCCAAACCAAAAATCAGTAGTCATCTTCCCCAGAACCCATTCGCGGCAGATCCGGCAGCACCTTTGCTAAAAATCGGAAAACCCATCTTCTCCTTCTCCCCATCTGTCCGGTAGCAGCCGCTGCAACCTTCCCCAAAACGACCGGCCATTGGCAGCCCCGATTCAGCAGCCCGATCTTCAGCAATGGACGAACCATCCATTTTGTCCGAATCCGGCACCCACGACTACAACCAATCGGCAGAAATAGCAGCACCTCCTCGCAGTTTGGATCGCAAACCAGCATCAATTATCGACCACTATGAAGCCGTCTAAGCTTCCCACAAGCCCCAAACTCACGGCCACCGAAAATTCCAATCAGCACACAACCAAATTTTGGCCGTGAAGAATTTCAACGGTTGTAGCATAGAAGAGGAAAGACAAGGAGAGCAGCTACGGCAAAAAAAAGGGCAGCTACAGGCGATGAAGCAATGAGTCCCACATCGATTCTTTTAACGGAAAGAGGGCTGCCCAACCCTTATAAAAGGAGGGTCCCTCTTGCCTTGAAAAACAAACCCCATACCCCACACTTCTCTCCTTGGGTGGGACCCATTTTGTGGAACCCCATAGCAAGTGGGTGGGACCCATCTTGTGGGACCCGTAGTGCGGAGGTGGGGCCAAGCAATAAAGTTTTCTATTACGTGGAGATTTTGCTCTCCATATTCGGGTGATGTAAATTTTATTTTATTATGCTTTGTAGTGTCTCGTAGTTCTTGCTTTTTAATTTGTAGTTTTAATTTTTAGATTAGATTTACTGCTTTATTTTATGCTTTGTAATTTTTAGATTAAATTTAATGTAATTCTCTTTCCTGCTTTAATAGTTAAATTTCATAGCTTTTATTGCTTTCTTAGAATAGTTTTAATTAAGTTGCTAGTTAATTATAATTTCTTTTAGCTTCTTGTCTCCTTTTCTTTTATCTCCAATTTATTCTATTTTCTCTTTTTCTCTCTCTTCTTTTCTCTCTTCTTTCTCTTTCTCTCTTCTCTTTCTCTCTCTTCTCTCTCTCTCTCTCTAATTTCTTCTTCTCTCTCTCTCCTCTTACTCTCTTCTCTCTTTCTCTCTCTTTTTATACCTTCTTTTCTTTCTCTTAAAAACAATTCAAAACTACATCGCCTCTCTGTGGATTCGACCCGACTCACCATTATTCTACACTATCACTCGTATAGTGGTAGTTTTAATGTGTTTCGGTTAATTTAAATTAAACTGGTGATCACAGTGCTCTTAACGACAAGCACTTGGTACACATCACCACCTACCATTAATGTTTCCTCATAATGGTCCATGTCTGTACGCATTCAGCTGATTATTAGTCAGTGTTAGGGAAAAAGAAAGTTCTCATCATTTGAACTAAGGTAACTATTACAAATAGAAAAGATAATCTAATTGTAATTTGAAAATCATAAATACTATTATAATAATACTTTATAGAACCATTTAATTCACAAAGAAATGATATTTTAAATAGTTTAAATGTTAAAAATACTAATTTAAATTTTAAATTATAGCACAAAGCCATTTTATTACGCTGATTTTATACGTTTACAAATGACATTTGTATAAAGTGATACTAGACGAATGAGAGAGTTTCAGTGATAATATAAACGATGCTAAATATAATGGATACAGTGAGCTTGATGGTGCGGTCCAGCAAGACGTCGGGAGAGGCTTGGGGAGATGAGAAGAGTATATTAGATGGAGAGAATGCAAAGTACTGAAAGGAGGGGTATAAAAAAAAAGGAAAGAATATGAAAGGAAGAGGCGTGGGGAACCACGTAGCAAGGCTACTTGGCCCACTATGCTGCTACTTTGTCAGAACCCCTCACTTCATACACGGCAACTCCACATTGCATGTTAAAGACATTAACTAGAGAACACAACTGGCATCTTCAAAGCCCGAAATCATTGCATATTCATCCGACAATTTCTATGTATTAGTGTGACAAACTTGCATTCATTGAAGCGTTTTTGAGAAATAATATTTGCATTTCCCCATAAACATGAATATGAAATTATTAAAATTTGAAAAAATATATAATATATAAAATTTTAAAATATTTGATTTTTTAACATCATAAATGGACATTAGAACTAGTTTAGATATTAAGTTTTTTAAGAGGAGGAAGATAAAACCGGGTGCATAGATAATGAGAAGGGAAAAATCTCCAGCACAGACTACAGGATCGCACGGTTAATGCTAAGGAATCACACATATCTGAGTTTCAAAGAAAATACCTGCCTAAGGCGAGTTCAGGAGCACTGATCTTGTGGTGAGCTTGTCTGGAGCAACAACGGCAGTGATTGCTGTGAAGAGCCTGAAGAGGTAATGTCTTCTACGGCGACAGGAGTAGATTTTGGCAGAGGTCTGTACCCACCCCAACTTCGTCGTGCACGGAGAGCACTTCTTCTTGTCGGCAGAATCCTTCTCTTCGTTGAAGGGCACCACATCAACGGTAGTGTCGCTACTTCTAGTCACAGGCGGTGCTTTTCTCTTCAGACGATATTTTCATTTGCAATCTCGCCATCTTCTTCCATACCCTTCAATCTCGTCACGCCGTTGGGCTGCTCAGAGCACCAAACGCCAGCTCCTCCGCCCTTTCCCAAGTTATTGTGCAACCCATGTCGTAGGTACGCCGGCTCCGCGGGTGGATGAGTTCCACATCAGCAAATGCAATACTTTGAAGTGCAACCGCAACTGCGCATTTTTTCAGGGATTTTTTTAGCACGCTGAATTGTGGGCCCCACATGTTCCACGTCATCCGAAAAATGTACGTGTTCATTTTGTTCCCGTGAGTTTCGTTCCTGTGCCTTCAACTCATCACAGATTGACTGAAATGCTTTTCTAGTAGTCTGAATAAATATTTGAATCATATTTAAAAACTAAAATTATGATAAGAAATCAATTTTTTTTTAAAAAAAAAAAAAAGCGATCTAAAAACAGTGATATTTACGGTAAAATCAAGAAGTTCAAAACTGAACTAGTAATCAAATTACCAGCTTGATTCCAACCGGTTGAAATGCTTGGATTGGACGGTTGTACGTATTAGCATTATATAGTTATAATATAATCGACTTATACATGTAATTACAAAATTATTAAGTAACATACTATAAAAGAGTATAAAAATTTTAAAACACATTAATGGATTCTTAATTTTGATTTTGTGCAGTGATATGTAGAGGAGATAGATGTGCAACCTTTTCTAGCATCGGCTCTCTCAAGCGTTTCCACGCCAAGCAGAGTGCGGGCTTCGGCTCTCTCAAGCATTCGCGCTGGGCTCCGCTGGCATCCACAGCAAGGCAGAATTAATGCTGGCAGAAGACAACACTGAACGCTATACCCGCCAGCGTGGAAACCGCGATCCGCAGGCCCCGCCGTTCCCATGAATTCCCCCGTTCCCACGCGCACGATGATTACCAAACGTCCCTTAATCTTCCCGCCGCATCCGTTCGTGATCTCCCCTCACCCCTTTTTAATAACTCTGGTGCTCTGCATATGCACTAAAAAATGTGCACATGCAGCAGGCCAGCAGCTGTTTTGTTCTGTTTTGTTTTGTTTGTTTCGTTTTTTTTTTTTTTTTTTTAACAAATGGGTCGGGCCCAACAGACGTCTCGCTTTGGCAGCTGCTCATCGCTGGCAATTTGAAGAGAGAGAGAGAGAGAACGGGAGAGAAGTTGCAATAAACCAGTTGACTTTTTTTGAAATACTCAAGCTGAAACCAACCTAAATTTCTTGTGCAACATGGATTTCTGATTTTATTTTTAAAATCGAAGGCCTAAAACTTCTTTAAAATCGCAGAACCAAGGCTAGCTGAGATTTCAGAATTTTTTAACCAGCATGGATTTTTTAGAACTGACCAACTAAAATTTTAAAAAAAATTGAAAAGCACAAACAGCTACCATTTGAAAATAACTATCATGGATTTTCTGCACACATTGCAACAATGCAACACAGATTTTTTATTCTTTAAAAAACAACCGGCTAAAAATTTTAATAAATTGACAAGCAGAAACAATGCAGCAGATTTTTCAGAAGCTGCGTGGATGCAGCTAAATTTCAGAACAATGCAGCTAAAACAACCGGCTAAAAACTTCAGAATAACCAGCATGGTTGCTCAATATACACACAATGCAGTATGGAAAGTCGTAGCAACGAATTGGTTTTTCAGAGAGGGAGAGAGAGAGAGGACGGCAAGACTGTTTGGGCATTTTCCCTCTCCTTGCTTGGGGTGCAGCGCAGGGTGCATCGAGGGGTGCAGCGCGGGATGCAAATCGGGGTGTTTTTTCTAATAAATTTCCATTAGTACTCAATCCAACGGCTCGCGACAAACCCGCATCATCCAACGGCGCCTGCTGAATCCGCAGTGGGCAGACGAAGTCGTCCAGACTTCGGTCCGGACGCATATTATCATATTCCATTTTTTCACTGCTATTTTATACACTTTTACTGCTGATATTCCAATTAGGTATCTTTGTAACCCTCACGCTGTAAAGCAATTTTATACACGATGATGTGAATGCATCCTCTTCCCTCTGCCTCACGTAAGATAAGCCCTTATGAATTGATAATTTTAGATGGTGAAAAAGTAACATGATGGAAAATTTTAGTAGAATTTAAGGTAATTACACACAGAGAGCTGATCCATGCGTGCGGCCATGGAATCCTTTTTTATTTTTTATAATTACAAAAAATGTCAATGTATTTAAAAATAAAAGAATATTAAAAAGTATTCAAAAATGGTAAAAATTGATTTATAAGTTAAATACACTCAGCTCTACATGTTTATAAAAAAATCAAAAAAATATTTTTAGGAGTCCCATAGCCAGATGCATAAGATCACCCCTCTTATATAGAAACATATAAAACATTATTGAAATATAGATATAAAAAGTTAGTTAATTATGTGGCTAAAACTTTACATTAAAATAAAAGTGAATTACAAAAAAGTGTGAAAAATCCATTCTTACAAATTACACATAATCAAACGTTTCCTTTGTTTGTTTGGATGATTGTAATCAGAAAATTATTTTGAAACTAAAGTGCACGGGTGATGTACTAAAACTGGCTTTCAGCCAAAAGCATGAAAGAAATGGTTAAAAATAGAAATAATTACAAAAATTGGGCTGAAGGTGAAGAAATATCTAAACTATTCCGAAGAGAGTAAATGTTATTTTAATTTAATTTAACGATAACAAATTATATAAACACTTGAAATGCACTAATTAAAAGGCCATGTTTTGCACCACAAAGGTGACGTCACGGACTGCATCCATCATATACTAAATTACTAATGCAATAAAGCCTAATAATTAGTAGCTAGAGAAATTAATCAAAATAATTTTTTAATTAATTACTATGAATCATACTTCAAAAAAATTTTATGGGCAGACTTCAATCAACAGTCAATACTGTTGTTACAATTATTCAGATCAAACGACAACACATTTGTATTTTTTTATTTAATCTTTACGAAAATACGAACTTAAATACATTTAATTTGTATAAAAAATTTTGCAATTTTGAACATATATATAAATCTGTTGACGAAATTTTAAAATTTAACAGGTCTGGAGTGAAAATTATCTAAATACCCCGCAATTGATTTTTTTGAAATTTAGAAAAAATATAGATCAAATATAAAATTTAATATGTAAACTAAATATCTTGGCTTATATTTTCATGAAAAATTAAAAGATTACAAAAAATAACCGGAGTTCCTGCTAACCAGGCTAACACGATCAAAATCCTCCCTAAAAATGGGGGACGCATATCAGTTACTAATATTCGATTGCACGCTACATGGATCACATGCAAACGTACACGTCTAACGTCGAGTCGTCCACATCCATGAACTGAAAGCTCTGAATATTGCAGAAAAATTATGAGCGTCTAGATGAACTATCGGGGGCGACCATCTCCCACTGTTTTCCCTCCACCTGCTTTCGACCCTGATCGGAATCACCACATCCAGCGGCAGCAGCAGCAACACAGCTAAGGTAAGGGATATCAATAAATATTTCAGTAGAAACATGCATGTCTAATTAGGAAAGAAAAATCGACGAGTATTTTATTAAGTACGAACTCAGAAAATCGTCATTATTGATAGATTGCCACCTTTTACGATTAGAGGCGACAGGTTTGAATTACAAGAAACAAACTAGGAGTGCAAATGGATTTCAACCCGAACCCCAGCCAATTCAACTCAATTTATAATAGGGTTGGGTTTGAGTATTTTGAAAAGAATAAGTTATATAACTCAAATTAAACTGACCTAATTTCAAAAGTGAGTTGTTTTGGGTTAGACAATTTGCAACCTGGCCCGACCCAATTTTATATAATATTATAAAATATAATAGATTGTTAAAAAATAATCATATGTTCACACATAATATATAGGAATTAACTAGACATATTATAATTGAACAAAAGCGAGGAGCACGTTTACGAGCTACCGCGTTTACGAGGTGAAGGAGTCGTATTGCTTTAAAATAAGATTATTTAGCAATTATTTTATTGTAAAAGTCATAAATGAAGAGGCATTCATGTAAAAAAGATTAATTTTTATTCTTTCATATAAATTTATATTTTAAAAAAGATTTAATTATTAAATATTTAGTAACCAAATTTCTAATACAAACTAAACCGATTTTTATAGGGTTGAATTTAAATTTTACGAGTTGGGTTAGGGTTGTATTCACCCCAACCCAACCTAATTTACACACCTAAAACAAACATTTTATTATTATAAAAAAAAAATTCTTGCCGGAATTACAACTCATGGCACTGATGGTCTCTTTCAAGGTAATGGTCTAATAGAGTCATATGTACCTTGAACCAAGAAATGGATGACAAGTCCGAGTGTTAGCTCGACTCCCTAAATATAAGTAGGAGTTTAGTCTGTTGTGAGTTTAAATGAAAATTTGTCTGTCTATCCTAAAAATACATGGAAATTTGTGATTATTTAGCAATTATTTTATTGTAAAAGTCATAAATGAAGAGGCATTCATGTAAAAAAGATTAATTTTTATTCTTTCATATAAATTTATTTTTTTAAAAAATTTAATTATTAAATATTTAGTAACCCAATTTCTAATACGAACCGGACCGATTTTTATAGGATTGAATTGAAATTTTATAAATTTGGTTAGGGTTGTATTTACCCCAACCCAACCTAATTTACACCCCTAAAAACAACCATTTTGTTATTATAAAAAAAAATTCTTGCCGGAATTACAATTCATGGCCCTGATGGTCTCTTTCAAGGTAATGGTCTGATGGAGTTATTTGTACCTTGAACCAAGAAATGGATGACAAGTCTGAGCGTTAGCTCGACTCCCTAAATATAAGTAGGAGTTTAGCCTGTTGTGAATTTAAATGAAAATTTGTCTGTCTATCCTAAAAATACGTGGAAATTTGTTGTCTTTTAGATAAATGGACTAAAATATAATATTAAAATGTTAAATTATGTAATACAAATAATTATAAAAAAAAAAGAAATAAAGGAAAAATTGCAGCAGTGATGGACGAACGCAATGGGTCGGGTAAATATGCTTCTTCCCTTAAATTCATTACACGCTTGACTTGATATTTGCCCTATTTGAATGTTTTACATGAACAACATGATTACAAGGTCGACTTATGGAAAAAACCATATAAACAATTCAAAGTTGTCATTTGCGACAGTTGCATATAATGTGCATGATTAATCAACAGTGATATAAAAAGGAGAAGCAACTAACGTTCGTACTAATAAAATAACGTTAAGCTTTGTGATTTGTAGCACTTTCTATTTCTTAGTTCATGAATAATCTTGAAAATAAGAATAGTAGTTCATATTTCATCCAAAAAAAAGTAGTTTATATCAAAAGGTATCAAAAGAGTGGAAAGACATTTTTATATTAATTGCTTGTTATTGTAAATTAACTACTGTTGGGGGATGATCTCCTAAGGCGGCGGGGTTTTTTTTTTTTTTTTTTTCCATAAATGTGCCGGCCCTAGGTAGAAATGTTTAAATATCAAATTTTATATTTTTTAAAAAATAAACAAAAAAAATTCAAAAATTATAAAATTTGATATTTGAGCTGACATACACATATCTAAGAAAAAAATTTATTGGCCAACCCATGAATTGTCTCGCCTCCACGGATTGAATTTATTTCCGAAAAAGTCATTCTTAAAATCCTCGCATCAAGTCACAAAAATAAAGGCCTGTTTGGCCATGCTTCACGAAAGAAGCAAAAGAAAAAAGAGCGGCATCATATATATACCCTTAAAACTCTTTTTCTACAAGATTGTCAAACACTCATTATTGAAATGCGTGTGCATTTTCAAGTTCTCTAGTACAATAATTGGACAACAAGGAAATGCCCGCATGTAATTAAAATATGGATAATGGGAGGCACATGAATATCGTATCGGTACATATCCATCCCAACATCTGCCCTCTTCAATCCAGAAGGGAGAAAGAAAAAATACAGTTGCTATAAGACAACAAACTACCACGTACATATATACTAGCCTCGTGTTCTAAAAAAGAACATCGCCGATCGTCGTCGTCCAGACAAAGAACAGTTCCAGCTTCTTGAGTACAAATTAACAATAATGATCGGTGCCTGGAACCGTTGGAAGCTTCTCCAATCTCTCTCCAGCTCAAAAGTGAGCAGCATATTTATTATATCAAGAGCCAAGACGGTAAGAAGCATCCCCTATGAAGTGACCATGATCCATGTAGACAGCAGCACCATGGGGATGGAGCCCGTCCATCACCATGAACTGCATGTCCTCAGAAGGTTTCCAATGCCGCTTCCTTTGGTTTATAAACCAGTTATTTATCTGCTTCTGATCAAGCCCTGTTGACTCTGCTAACGCAACCTTCTCAGCTTCCTGCATGCACCTCATGTATCACAATATTACACCATTCAATCCTCTAATTCATCATTCCCCTCAGATGAAACAATAAAAGCCAAGAAACGACATTGGGGAATGGATCTGCTGACACAAGCCAATCAAAAATTCTTTGGGAGAAATTTTTATTTACTAACAGACAAACAGACCAATGCATGGACACAGGGATAAGTGATTGGGGAATAGAGGCAGACTATTTGGATCAACAATAGACATACCGAAACAGGAACGGCAATTTGGATTAATCATTAGTCAAAGCCCGACAAGCCAGGCACGTACAACGATGTACTGGTCATTTCATAAAAACATATAGCTGCCGCCACCAACCTTCCAGTACTTCCACACAACTTGTCAGATGACTGCTTTGCACTAAATAGGCAGGGTTTTCCCCTATCAAACCGGGTGCAATTTGCAACCATTACGGTTTTTTTTTTAATTCAAGTCATCTATCATGTTATATATTTGCATGATTTTTCATGATATAAAAAATAATTTTAACTAAATACAAATTTAACCCACAATAGGCTCAAATGAATGAAGTTCTTTATAATAATAATGATTGATATTACATATTATTAAAGTTTTTAATTAATTTAAGTTTACATTTTAAGACAAATAAATAATTTTAAACACAATGCATAATCTCAATTTTAAAAAAAAAAAAGTAAAAAAGAAATATTTAGACAACTAAGGAGTTGCAACTTGCACCCAATTTCAGGGGAAAAAAGCCTAATTAAACATCAGGGTTGTACCGCATACCATAACACAGAGCGTTGCCTGACTTGATTTTTATAAAAATAAAAAATTCAAATAAATGGTCTGGGCCCAAGTATCTACTTCACATCAATTCCAGGAAAAACAGTGGCTGCACCTATGCCTGTAATGGTTTCGAAAAATTCTAATAACCCGTCTCTTTTTCCCCCACAGGGAGACAAGCGATCCGGTTAGGTCATTCGACTAACAGTTGAACAATAAAACAATCGGTTCAATCATATTTACGTCCATATGTATATCTATCAACCCACTAGGGAAACAAAATTGAAGAAAAAATAACATACTCAGAATCAACCAAGCACCACGACAACTGCAAATTGTGTCGTTCTCTCTCTGTTTAGCTGGAAAAACTAATTCTATGAATGAATTTCTTCTACTAATATTGTAGGAAGACGTACCGACGGATATGGCCACTTATAGTGGAGCTCCCACCAACTTAGAAGCTTCTGCCTGGCCTCCTTAGGCAACTTTCCTTTTTTTCTCTTCTTGGAAAGTTCTTGCTTGAGACTACCCAGGTACCCACTATATTTCTTCAGCAGATGGTTCTTCAGTTCTCTGTCCTCAGCTCGAGGATCAATATCAGGCACTTGGGTTTCCTCTCCGCTGCCATCCTGTTCCTCTTCAGATGAACCAACTTCCTGGCATTTCTCATCTGCATGCATCATTACTCAGCATTAATCATGTCAATATTCAGGATGGAAAATGCGCACGTCATATTGTTTGGGATTGGAATACGAGGACACCACGCATCAGTCATTGCAACAGATTGCATTAAATATATCATGACATTATCGCTATAGCTATTTAACAAGGCTCCATATAAATCAGAGTAATTTTAACCTCTGAACATGTTTTAAAATCAACACAGTAATCCATAATGGCCACATTTGCCTGCCTTTTCTGTTTTATATGTGCATAATTCAGACAATGTGCAGTCTCCACTACTAGTTAGCAAACACACCACCACAACATAATGAATGCGGATTAAGACGGTTTGCAGATTATCCTAGGAGCCTAGTTGCCCCATGTCTCCTCCTAACACCCACCTGCCCTTTGAATTGGCTAGCTTCCTCTACTGTAGCACGACAAGTTCCACGTACTGTCCTAAACAGTCCCCTTGTGACAATCTATGGACTATCCTAATCCATTTCCCAATGCAACAATCTATTAGGCAATCGATAAACCTTTTTGGAGGCAGCATACGTTGTATTACATAGGCTAATGATTTGAATTCTCGTAAAAAAAAATTGAATAAAGCATCTAGGCCTTAATGATTAAGCAGTAAGAAGGGTCTCCAATGATTCAGCAGTGGAGAACAGATGCAGAGTGTACTCAGATCCAGTGCAAGGGTTATTCTGTGAATGAAAGAAAAGACGAATTAGTCAAAAAGAAATTAGAGGCATCTCAAGGCCTGTCAACCATCATTTGCAGCTGTGCAACGACTACAGATGTTTACTTGGACTTCTGGATTTTGGTTCGAATTAACGAAATACACATCTTTGCAGATGCCGATTACAATACGGTTAGCAATTACACAAACAGGTTCCAAGCATGACTTCAAATGGATGATTAAACAAGTCCAAATTTGTCCAGAGTACCAGAAAAAAAAAGAGGATCTGACCAAATAAATCTACCAATTGTTTCAAAGCATCAAAGCCAAACCTATTTCTAAAAAATTAAAAAAGGAATTTCATATCCATTTTCTTAGCGTGCCAAACACAAAGAAACTTGGATATTTTCTGTGATGCAATATATAAGAGGTCAAGGAAAGGATATTAATGGCTCCCCGCTTTAGGAAACAAAATTTCATCCGTTAGGAAGGTTCTTGTCCGGACCTTGACCATCAGTTTCCCAAAAATTAAGAAGAAATCCGAGAGCAATCAAACTGCAGGAGCTTCGTAGTCGTGCAGTACACTGCAGGTTTAACAGTAGACATCACATGAACATGAGGAACATTAGCTGTGACAACAAACCTTCGCTAATTTATTTTAAAAAAAAAAAAAAAAAACGATTGATCCACAGATGCGCCAGAAGAAAAAGAGATTATTCGTCCCTTTATGCATTAAGCTATCGCTGTTGTTGCTAACTTACTAAAATGCTGTAACGAAAGCTTATTTTCTTAATTCCTCCGAAAATTGTTGCTATTACCGGTAATAACTTTTGCATTGTGGCTAACAGATTATTTTGAAATGATCCTCATATTATTGTTGCTACTTGCTCTCTCGCAACAAAAGAAAAGATTAAATATCACTACAACTAAGTCCAAAAAAAAAAAAATTATTGCTATGTTTGAGAAGAGATCCGTGTACCCAACCAAAGTAAGTTTTTACAGCACTAAACAACAAAAGTATTGCGAGCTACACTACTAGGTAATATGAAAACACCCTGCATAAAATTATCAGTGTCGCTATTACCACCCTTAAACATCTTCACTTCCAACCGGATAAATTTAATCAGCAGCAACGATCTCGTCATAAACAGTACGCATTCACTGCAAGAGGAAAAATTCCTATTTAATCCCACACACTTTTTGATATTTTTATTACCTAACTACTCTTTATTAATTTATTCTCATACAATACCAATTTATGCTATCTTTATTATTGTTTGCTACCAATTATTACCCTTATTATGTCATTCTTTTACATATTACTAATCATTACTCCAATCATATCATCCTTTTATAAAAAAAATTTCTTACTTTTTGCCATCTCATTATGTCTCAAAGGGGAGAAAATTAGAAAAATTCCTACAACTTTTCTAGCTTTTTACATTTTTCTTTATAATATAACATTTTAACTACAAACCCTAATTTTCAGTTACTTTCCACATTCTTCAAAATAACCATTTTATTTATTTTAACTATATTTCATTTACTCCTAATTATTACCTTATCATATCACATAATTCTCTCATGTTTTTCCTCTATTTTTTCCTTAAAACTCTCCCTTACATGCCCCTCTTTCACTTTCTTCTGCTCTTCTCCAACACACCATACAAAAAAACATGTTACAGCCAAATACTACATACGATTAAATTTGGTTGCCTATATCAATATGTAACAAAAATAAATTGCTACATAGTAGTTGGCTATGCCGGGGCCATATCGGGATAGATATAGCCATTTTTTTAAATGGCTGCTGCTATTTTTTCTTGTGACCATCTTAGCAGTCAGTTGTCGTGCAACAGAGAGATAAAAGAACCCGACTTTTGCTATAGTTACATACTTAACATAGCGAGTTATTGTTACAAGCATTATTTTTATACAAAAAGATTTTGCTGTTGATGTTAAATGTAAATGATATTAGCCACACAAACACATTAAATGCAGCCAAAATTAGCTGACTTTGATCCCAAAAATTCGATTCCATTAAGCACTGTTAGATTTAGTTATGCTTTCCTTCTGTAGCTAACGCTACCGGACGCAATGCTTGCGTGAAAAATCATTTTCAGTAACAACAGCAAAAAATAATCACGAAGAACACAACCCTCAGTGGCAATTGAAAAATGAATTTTGCTTCTAAACTTTTTTGCTACACAATTATCATAGCATAATAACTTAAGATGACAAACTAAAGACATAGCAACAATCGTCAGAATTACCACTTGTCCATTTTCCTGAAATGATTGGCTGATTCATAAAAAAGTGTGGTAAATAAATGATGGAGCACTTTTTTTTTAATATTGATGAAAGAGCACTTCATAAGTCCTAAAAGCTGTCTCCCAATAAATATGGTCAAGCTTTGGTCAAGGGTCAATGGTGCAGTGGTGAGATTTTGTAACAAAGTGCAACTACACGGCAAAAACTTTTATTTTTAGTAACCAAATTGCCACAAATGTTGTTGCCAATATTGTATCCCACCACTGGCAACAACATTGTTGTCATGTTGTTACCAATATTCAGATGCAACAGACCATTGATAAACAACATATAATTTGCCGCAGCTTCATCACTAAAATCGAACTTCATCACAGTGCACTTAAATAATATCCAATACAGCAAAATAACTACAGAGAGATCATATAAATTTGTCTAATGAAAAGGTTTCAAATCCATAAGCACACTAATTTATTTGCAATCCACACTCACTAGGACTTGTGAGCATGCAAAAACCAGCTGAAACGAACAATTACCAATTAACATCTTTTTGCAATCCCCAAGGAAGATCACACCCATAAAATATCATTAATTACGCAGCAAATTCGAATTTAGTTACAGGGCTTGAATCGATCAATTCTAACGTAACATTTCCTGAGTTGACCAAATCACGCCATCCTGCAATCAGTAAATTCCTCATATACTTTCAGAAATTTTGTGATTTGCCTTTGTAGGGCCCCTTCATAATCTAAGTAGCCCAACAGTAATATTCTCTTTCTCTGCGTACAATCCACCCACTCACCATGGTTAAATAAATCAAAAGCAATTGATTCAGTTGTGGATGCATGTAACTAGAATATAATTCCATCAAAGTTCATTCTTTCTTCTCATCATTGCAACAAACACCATAGCCTAACGCCAGCTGTTTGGTTTTTCGCTTTACTAAAGAGACACTGCCAAAAGTTCCATGATGCTAACATCATTCAATTAGAAATATTTTTCTTAAGAATATTTGTATTTGAAATATCTTAAATTAAAAATAAAAACTAACCAGTTATGTTCTATCATTCCCTAAAAACAGCTAAACCTCAGAGCAAAGAAATCCCAATTGCATACAACAAGCAAGAGGCACCCATTAAATTCTGGCTCTTTGGGCATCAGCCAAATTTGAATGCCCAAGTTTCCGAATACCAATGCATGGTGCAGCCCAGTAAAAAGCTTGATCAAAGGGAGAAGCCAGCGAAGAAAAAAGATAAATTGTAAGGATTTCAGGGCTTATATGCATAATATGGACAATAAGTAGAGAGTCCATGACAGTTTTTTTTTTCACCTTTAAAAGATTTCTTTTAATCTATCTTCGACTACTGATATGTGTATTTAGATTGGGGATTTATACTCGGCCGCATTTTGAAAATCATTTTTATCAAGTCAAGATTCTCTCTCCCTACAACAAACAAAGGCCCTCAACAACCTACAGTTGCAAGCAGTTACAAAAGCAGCCACTTATTTCTCTCCACATTCCAGGGCATGGAGACCCACCATTTTTTGTAACTTTTCCGCGACGTCCGATGAAAATGCACATTTTCAAGCTAGAGGTAAAACGAACATCACACGTTTTGGACATGGGACGTGCTGAAACCAATTAAGCACCATGAAACTTTTTAAAAAAAAAATGCAATGAAAACCTATCACCATTCCTGTCCCTACTTCCTTGCCTCCTAAAATAAATAAAACTTAGGCAGAAACCCTCATAACTATAAAAAAAACTGGGTCGCCGTAGGAAGAATCCGTAAAATGTCCTATTGATCTACATGCATATTTGCACACAGGCGGTTCACGGACAGCATCCAATGTTCCTCATTTAAAAATCTGCACTAGAAATAATAAAAGATAAGAACTAGGGACAGTGGAGGCAGATGATAAGGAAAATCTAGACGGACCCAAATATAGGAAAATCTATATATCTACGAGATCATACACCATCACGGCACTATTTTAGGAATGATGCTGCCCACCAAATATTTCCCGACCCATGGATTAATGGTCTATCCCAGCATTTGAGATAGTTCGTATCCCAACATGTCCTAGGAAGCTCTTTTTGTCCTTGTTCATTAGCGAGAAGGGAAATGCTAACCACCACGGATTTCTGGGTCATATAGGGTCCAGCTCTCGCTCGAAGACGACAGAGAGAGAGAGAGAGAGAGAGAGAGAGAGAGAGAGAGGGAGACGCGAGGAATAAGAAAAATGTAAACCACGGACGGGCAAAGCTTCGAGGCAGGAAGGAAAGCTGAAACCGTACACGAGGGTCTAGCTAGCTCTAGCAATTTTTTTCGTTTGCACCTGCAAAGGAATTTTCTCTCTCTACATGGATGTTCGCTTTTCCATGCTCAGTAAAGACATGCCTCAAAGAAAGCTCCTGCTGTAAAAGGCTTCTTTATCTCTTCCCATCTTCCTTGCTTCCTTTTACTCGCTACCGACCTTTATTAGGAGGACTCACGGTGATAAATGAAGAGAGAGAAAGATATTATACCTGAATTAAATACGCGTACTGAGCCATTGGTTAGAACGTTGAGTTGGGACTCGATTCTCTTCATGAAATCCGTGGCCTCCTGGATTGGTCTCGTTAGCTCTTCCCGATACTTCACCAGCATGTCGTAGTAGGCCTCCTATCGATTTTCGAGATGGAAAGAGAGGAGAAAACACCCAAATTGGAAACAATGGAAAAGAACCACGTAACCGACAGAGGAGGGAGGAGATAGGAATAATCAGATGCAAGAAATGGACAGAAGAAAAGATAATTTTAAAAAGAAAACGAACGAGAGATTTGCCAAAAAGATTAATGGAATTACCATGAATTGATCAAGTTCCGGGTCAGTTGTTGGATCTCGACAGCCAACCGTTGCTCGTTGTCGAGCTTCATACTCCTGCCCGATCGCAGCTAGACGTGCTGCTACTTCAGGCGGAGCTCCAACCTGAACAAAGCAAACCCAAATCAGAAATTATTTTCCTCTACCCTCTATTCTCTTTCATGTTCTTGACTCTCTCCACCTTTTGGCAATCCACGTATGCTTCCAAGAGGCTGGAATACTGAGGATGGGCGATGATCTTGGCCTTGATGGCATCCACCTCGCTGGAACTCCCACTCCCGTGCAGCTGTTGTGCATGCACCGGTCCATGCCCATGATCTTCGCCGCCGCCTCCTACGCCCCTCACCGCGAAGGGGTACTGGAAATCCTGCAGCTGCTGATGCGCGGATAACCGCCCTCCTCCTTCGGATTTCACGCTGGGAGAGGCTTCGGAGAAAAAGCAGCTAGTTGGCTGATGGTGAAAGGAGCTCATTGGCAGAGGCTGCTGCTGCATCATGCTATGGCCGCCGCTGGGCCTACCATAACCCGCACTGATCGGTGCAAGTGCAGAAGAAGTGAAGAGAAAGCTACCTCGGGAAGAAGAATTCACTCCCAGGTGAGAATAATCCTCCATTTCTATTTGCACCCACCAAAAAAAAAATTTACCAGAACCTAAAACCCTAACCCTAAAGTGGAAGATACAAAGAAATCCAAGAAATGGGTTTCATTGCACTAGCCTTCTTCCAACTGTTGCGGTAGACGTGAAAGAGAGACGAGGGGAAGAGAGAGAAAGGCATACACCGTAAGTTAACTGTGTATGTCGGATGGATGAAAGCTGTCGAGAAAAACCATGATTTCTTTCCCTCTCGAAGAGAGCAAAGCGAACGCTCTCACCGGCGGAGACGCTCTGAGATGTTTTTTTTCTTCCCCTCGACGCGCTGAGATGGTTTCTTTTACTTTCCTTTTTTTTCTAGTCAATCTCCTCTTTACCTTCCTCTCTCCCTTTCCATTTTATTTTTTCCTGGCTTACTTTTCCGACTTACTTGCTCAGCGTTTCTGTGCATTTACAAGGCCGAGTTCTTCAGCTGGTTTGTCGCGATTCAGCAAGGACGGCATTCATCGATCTACAGTACGGTGGGCCCCTGCAAAGCAGGTCCGATGATTGGAACCCTCCATCCCTACAACGCAGATGGCCGAGTTCGAATGATGGTGGGATTTCTTTTTTATGGCGCCGACTTCCATACATGTTGTGACCCAGGCGGGCCACGTGCATGGGTAAAAAACTATAACAGGGGTCAATTACACAGTAGAAATTAGCGGGATTTTTTTTTAGCAAAGAGTTTTCTTTTTATTTCGACTCGATCTCCCAACCGTGTATTTTCAATTATTTTCGGAATTTGGCCAACAGCTCCCGAGAAGTTGCATTTTAAACTCTTTAAATTTTCTTATTTGTATTTTAAATCCCGATATTTGGGCATTAGTATTTTCAATTCTAAAAAGTTTAATTTAAAATGTCTAAAACATTTTTTGCATTTTAAACCGAATTTCACATGGTTTAAAATCCTAATGTGTAAATTAAAATTTTAACAGTATCTTTTAACATCGTGAGCACTATGATAGAAGAGAGTTTAAATCAAACTTCACATGAAATGTTTTATAAGCTTTAACGGTGATTTTTAATTTCAATGATGTCGATAGTCTAAGATGCAAAGAACCAAATTTCAAATATTTTAAAATGCTAATACATAAACCTCGATATTTAAAATGCAAAATAAAGTTATAAAAATTAAAATGCAAATTACCTACTTAGTTATCATCCAAAGTTATATATCGCTAACTTTTTTGAGATTAAAACCCAGTGCTAGCGATGTCTTCGGAATGTGAATAATGTTTTGTGTCTTCGGAATGTGAATAATGTTTTGTGTATGGGGCATTTTCATAACTAAGATTATCCAATGAAGGGTAAGGGTGAGATAATATTGTAATTGAATCTTTCGTTTCTTAATATACTTGTATTCAATTCTAATACATTTTTATCCAATCCTAATATACTTTTATCTGTTCTCAATACACTTTCATTTTAAATTTTCATCTCATCCAAACTCTTATAGTCTCTAATAAGGTCTTTTAGTCTATTCCTTAATGATGTAACTTAATTATAGAAAATTTAAAAGGTTTGTAAGATTTCATAAGCATGATTTGTACCACGAGCTGGATTTTTTGGAAAAAAAAAAAATTCGTAATTTTATTCACGCATTGGGAAGGAAGCCGTGCGAAGAGCTTTTGCACTAGGGCAATGCTCTGCCGTTTAAAAACACTGCATCTCTCTTGAAAAATTCATGCAAGCATCTTGTGAAGGAATAAAATAAATAAGTTAATTATACGAAACGTGTGGAATTTTTATTAAAATGTAAAATTAATAAAAGAAATTTTATAAAACTTGTATTATAATCAGGCCCCAACACATTCTTATAATTTTCTAGAAATTTTTACAAATATCCTTCCAATATTTCTAAAGTGTTTCTTAAATATCTGAATCGGATGGATACTTCCACGGAAACTTGAGGAGAATAATGCTACAATTGGTGCTCCACATGCAATGTCGCTGCCGAGTGTTGAACCAATGACGCCCAACTTGAGGGGCTTGTCATCACAATGCCGGACTTCAGTCCTATGCCTCGAAATAAATGTATCGCATCAAAATTAAATGTAATAAATAAAAAGAAATTTTCGCCTATTCCTATTACCACGCAGCGCATACGTGAGTTCTCTGTTTTTTTTAAATAAAAAATAAAAAATCCCTGCCACTTTGGCAAGATGTAAATCTTGGGATTAAATTATATAAATACAGGTAAAGTGAAATAAATAGAATAGTTTGATGAAAATACATGAGAAAATAATTAAATATATTAATATTTTTGTTTGAAAAGCACGGGAGTAATTAATGGGTGTGTTTAGTAATTGACAAAAAATATCAAGTTAAAACTTTTCAATCTAAAACTTTTCACTCTCTATAATTATCATATTTTTTAATCGTTTTTTCACATTTTTCTATACAACTACCCTACTTTTCAATCATTTCTACACAACTATTTACACAACTAACCTATCTATTTTAACTTTATCCTCTTTACTACTCATCATTACCTCTATCATATCATATCATGTGACAACTTTTACTCTCCAAAACTTTTTATCAAAATTTTTATACACTACTGGACACACCAAATGATTTCACCTTTTGCATTCTTATCGTTATGATCCATTATAACTTCCCACGCAGTCCGAACAAAGATCGTATAGGGACGTGAGATGAGAAAAATGCTATTATGCATAATGATTCGTGAATGGAAAAGCGTTATGTAAAAATGTAGGTTATTATCTTTTATGAATGAAAAAAGTGTTTGGGAAAATGACAAATTTCATCCCATTGAGATACATGAGACGTTGGTTCATAATTGAGAGAGCATGACGACTGGACGATTTTTTTCTAATTTAAAAAATATATTTTTCAAATCTAAAAAAAATAGCAACTCACTTTTTTTCATTTCGTATACAATTTTTTCATTTCCCAGTCCATAATAACATTTTCTATCTCAATTCACATATCATCCCAACACTCAATATTTTTAGCTACCTAACCACTTTATTTTTCAATTTAATTATATTTTAATCACTATTTCAATTTTATCATAAAACTATCTGTCTATTTTTTATTATTCTCCTTAAATTTAATAATTCCCCTATCAAATTACCTTATTCTTTCATTTTTTTTCTAATAACCAAACATGCCTAATGCATGTCCACAATGTGGGATTAATCTTCTGTGCTGATAATTTCTTCTCTGTTTAATTTTATTTATTTTACATATGACGTCTTGAACACATTCATTTTCATTCCCAGCATTTTTTTAAACAGAGGATTGCTTTTGAAACAAGCCTAGGTGCAATTTGCAAATGCATTTACTCCCGACAGTTAATTAGTGATTGTCAGTACTGATCAAATGTAATTATATTGGAATTATTAGAGTTTGGTGTAGGTTAAAAATTAAAAATTACATTGAGAACGAAAAATACAATGAATTTTGAAATAACATTACATTGTTAGGATATAGAATGTAACTTATTATAATATCAATTGTCGTGTTGTCTATAAAACGAAATAAAAAACTATAATAAATTGTGAAATAACAACTTTTCTTAAGAATGGAGAAGTAACATAAAATTATTGTGTATTGTTATGTATTGAAAAAATAAAAATATATATTAGGAATAATAAGCGGAGCTGGAAATTTTTTGAAAAAAGTATGATGATTGCGCATTGAAAATTAAAAATTTATTTGTTCAGTAAAAGGTAATATTTAAAATTTAAACAAATATATGATATAAGTCTCACTTCCTAATCATATAAAATAAGTTACACACATCTGTACTGTACTGAAGTTAAGGTCACATTTGTGAACACGTAACATGATGAGATTGTAAGAAAATGCGAAAGTGTGAAAAATAAATACTACGGTTATAAGGAAAAATAATTAGAATATAGTTTTAAAAAGTAAGGTTATTAGATAATAATAGTATAAAATCATTGACGATAGAATATACAGGATAAGAAAATTTATGTAAAACCATTAGTGGTAATTACCAAACGTAGCCTAGAAAATCAATTGTATGTCTACAACTTCCACGGGGTAGTTGCCCTGATGGCAATGGTATAGGAGTTTTACAATTCACCCTCTGTAAAATGAAATTTTTTGCGAGTTCTTCTTTGAAGCGGAGATTTTAATTGATTTTTTCCTTAATACATGAATATTTACATTAAAAAATTCCATTGTACAAGGGTCCTGAATGTACTAAATTTTAATATCAACTTGTAGCGTTGCACGAATGCTAATTAGAAAAATATATGTTTACAACTTGAACAGTACGGGGATTGATGAGTATAAAATTGAATTGAATTCTTCTTATTCAAAATCACACTTTCATGGTTACTTTTCTCATTTCATATAGCTTTCTTCTTTTTTTTATTACAATGCATCGTAAGGGAGGGAAGGGTTGAACACTCAAACATGGGACCTTGGAGCATATGTGCTCCCATGTGTGTTACCACCAAGGCTTGCGCTGGGACACGGCTTTTTCCTGATTTTGATGTAACTTTTTTCTACCCTTTTAAGAATTTATTTGTTCATCTGCACGAGTTCACCATGAAGGGAACCACATACAACGGGGATTCTTCAATGTAATTGATGTAACTTTTGCGCGTATCTTAATTTAACTCAATTTAACTCAGAAGATCATTTATTTCCAAGTTTTATACATATCAAATGTGTACATAAGTTCCGTCTTAAGATAATGTAAAATTAACAAATTTAAATGATTTCATTTTTGAAATCAATTTGAAGGGAATGCTCAAGTGGAATGTATATTCTTATTTTTAAGACACCTGTCTCTATTTTCGATACAATTTTTTTTTATTCTCGATGCATATAATTACATTATCATTAAATTTTTCCTCCAATTCAAGTTTTTTGAATTTTTTCGAATGGCTTGTATTTTCAACTTCTAAATCACCGAATATATATTTTTTGCAAGGATAATAACTATTTAAAATATTATTATATTCCAACACGTAAATGAATATATATTAATATTTTAATATTTATGCATAAGATATATACGCTTTTAAGTAAATGTGTGCCATTCTAGGCTTTTTACCAACATGATTTTTTTTATGTCTATCAAGATGATTTTTAATAGTAAAATAATGTTGATTTACATTACGGTCAAATTTAGTTTTAATCGCCCATGTGAGTTTCTTTTGTTACACACAGAGATGTTTATGATAACGGAGGTCGGGGAGGCGGAATAAGGTATGAATAATTTTGGAGCGTGTGTCAGTTGCGTGATGCGATAATACGAGTAAAGTAGTACTAAATACGGGAGTTGCATGAGAAATAATTGAAATATAAAAATAAAAAATATTTATACTATTAATTTGTAAAATTAAAATTTTTAAAATTGTATGGATGAGAGTTACGGGGAAGTGGAATGGAATGATAGGTTAAAGTTGGAAAAAAAAAATAAGTTTAATGTAGGTAGCTGGTAGAAAAATAATTAAAATGTAGAAATAAAAATAAAAATAAAATTATTAATTAAGGGTGCTTTTGGGAATTGATAAAACTTTTGGTGGAAAGTTTTGAAGAATAAAAGTTGTCAAATGATGAAGAGTAAATTTAATAAAGTTAAAATAGATAGGTTAATTGTATAAGTAATTGTGTATAAATGATTTAAAAGTAGAGTGATTTGTATATGAAAATTAAAAAAATAATTAAAAAATAAAACTTTTGTAAAGAATAAAAAAATTTAGATTAAAAAGTTTTTACGGATAACTTTTCGTTCACCGAACACCCCTTAAGAGAGTTAATACCATATATTCAGAGCTTGAATGAACCTAAGATATAATGAAATTTTAAGATAAAAGTATATTATGAATGGGGCAAAGGTGTATTAAAATTAAATAAAAATATATTTAAATAAGATAAAAACGCATTTAAAAATAAGAAGACTATTATGAAATCATCCCATTTTTTCCTGTCCAATCCGTCATGAACAAGCGAAAGTGCGTGGAGCACCAACTTACAATGTTCTACGGGAGCACAACGTGAACAGCGCCCCACGTCGTGATGCTGTCAGGGTCACGCGTTCGATAAAATCCCCGCCCGTTTATCAGAGATTCGATACTGTTTGATTGGACCGTGATTAGACAAAAAGCATTAAATAATGCAAAAGAAATAATTAATTCATTGTATACTTACTGAGAATCCGTCGTTGGTTAGGGCATTCGAAAAGGGTGCCTCAAAAAACATAAAACTTTTTCCAATCTACTTTTTAGACTAATTTTGTTAGTTAGAAGTAAAACTTTTGATTAAAAAAGATTTTTGAGTTAAGTTATCAAATTGATAAAAATGATGTGATGTAATAGGGATAATGATGAGGAATAAATAAAATAAAGTTAAAATAGATAGGTTAGTTGTATGGATTGTTGTATATAAATAATTAAAAAGTAACGTAGTTTGTATAAAAAAATATTAAAAAATAATTAAAAAATATAGTAATTATGAATAGTGAAAAATTTTAGTTGACATTTTTTTGCTCCAAACAAATACACCTAAAGTTTTTTACTTTTTATAATTATTTTATCTTTTAATTATTTTTCACATTTTTCTATACAATTATTATATTTCTCAATCATTTTTATATAACTACTTATGCAACTAATTTATTTATTTTAATTTTATTTTCTTTACTCCTTGTCATGAATTCCTATGGTTTTCAACACTAACACGAAACCCAACATGCCTTTATTTTTACAAATGAAATTTATACAGTGAGATTAGTTAGACAGAGAAAAAATATAAATATATATTCGAGGTCTCGTGTAACCTTCTCAAATTTCAAGATATTGATTATTGGTGGAAAATCCAATCTATTTGTTGTTCTTAACACTATTTGTTTAGCTAAAAGACAAAATTTCATATAAATCAAATATGGTGAGGTTTATATATAAGCGGTTCCATGTAATCCTATTAAATTTTAAGATATTGATTATTGATGAAAAATTCAATTCATTCACTGTAGTTAACATAATTCGTTTAGCTAAAAGACCAAATCTCATCCAAATCAAATATGTGTATAAGCCACGTTTGATCAAAATAGGTACATTCGTATGTAAATTACGAAAAATGCTTAGATTCATTCACATATGTATTAAAATATAATAATATTTTGTAAAATTATTTATCCACATAGTAACAATATTTTAGATGATTTAGAGATTGAAAAACTATTTTAAAATTGATATCTTAGTGTTGAACTATTTTATTATGTTAATTTTACACATATAAATGAGATCCATATGCAATGAAATTTAAAAAATAAAAAATTTTCAAAATATTATAAATGATGCTAAATAAAATGGACGCAATGAATTTTCTATCAACCATCAAAATTTTAAATATGGAGGGTATTATGTAGAAAAGGAGGTTTCATAGAAGTGTGACTATACATATGCACTTCTATGTAACCACATTACAGGGAAACGATTCTATGTAACCTAACAAATTTTATGATTCTGATACTTGATACAGAATTTAATCCACTCATTGTATTTATCATCATTTATTTAGTTATGAGACAAAGTTTTATTCAAAATCAATATGTACATAGGTCACATTTGTTCAAAAATATGCACATTCATATGTAAATTAAGAAAAAAAATTAGATCTATTCGCATATATATTATAATTTAGTTATATTTTATAGAATCAATTATCCATGCAGTAATAATATTTTAGATGTTTAAATATTAAAAATACTACTTAAAATTTGATATTTAATATTAAATTATTTTATTATATTAATTATATACATTTGTAGATAAGACTCATGTATAGGGATGTTAGACAAATGAAAAAAATTTCATAATAAATAAGTAACGCTAAACACTATAAACACAATAAAGAGGATTTTTCATCAACCTTATAGATATTGAAAATAAATAAATAAATATATATATAGGAAAATAATCAGGTGCAGTAATTTCGGTGCAGCGTCGCTGAAATGGGCCCCACATGATCATGAAATCATGATCTACTCCACCCATTGTATTTAGAATAATGTATTCTATAACCATATCAATTTTCATCCCAATAAGATACTTTAAAGTTGTTATTTACATTAAACTATTTTATTACGTTGTATTTGTACCATTTTCAGATGGGGCCCATATACATATCTGATTGGGATGAAAATTGGTATGGTAATAGAATACATTATTCTAAATATAATGGGTGGAGTAGATCATGATTTCATGATCATGTGAGCCCCATTTTGGGGCTGCTGCACGGCTATTCCGGTGCAGAAAAAATGTTTCGCATAAGCATTCAGAAGAAGGGACTCTCAAGAAGGCCATGCACTTGAGTAAACTTGACTACTTCTTAATACTTTTGGTACAGAGAGACAAAACTACCCCGTTCCGTATTCCTGCTGCTCTCGAGTGCTGTTGAGTTTGACGCTTGAAAAGAGGATGGCCGAGAAATCGGCCACCGTCTAGGCTGTTTTGATGATAATAAAAGCTCGGCTCATCAAGGAGAGTTTTTTTTTTTTTTTAAACACTTTCCATCCATTAATAAGATCATTTGATATCATGATATATTTTTGGGGAATATTTTAATGCACCCTGATGTATTGAAAATTGCATCGAGGTGCAAAACCTTTTTCTAATATATTTTTTTGAAGTATTTTATAAGATTGTTAATTTAAATGTATTTAACTTATGTATTAAGTTTTACCATTTTTACAGATATATAAATATATTTTTTATTTTTTAAAATAGGAGTATTTTAGTCACTTAAAAATGGCTAAAGTACCTTTATTTTTAAAAAATCAAAAAATATATATACACATGTTAAAAATAGTAAAATTTGTCTTATAAACGAAATACAACTATATTGACAATTTTATAAAAAAATTCAAAAAATATAAAAAAATAAAGTTTTACACGTTGATACATTTAAATTTCAATGCATTAGGTGCATTGAAACATTCTCCTATATTTTGGAATGTTTGGCAAGACCTACAACTTTTTAAGGTTGATGGAGTGATCAAAATTTTAATATAAAAGTTGTTGAATCGAAAAAAATAATGTGATATAATATAAATAATAATGAGGAGTAAAGAGAATAAAACTAAAATAGATAGTAGTGTAAAAATTATTGAAAAGTAAGACTATTATATAGCGAAATATGAAGAAATAATTAAAAAATATGATAGTGATGGAAAGTAAACATTTTTAGATTGAAAAGTTTTTAACATTGTCAAACACACCATATAATATTCGAAAAGTGATAAAAAATTTAAAAGTTTGTAATGTAAAATTTCTTGAAATAATAGAAAATAATGTAATATGATATGAAGTAAAAACAATAATGTTAAAATAAGTATATTAGTTTTAGGGATAATTGTATAAAAATGATTGAAACATATGGTAATTTTATGAGAAGATATGAATAAATAATTAAAAATATAATAGTTATGAAGAGTAAAAAATTTTAGATTGAACAGTTTTAGTTTAAAAAAATTTAACCTTCAACAAACATTTCCAAAAAGTTTTATCATTTTCCAAACACGCTCTTTAATTATTTTACTATTTTGATTTTTTACATGGTGTGGGGCATGTTTGAATACTATTGAAAATTTTAAATAAAAATAAAACTTGTTAATATCCACAATTGCTCTATTTTTTAATTATTTATTCATATATTCTTATAACTATTTTTTTTATTATTCTACACAACCACTGGTACAACTAATCTATCTATTTTAATTTATTTTTTATACTCGTCATTATTACTTATATCACTTCGTATTATTTTCTCTCAACTTAAAATCTTTTACATAAAAACTTTTCATTTATAAATTTTATCACTTCTCGGACACACCCAGAGAATAAAAGTGGAAAACTAAAAAAACTTTTAAAAAATTTGAGAGAGATATGATCTAGATAAACATGAATAAAGTATGAAAATTTTTGTATCATAAAATAATTAAAATGTATGGGTAACAAGGGAAAGTACGGTAGTTTAAGTAAATAAAATAATTGAAATATATTGGAATATTTCATTCCCATTTCCTCTCTCCGTCTTTACGTTATCAACCCACCCCATTATTATCTTTCCATCTTAATCATCTTTTCATGTTATTGTTTTCATAATTAAGTTATGACACTGTATCAGAGGACATCTCTTCCGACACTATTCTCTTCATTAACAGAATTCAAAGTAGATCCATTATTTTAAGGATAACCGAGCTCTAGATCACTCAGGCCAATAGGTGTTAATTGTGTCCTAATCTCTTGTTTAACAAATAGAAAAAGAAAAAATTGCTTTCTTCTACTTTTTATGTGCAATTGTCATACTTTATAATAATTCTTTCATATATTTTCAACATTGTTTCTTTACTCATAATCATTGCCTGTATCATCTTACAACATTACTTGTCCTATTTCAAAAATTATTCAATTAATCTCTGCTTTTACAAAATGATTCCCACCTTCCAAATAGCATTTGACAACGGAAGTGCTCAACGTAAGAAAAAGTAAAGATAAAGGTTGATGCAGGTTGCAACTTAGAAATGGAATTTTAATATTCCACCTCTTAGCTAACACATGACTTGTGTGAAGTTGAGGGGATGTGTCTATGGGCACGAACGATCTCTTCATTGCTAAATGGTTGAAGGTAGCCCTTTTTTTTTTTTTTTTTTTTTGCAGGGGGGGAGGGTCTCGGTGGGTCGAGTTGGGTTTTGGGTGTGAAGAAGTTACCTCTAACCAACTATTTATAAAAAAAAATCTACTCTCGTAAATTTTTCTCCATTTTTCGTGCATTTTTCATACATCACCACTGCAAATAAAATATATTGTTAACAACTATTATTAGCAACTAAAAATTTTATTATTAAATCAAATGCACTAGCAAGAAAATTAGATTGTTTATAACAATGCTTTAATGGATAAAACAATTTACAACTTTTGGTAACACTTTCATTGACAAGATAAAATTCGATTACCATGGTGAGGTCTTGGCAACAAAATTAAGATTTAACCATAGATAACCAAAATTTGTTTTCCTTGTAGTTGCTATTTCGTGTATGCCATAAATTATCGGTAATCAAGTTTTTCTTTGTTAACTAAGTTTTCCCATTTTATCATAAAACTTTAATAGTCAATTTAAAAAAAAATTACATTATGTCATACTTTACAATCATTCGTTCACATCTTTAAATATGGTTATTATATCTATTTGAAATCTATCCATTATGCTCTTAATCATTATTCCTAGCACATCTTAGTATTACATTATCTATTTCAATATTTTTCTACTAAATTTCCCTTATTTTTAAAATTTTCCTATACACACTAACAAGCTTCGTTCGGGGTTTAGGAAAAACTTATGATGATTAAATTTTGCAAAGTGAAGTAGTAATATAATATAGGCTAGCATGGTTAATTATTCGGAGTAAAAATATTAAAATTAAAATATATGGAAATTATAAAAAAATATAAAAATAATTGAATTATGAAAATAATGATTGAGATGTAAGATAATTAGATGTCACATCACTTCAGGAGGCGTGTAGAAATTGATGATTTTTCTTTATCCGTCACCAAAAATAGTCTTAGGGTGTATTTAGTAATGAATAAAATTTTTGATGAAAAGTTTTGGAGAGTAAAAGTTGTCAAATGATGTTTATGATAAGGGTAATGATGAGTAGTAAAGAGTATAAAGTTAAAATGGATAGGTTAGTCATGTGGACAGTTGAGTATAAATGATTAAAAAGTAGAGTAGTTGTATAGGAAAATATAAAAAATAATTAAAAAATATAATAATTATGGAGAGTGAAAAGTTTTAACTTGACATTTTCTATCATTTGTCAAACACACCCTTAATCGTCACCCTTATCGATCTCAGTACATCACGTTTTTACTTTTCTACAATTTTTTAAATAAAAATGAAGATAAAATAGACGTGAGTGGCATTTGGTAATATGGACAAGGAAAAACACTTTTTTGTAACTTTTTTTTTTATGAAACTTTTTTGTAACTTTTACTTGCACTTTTAAACACAATTGCCATGGTTTTTAATATTTTGTTACATTTTTCTACAATTAATTTATTTATTTTAACTTTATTTTTTACTTATAATTATTACTCTCACCATATTATACCGTATCATTTTTTTCGTTTGTTATCTCAAAAAATTCCCCGTTTTTATAGACTGAATGGGTGGAAAAGCAGACCTGAAAAGGTATTTTTTTTTTTATGAAGAAAACCTTCCTCTCCCGCCGCCCTGTCAGCATTGATAGGGGGAGGGATAGGAGAGTCCGCAAATTGCATTGCCAAAAAAATGTCTGTACAGATGTTAGCAACAATGACCCGGGGTGGGATCCCCCACCAATCATAACAATCCAAAAAATTAACTGAGACAAAATCGGCTAGGGCATGTGCTACCCTATTACCCTGCCTTAAGACATGACACACAGATAGATGGGGATAAGCATTCAATATAGCTTTGGTTTCCAATAATGGAAATCCCACTGGCGATAAAATGGTGGAGTCAGAAGTGAGGTAGTTGAAGAGGAGGAGAGAGTCCGTTTCGATCTGCATCCGGCCCACGCCACTCTCGAGGGCCCATTTAACACCCCAAAGGAGTGCCGTAACCTCCATAAGTAACGGCTCCATCTCCCCTCTCCGCCTCCAACCTTTCGCCGCTACGAAGTGGCCATAGGAGTCTCTAATGACCGCTGCGAAGCCCATAAAGCTCCTCCCACTGTGTTTCCTGGCATCCACATTCATTTTGACCGAACCCATCGGAGGCAAAGTCCACCGAGGCACAAGAGGTTGGTCGGTTGCCCCAACAAGGAAAAGGGGTTTAGCCCGTTTGTGTTGCTCAAAAAATCCAAGCACCAATCAAAAATCCCTTCCAGCTGCGGAATATGTCTCTCCACTCTGAACTTGTTTCGCATGAACCATATCCGCCAGCAACAGAGGATAAATAGCGCCATATCTCTGGGTCTACAACTTTGGGTAAAGGATTGCAGAACCTCCTGGATGGATTCCCGCATCGAGATTCTCCATGAATGCCCTAACCATACACATCTCGTGCGAGCACAGTGTAAGAACAGGTGGTTTGCATCCTCAACATGGGACCTATACAACAAGCATAATGAATCGACATCGATACCCCTCCGCTGCAAGTTCAACATCGTTGGGAGAGCATTTTTGAACAGTCTCCATCCAAAAAAAATGACCTTGCTGGGAAGCTTCGTCCTCCACAGAGCACGATAGATAGCGGCATAGGTAGAGGAGGCGGGCACCGCCTTAAGGAATCTGTAGGCCGATTTGACCGTGAAAATGTCATTTGGTTCATGTTTCCAGAATAGAGTATCCTCCTCACGTGGTTGTGGGGGGGGATTTGATTTACCAGCTGCCAGCCAAGTTCGCCCGAAACTGCCTTGACAAGGTCTTCCTTCCATAAGCATGTGTCCTCATGAATAAACTGGTTGACCCTCACATCCTCGTTGATAGCTTCCGGGAGAGGTCCCGCCATAGGCATCAGCTCATCAGTCCATATATCCCTAAAGAACCGGACCCGTCTACCATTACTAATGCGCCACCTACACTCCACCCGGATAGCATCTCTAGTTTTCAAAATACTGCTCCAAGTAAAGGAATCAGACGCCTTAGCCTGGCATTGCCATATATCCACATTTGGGAAGTAACGCGCTTTGAGTATCTTGTGACAGAGGGAGCTGGGGTTAGACGATAGTCTCCGGACTTGTTTGGCAATAAGCGCTTTGTTGAAACAGCAAAAATCTCTAAAACCGAGCCCTGAAAAGGTATTTGATTATTAAACAATTGTAAAAGTAAGATGGTCAGGGGACGAAGGTGTAAAATAATATAAAACTGTGGAAGGAGTAGAAAAGTGTCACTGTGATTCTCTGCTCCGAATGCCGCCGTGACAGCCGGTGCATGAACACCAAATTTGTACTCGGGAAATCAATTCCACGTAACAGGGGCTAATTTGTCACGTGGCTAGCTAGGTCGTTACGTGTCAACTGACAACTGCCAACAACACCTAATTAAAAGCATTCAACTAATCCGATTATTATGCGGGGGCACCCTTTGGAATGATTCGAACAGTGCCACGTGGGCCTACCTAATCTATGAGCGAGGGAGGGTTTAGGGTCAGGCGGGCTCGCACTGGGAACAGCCATTTTCCAGAGATCGAGAGGCACGGACGTGGAGATTTTCATTTTTTCAACGGTAAACAGGAAAAGCTCTGTGCCAACTGCATATTATCTACCTGTGTCAGCCACCCACCAAACTCATCACTACCTCACGTGCTGCTGCTTCAATGCAAGCAAGCCTTCCAGGCTAGCAGGGTAGAAGCAGAGCGGTCTTCTAAAGACTGTTCCAGGGCACGATGCGGGCGTGTATGTCGGAAAAGGGAGGCGGAGCATGGGATACGTGTCATGCTCAGGGTAGTTGGACTGTTTCCTTAGAACAGCCCAACAACTGTTCTAAATTTGTTGACCGTTTTCCATAGGCCCCACCCCTACAAACCACTTCCATCAACCAGCTTCGGCCCTCTAGTTACTAATTATTATTATTCTGGCTAATTAGTCCTTTTTTATTAGTATTTGTACAATATAATATCTAATATTACATAACAAACTCATTCACTCATTTACTATAGAGACCATAAACTCTAACACATTCAAAGTAAAAAAACAACAAATTTTCACTTACTTTTGAGGGACCTAGAAATTAGGTTGAAACTCATGAACCAAGTTTCGAACCTATGCCATTTATATTTCTATTACACACATCGTGACCAATTGAACCAACGCTTGGTTGGTTAATTAGTCCCTTTTTAATGTCTCCAAATTGCACCGTGCTAGCGTTTACGACAAGATAATTTGTCGAATATTAGCATTTCTCAAATGATTGTATTTGTCATGGTTATCTCCTTCTATGAGGATATTTGGAAATGTAAGATTTTGAGGGACGGTGGGATTAGGTGAGAAATTAAAAAAAAAAAAATTGATAAATGTGTGATTTGAATCTATGATAAGGGTAAAATTTGAATAAATAAGTTTGATAGAGGTAATTGATAAGAAAAAGAATTTGAATCTATGAGGAAAGATGGAAACAATACTATAATTTTGTGAAGTTAATAGCTATCTTGAAAAATATACTCCTACAAATAAATTCTATGTGATTTCAAGAGCTGTTTATAGTGAGGATAAGATGATATTGGAAAATAATATTCCATTTTCTTAAAAATATTTTTTCTCTTCGCAAAAAATAATGGTCTATTTTTTTATTTTCAGTATATATTTTTCTTGCGATCTCAGTACATATTTTTCTATTATCAATATATTTCCATCATTTCATTTTTCAGTTTCTTGAAGCAGTTGTCGGTGATGGCGAATAACGCTTACGTGTATGCACGGTCAGCTCGAGCACTGTGTATCGTGGGTAAAGGGAAAGCCAGTGGCGTCTGCAAGTGGAGTGGGGCACGCATGTACAGCGGACCACTCCCGAGACTCTCGCGGGCCTCGCCGGAGCAGACGGATGGACAAACGGACCCACAAGCATGGCTGCTCCCCCGCGGAATCCATCCACTTCTCTCATAATCCATCCTTCTCACTGCCTAATCGCGTCAGAATCAATTAATTCGCTAATCTGGCACTTTGCACAATTTTACAATCTATCAAGGACATTTAGTAATTTGAATTTTTGTGGAATTGCAATATGGGGGCGAAAAGTGATAATTGAAATATTTTAAAAAACGTGTGATTGATATGACTCGCAATGATAAAATTGAAAAACGACATAATTAAACAAAAAATAATTAAAATGAATTGGTAAAATTAGAAAATAGGATTATTAGATTGCTAAATTGTGCATTGGGACTTGGGAGTGGGAACGGTCGTACGTTTTCTACTATTCTCCACCTCACCTCACGCACGTTGTTATCAAAAGTCGTCCAAGTATCATCCAAGTAAAGGAAGCAATCAAAGAAAAATGTACATGGATAGTGGGTGATTGCAAGCTCATTCGTTTCCTTAGTGACAAATGGACACTCATTGCTCAATCCACCGCCGGCTTCTCCAAGACACGTTATCGAATGCACAAAAGTGGAGTACTTAATTGACAAGGACAACAATATGTGGAAGAAGGATGTTGTGAAGGCAGTTGTGGAAAATATTGGTTGGAATATCATTAGAGCTATTCTCATCCCCTCCTCAGAGGAGAGGGATAAGATCTCTTGGCCCCATGAACCCGATAACAATTTCACTATTAAATTTGCATGTCGGCTTATTCATGCCAAGGACAAATATGAAGAGGGAGTAGGCATTGAGCAGGCAAGGAAAACAGTTGAGGATGCTCTTTGAAGCCTGTGGAAATTAAGGTTCCTAGCTAAGATCCTTGTCTTTGGTTGGAAAATGATTAATGATGCCTTCCCTACAAAGCAAATCTCATTCACTGAGGTGTCCAGGTGACTCCCACTTGTCTTTTTTGCAAGGATGCTTATGAAGACTCCTCTCGCTTATTTTGTATTTGTCTTGGAACGAAAGCAGCTCTTGACCAGCAAATGTGGCCTCTTCTTTCACGCACACGCCAAACGGATGCATCCAATCTGCACCATGATGTTAACAAAATCAGCTACAGGTCCCTTATTATAAGATTCATTGTCACTTGTTGGTTGATTTGGCATCGTAGGAATTGTTTTCGTCTTCAAGGAGATAACCCATATCGGTCTAATATACCAAAGCGTTCAATGGAGCTCATCAATCATCTCAACTCGGCTGTTGGAAACATGTGTTGAAATCAATGGCAGAATAAGTCAAGTATATGTTTTGATGATTAACAAATCAATTTGAGTAAGTTTTGATTACTAACATGTTTGTGAGATGATTAAAGGATATAAAAATGAAAAAATGAAGCATGCCAGATCAAGTTGATTTTCAAGTCGACTCAGGCATCGACTTCAAACACATTTTTATGTCCAGCGTTGAAATTGAGAGCACGAGTTGCTGAAGTCACACACGAAGTCGACTTCGCATACGACTTGGGTGAAATAGCAGACCAAGTCGACTCCAGCATCGACTTCAAACGTGATTTTTTGTCCAACGTTGAAATCGGGGAGCAAAACTACCGAAGTCGCAAACGAAGTCGACTCCGCATACGACTTGGGTGAAGTTGCAGACCAAGTCAACTCCAGCATCGACTTCAACTGATCAGCATAACTTTGAATAGCGAAGTCGCAAACTAAGTCGACTTGATGCTCAACTTGAGTGAAGTTAAAGACCAAGTTGACCCAAACATTCAACTTGGACCTAATGAAGATCAAATCAAGAGCAAATCAAGTGAAGTCATATGAATTCATCAAGAACACACATTTGGACATCTTTATACACTTCAAGACTCAAGTATCCAAGAATATGAGATTTCAAGACATGTAGTCATATGTTTTTCAAGATAAGATAATCATAAAGAGTTTCAAGTAATATACAATAGTGGAAGAACAAGTAACATGAAGAGATTCAAGCAAGCAAAGTCATTTCAAAGAATTTCAAGTTCATCTAGCAAGCTAAGGAAGTGAAGTCGCACTCAAAGTCGACTTCACCTGCGACTTGGGTCAAGTCCGGGACCAAGTCGACCTAAGATGGAACTTGAAGTATTCGCTAAAGGACGAAGTCGCAACCGAAGTCGACTCCAACTTGCGACTTAGGCAAAGTCGCACCAAAGTCGACTCCACCTGCGACTTGGGTGGTAATAGTCGAAATTTTTTCGAACGTTGGCGCATTAAATGTGCATCACGTACTTTCAAACGTTCAAATACCCTCGCCTTTTATATGAGGCATTCAAGATGAACGTGGAGGGTAGCTGAAACTTCATTAATTGAGCACAACTCCCATTCCTAAGAGCTTTAAGTGATCAAGCCAACATCTAGAAGAAAAACTATGCTTTGAAACTGCCAAGAGCTGCTTGCTGAATCATTAAGTCTACTTCGTAAGTTCTTCTCTGCGCTAAATCTGCCTCTACACATCAGTAACGTGTAGAAACCTTCTTTAATTCTTTCTTATTGTATTGAACTTGATTTAGTTTCGGTAACTAAGATCAAGTGTAAGCAAAGTAGTGTGTGACTGGAGTGGAACTCGTCACCTACTTGTGTTGTGTGTTGTATATGCCCCCTAGAGCTGAAATCTAGAAGAGAGCAGAGGCTCTAGTTGTATTTGTGAAATATATAGTGGAACCCAAGTCATAAGAAGTGTGATCTTGGAAGAGTGGAGTAGGGAAGGTTGCCCGAACTACTATAAAACCCTGTCCATGGATTTATATTTCTGCTCTTATTATCTTATTACTTTCATTTTGTTTCATTGAAGAAGATTGAACTAAACCAGGGTAAAAATTTTATTTAAAGCGAAAAAATTTAATTACCCAATTCACCCCTCCCCTCTTGAGTATTTGCCATTAACTCGAGACCAACATCAGCAAGTGTTTTTCTCAAGTCAACACATCTTATATCTGAAGGACTAGTCATATGGAAACCTCCCTCCCCCCCCTCTAATAGGTTATGTTGAAGTCAATGTTGATGCAGGTTTTCGAAAGAATTCGAATTTTGTTGGAGCAACAGCTATTATTAGAGATCATCATGGGCGTTTTGTGGCTGCTAAAGCTTGTACTTGGTAGGTTGGATGGAAACCCATGGCATGCTCCTCAGGGTGTCATGGGTTAAAGACCTTTCCTATTGTCATGTTATATTTAAAACAGACTCTCTTATTTTTGTTGGAAGATGTCCCAATTAGGTCTCCCATTTGGCACATGATCACAAACATCAAGAAATGCAACTCTTCTTTCAATAGAAGTACCTTTTTAATATTACCCACCATGGTAATATGGCTACTCATTCACTGGTCAATTATGCATTATCATTGTGATTATTTGAATGTAATTGGATGAATGTGTCTCGTTATTGTATTGCTGTGAACATGTGTAAAGACATTTTGTGTTCGGAATGAATTAGAGGTTTCCTTCTCGCCGTAGCTGGCGTGTTTTGGCAGGTGAGGTTGAGCCGGAATCCTTCTTCTTTTATCATAAAAAGTATCAGCCTCGCAGTAATAATACGCAACAACAACCTTCCACACCGGCCTTATTCGCCGCTATCAATGATCTTGAATGCAAGGGTATGATAAGGGATTTTTATTTTTGATATACGTTTAAATTTTTAATGTAACTTTTTAGTTTTATAAAATATATTTTTTCATTTTCAACATGCTTCATTACATTCTTCATCCCATTTTTCATTACCACCCAAGCCCCTCCTTACGCATGGGCTAAATCATATGCGATTTTCATTTTCAATAAAGTTGTATTGGTTTCGTTTCAATGCAACCAACTAGAATTTTTATTTTTAATATTTTTATTTTTTATAAAATTCTTAATCTAGACGTATTTCAGTTATGTATTAAATTTTATCATTTTTGAAAAATTAAATATATATATTTAATTTTTGAAAATAGGGGTATTTTAATTTAAAAGTACTAAACCCCCCCAAATTTAAAAAATAAAAAAATACATAGATATTTTCAAAAATAGTGTAAAATTCATCTTATATATTAAATACACATAGATTAAGAGTTTTATAAAAAATTTTCAAAAAATATAAAAATGAAAATTCTAGCCAAATGCATTGAAATTTCAATACATACGATTGCATTAAAACATTTTTCATTTTTAATATGTAGCTTGTATATTTTGATACATAATAATTTGGTTTTTTAATTCTCAAAATAATTTCTTATTTTTAAATACTTAACTACCTCTATTCATATAATCTCATAATCTCATCCACATCACATTCAAACCTTTTTCATAATACTCAATTAATTTTCATGGACAATATTAATGAATTTTTTCATGTACACCTAATCATGTTTCTAAATTTGCTGAAATTGCAAATTTATCCATAAAATTTGCGTAAAATTTGCAACCGTGCCACTTCGAGTAGTATGACAACAAATGTTTTATAAAATAATTAAAATATAATTTTTACAAATATCATTGGGATGTTTGCAAAAAATCTAAAATCGAAAAATAGAAATATTATACTCTTATATTATTTATTTTATTTATATATATTATTAAGTCATTATTAATATCAGTATTTTATTATTTTAAACATTTTTACATATATTATTAGTTTAGATTTTTTAAAAACATGCGTGGAACACTTTCAAAATTGAAAGTGCATCCATTGGTTTAAAAGGTATTTTGTCATTTAAGAGAAAGTTCCAATAGCATTTTAACAAAATGACATACAATTCTATGTAAACCTTCTTGGCATAGTTATAATTTTGAAAAATTTAAGGACATATATGTAATACTGGTTGGTAGGCATGTTTGAAGAAATACCTGATATGAATGTGCTGATTTTGCCAACACGCTTGCCTAATTTTTTCCATACAATTGGTCTAATAAAAAAATTCACTTTACCTGCCACTAGCCATGTGTGCTAGTGGTAACACCTAGTGGCATGATATTATAAAATTGTGTTTGAATTCTTCGGACTGGGGAGTATTATAATTCCCTTTATGGTGTGAGGGTTGGTTGTTGGTCGGGAGCTTGCGAGTCTCTCGAGTTAAGAGGTGGAATATGACGCCTCCATATTAGAAATTTGTAAAAATATTTCAGAAGTTGGTTGTAATACCCGTTAAGATAGATGCAAATACACCAATAAAAAAAACACACTCAACCCATAAATCAAGGCATAACCCTGTGGTATTACAATTTGTATGTGTATAATACCTAAAGGGAAGCACTTATGAGCGATTATCTCCTTATACAACACAATAAAAAATCCACTCTAGCTACTTTATTTGACCATGTAGGGGAATATATATCGAATGTGATTACTTGACCACGTAGGGGAATATATATGAATGCGATTACTATTACATGAAAACTTTTCTATTTTTAATACATTTTTTCTCATTTACAAAACATGTCAATACATTTTGATCTTGTACCTTGGTCCCATTCAAGCCCCTCATATCCTTCATTACCGTCATGTAAATAAATTCAGGTTTAACTTCAAATATACCCACTATATTCGTCATTAATTACAAATATACTTACCATGTTCGGAAACTTTCATACACAAATACCAAGTATTTTATTAATTTCAAATATAACAAGTATAACAATTAAGAACATTTAATAATTTTTAAATCCTAAAATACCCTTGATTAATCTAGCACCCATTCTCATTGGTGTCATATCAAGACCATCAAAACTTATTCTCATCTTCTCTCTCAAGTTAAGGGACGTTTGAGAGGGTGAAAGTTGTAGAAAATATGATATTCGGTGGGAGTAGAAAATAGGATATTTTGAAATTTGTGTGATTGATATGAAATGATAGGGGTAAAGTTGGAATAAATAGATTTGTTGGAATGTAGTTGATAGGGAAAATTATTAGGACTATAGAGGTAAAAGTGAAAAAATGTGATGATTGATTGATTAATGTGGTATCTTGAAATCCGTACCCCAACCATTTTTCGTCCATGTTTCCCACAGCCTATTACCAAACATTCCCTTAGATGAGTTTCTATTACATCATTTAACTGTTGTCATAAATAAATAACTGTAGTTATTAAATAATAATAGGCATTTTCGACACTTCCTATGATGAATGACAATGATTTTTAACTGCGCTTAACAGAATGGGTGTAGATGAAATTCTATACTTAATAGATGTATGTGAAAATTTTCAAACTTAATAGGTATTTTTGTAATTAAGGGCAAATGTTGTGGTATATTTAAAATTAACCTTTAAATTAAAATTAATATTTATCATGACCTCGTTGCTTTAATTGTTATTAACATTCTCGTCATTTCAAAAGTTTACTTTGAAATTATAATGATTACTTAACTATGTGCCTGTCCACACTCTGGAGTGACCACGGTGGCCCGGCGTATGCAGGGCAGGCTTGGGTGCGAGTGTGGAATCGGCCGATGTTGAGCAGCTGCAAGTGAACACCTTTTGAAATTTGAAGGGATTGGACATTTGTGGTTGGCTGAATAGGTGGACGGGAGTCGCAGTTGCAGTGGCAGACGCAGAGGCAAGGCAGAGGCGGCAGCAGTGAGCTGTGGCACCGACGTCATTCACCACTCGCGTATTCCCTATGGATGCAGCTTGGCAAGTTTCATGGATACCGACAAATTTTATTCCTTAAATTTATTTATATTAGTAAATTTTTAAAAATTTCAAATATATTTTATTTGCACTTATGCTGTTAAAAATCTGTTAAAGTGATATAAGCCCTATATAAAATGAAGAAAATGTTTATCCTTAATTATGACTTTATACTTAAAATTCACATATAAATGAATTTTTAGTACTTTTATCATTATAAAATTATATATTATTTAAATATAAATTTTTAGTTATGAGTAAACCAACTTTTAGTTATATTATGACATGAGTATATTCGTTATTTGATAAGATCTAAGAGCACTAGTATAAGAATACAGGTGAAATTTTTTTTCCACAAGCAAACTTTTTGTTTCCACATCTTTTCCGTCTGGCCGTTATTTTTTTCATCGGCGGTCATTTGACTAGAGTATTATAAAAAAAAATTTCATGTGGACCTTTTGTTGATGTAAATTCAAACAACCATTAAATTTTATATCGGATAAGAGCTAAATAGGGTCTAAAAATTAATAAAAAATAAAAAAAATTAGGGCACCCTTAGCCTTTGTTTGGCAATTATTAGGAAAGGTTAAAGTTACCAATTTAAAACTTTTTACTTTCCATAATTATTTTATTTTTTTGTATTTTCTTATACAATTATCAAATTTTTAATCTTCTCAACAATTACCGATAATCATATACAACTATCCCTATCATATTACACCTTTTTTACATTTAAAAAAAAATTTCCTTTCAAAAATTTTATTAAATGACAAACACAGCCTAGACTCTTTTCTTTTTATCTATTCATGATTCAAAAAATCAATTGCATTCTCTTTGAATCATTGCTAAAAAAAGATTATCGTTCTGGGGGTTGGGCATATGAGGATGCTAGCGTTTGTAAAATTTATTACTTTTTCGCCTGACAAGGACAGACAAGATAGTCGGGGGGGTAAGTAATTTCCCTTATGCCAGTCATAGACCAACCCACAGTCCCATCCGATGAAAGCATAGCTAGTGTTGGCCTGGATGATTGGGAATTTAGGATGGAGATGGGGATGGCCTGGATGATTGGCATATAAGGATACTGGAAAAAAAAAGGGAATAAAATAAATCCCTTTTATGCGAAGGTAGACCCTCCCATATTCCCACCCGTTAAAGCCTTAGTGATTAAAAAAGATTTTTCTCGTTTTTTTAAAAAATACCCTTCTTTTTCTATTTTCATATATTTTTTTCAACTTCTATATAACTTTTTCTATTTCTTTTTTAAGCTCATTTTTCTATTTTTAATCGTTATGAAAACAGAAAATATCAAGTAAAAAGTGAGAATCTTTTTTCAATTGATTTTAACATGTCATTCACCAGGCGTGCATCCAAATTCCAAACACCGAATATCAACAAAGAGTGGAGGAAGTGATGGCTTGCATAGTTAAATGGTCCACGTAGGTAAGTTAAGGATATAGGGTTGGACATCCTTCTTCTAATCGTCTGTTTATCAAAGAGAGATGACATTAATTTTTTATTTTTTATTTTTTTTATAAAAAAAAGTACGGGACACGAATAAAATACACAAAATAGTTTGCCAGCAGACAAAGCAAAGGCTCCTCATTAATTATCTTTTGTCGGTTTACTACTCTGGCTAATCATGTCACGAGTTGTATCACTCGCCCGTAGATATGACTAAATAATTTGTTATCGGGACAAAACAGCCGTGTCCCTTGCTAAATATAAAATTATGAGCGACAAGCTGATAATCAAGAGAACAATTATTGTAATATAAATATAATAGAGGTATGATCTTCTTAGTCCAAACTAAGTAATAGCTTATTTAACCTACACCAAAATCCTATTTATTTATTTTTTACTTTTTTCTATAAACTTGTTAATCTAGATGTATTTAATATATAAGATAGGTTTTACTAAATTTGAAGATGTGTATATATTTTTTTAGATTTTCAAATATAAGATTTTTAAGTAATTTTTAAAAATTCAAAATGATTAAAATATTCATATGTTTTAAAATTTAGAAAATATCTACATATATTTAAAAATGTTAATACTTAATTTATAAATAAAATACATTTATATTATTAAGTCCATGGAAGAAAAAACAAAAAAAATTATTAGCATGGGCAAAGTTGACAAATCGTATCATACCCCGGGTATAGAACGGTGTAGAGTTCCTGGTTCAGAACTGTTTTTTCTTTTTTTAAAAGGTCGGGCCAATATATATTTTTATAAAATATTGGCTCAAGTGTATTCAATTTATATGCTAAAATTTATGATTTTCAGACAAGTGTATGTATTTTTTGAATTTCAAAATTTATCGGTTTTGGGGCATGCATCTAAATCATTTTACTGAAAACGGTAGAGTTTTGAAATTCAAAATAAAATATATTCACACATTTCAAACTTATAAAATTCAGCAATTAAATTCAATACTTTTGTCCAACATTTTCAATTTAAAACAAACTATCCAGAACGGGTAAACAAAATAAGAACGTGTAAATATTCAGTGTGACGTCGGGAATTGAAGTTTCAACATCTCTATCTTAGGTAAAACTACTGTGCACCCATAAAAAAAAGTAGGACAATTGCGCAAACTGAATGGCTAAGAGCTTGAATGTCCATGATGATTATAAGATAATTGACATTTATTAGTTTCTTTTCCCTAAAAAAAAGATATTTATTAGTCTTCGGCCAACCAGATTTGAAGTTGATTTGATTTAGCCACAGGCAGCCATGTAGAGACAATGTTTAGCATGAGCATGTGCCAGATTTATCAATATTTCAACCATTGGATGATTTTCATTGTTTCGATTATTTTTCTCTGTATAGATTATTTATTTTGCCATCATATAGTGGCAAAGCCACATTGGCCGTTGGATTTTTTCAAAATTGCAGGATCTTAACTTCTTTTTTCTGCAGAGATCTTCCTTAAAAATTTTAAATATCTTAAAATATAGTTTATTTTGGAATGATCCCCCTGAAAGTTGGGAAAATGTTTAAATCTAATTATTTGCATTAAAATTAAAATTTTAATGCATCTGGCTAGAACTTCTGTTTTTTAATATTTTAAATTTTTTAAATAAAACCCTTAATCTTAGTATATTTAATTTATAAACTAAGTTTTACTATTTTTGAAAATATATTTATTTTCTAAAAATAAGAGGGTTTTAGTACTTGACTAAAATACTTCTATTCAAAAATTAAAAAATATATAGAAATTTTCAAAAACTATAAATTTTATTACATAAGTTAAATACACATAAATTAAGAATTTTATTAACATTTTCGAAAAATATTAAAAATTAGAATTTCTTGTTAGATGCATTGAAACAAAATCCCATAAAATTGACTCCTCATTAAAGGTTCTAGCTGCCTTGCTACTATCATATTTACTAATTTTGATTTACATTAATGTTTATCATTTATTTTCTTCGGACCCTAATCATATGCTTCGAATGAGCACTTAGCTTCAGTACACTTGAATACGATTACTTTTTTTTATTTTTTTGAAATTTTTTCCACAACTATTAATCTAAATGTGTTTAATATGTATACCGATTTTTACCAATTTTGAAAATTTGTACATATTTTTCGAATTTTTAAAAGGTATTGACACAAAATTACTAAAAATGTCATTGATTTTAAAAAATAAAAAATATATCTATAAATTTTCAAAAATAGTAAAAATTGATATGCATGTTAAATACCTTTAGATTAATAGTTGTATAAATAATTTTTTATACAAATAAGTTAAATGCACCCAGGCGCACTGAACCTATGTGCGTCCGAGTGCATTTAGGCATGTCCTATTTTTTTTTAAATAACCTTATAGGTGATAGAGCCCAATAAAGAGTTTGAGCTTAAGCATAACGAGAAATGAGCTTTACCTATGGATCATTTATAATTAACTTAGAGAGGACTTAACATGGTATTTGTTATGGATTGAGAATTATTTCATTTCAGTTGACGTTTATGTTCATCAGACTCAAGTTATAATGACTAGGTGTGATAGAATGATTATTTACTTGTTTGTTTCCATCATATGTGTGAAGTGATGGTTGATAGTATTGTGTGTATATGTTTATACATATATATATATATATAGGGATATGATCGTGTGCAGTCGGACTGCACCGTAATTACGGTGCAGTCCGCTGTAAAATGGACCCCACACATATTAGATTGTAATGAAACTTTATACACTCATTTATCCATATATAAATCATACTTTAGACGGTCTAGATGTTGAAAAAACTACTTTAAACTTGATATTTACATTAAACTATTTTATTACGTTGATTTTGCATCATTTTAAGATGGAGACTACACACATGTTGGATTTGGATGAAAATTGGTATGGTAATAAAGTGAACAATTCTAAATACAATGGGTGGGGTGGATTTATGGGAAATGATCAGGTGGGGCCCACAATGCATGGACTGCACGGTGCAGTCGCATGCACTGGATCATTTCCCATATATATATATATATTGCTTTTCAATTATAAGGTGTGTTCAAGAAATAATAAAAATTTTGAAAAAAAAATTTTAGCATGCAAGTTTTTAGAATAAGGGGCATGTTTAGCCGTGATTAAATTTTTTCGCTCATATAATTATTTTATTTTTAATTATTTTTTTACATTTGTCTATACAATTATCATATTTTTCAAACACTTTTACACAACTAACCATCAACTAATCTATTTATTTTAACAATATTATTTTTACTCATCATCATTATCCATATCATATCACATTATTTTCTTCTATTTTAAGAACTTATATATCAAAAAAATTTCATTCAAAAATTTTATTGCTTTTGAAACACGCACTTAGATAAAATAATGTGATATGATGGAAGTAATGATAGATAATAAAGAGAATTAAGTTATAATTTTGTATAAATGATTAAAAATAAGAATAACTATATAAAAAGATGCAAAAAATCATTAAAAATAAACTAGTTGTGAAGGGTAAAAAGTTTTAAATTTAAAAGTTTTGGTGGAAAAGTTGTAATACTAGCCTAACACACCATAACAAAAATGCCATTGGATTTTTCGATAGTGTTTATAGTGATCGTTGGTTAAAGTTGGTAGCTAAATAGCAGGGCACTAGACTTATTGAGTAGCAAATACAAAATTAGTATTTTATAGTGAAATTAACGGTGTAATTTTTGAATTATGAATTTAATTTCGATAGCATGGAATAGAATTAGCTAGATTTTCCTCATGAAAAAAAAAGAATTAGTTAGAGTTCATTATAAAAGGAAAATAGGTAACGATATTTCTAAGTAAGAAAAGTTTTTAAATGTAAAAAATAGAAAAATATTATAAAAAATAAACATGATAATTTTAAAATATTGCCATAATTATGAAGGTATTAATGATCGTAGTCAACTCATCAACTCGCTTAAGCTATTGGTCATGCCGTTAATTTCGTCCTTACAAGCGCATCTAATTCCCTCTCAATGAGCTTGTATTTTTTTTTAGCCCTTTGCTCTCTTCCTCTCATTGGGGACTATATACTTTCAAATTATTAAGAGAGAGATGAAATGCTCTCACGCCGGCGATGAGTTACAGGCTTTCATCCTTCCAGGTGCATGCCAACGCTTCTAGCACTCAGGCAACCCCTCAGTAGCAAAAGAGGCCCACTTGAATTGATTAAATATGTACCAAAATGTCAACCGGTTTCAAGTGAACAGAGTCTTTGTTGAAAATGATTGAAAAAGCATGCCTGTAAATGGGTGAAGTCGTTTGAATTCCGTGTAATGACAAATTCATTTCTCGTAAATATTTGTTGAAAATTAATTTGACATGTATTGTACTCTCAAAAACAATTAAGCGTATTTATTTTCGTTATTATTTATATTTTCAATCATTAATTATATAGTTTTATCTTTTTTACCTGACAACTAACATAATGTCTAATTAAGTTCATATAGTCCTTAAATTTTTTTTTTTTTTTTCCCAAGTCCAAATCCCTTCCGAGGAACCGAGCACCCCGAAAGCAGCGCAGAATTAATGTCACGACCTTGAAAATTTTATCATCTTGCAAAACAGTCGGTTGTAATTGAGTATACAATGGGGTGTATAGTGGCACGTGCTAATTACGATTATTTTTGAAGGGTCAAAGTGGTCGTAGGATTATCCAAAAGGGAAGTCAAAGTACAATGATGGGTCATGTGCATCGCTGTAACCAAGGGCCGGAATTTCCTTTCGAGAATATTTAAAAATATTTTATTGTACAAACCCTTTTCGTTAAAATGGCAATTTGTCTGCTCTTTTAAGCACTGGATTCAAAATTCAGGATATTCTTTTTGGGAGCCCTTTATCGAATGTAACATCTATATATTCATATATAGCTCAAATACCAACTTCTATCAGCTCACAACTAGTTGGTACGATTTAAACACCTGCGGTCAATCTGATGTATGTGGAGGGGACTAATATTTGCCTGGAAAGCCGGGCTAATTTGCTAGAATTTGGATATTGGACATGAACAGAGGAAAGGATTTTTGCTGTGGATTTTACACTGCTGAGGATGCTCATGTTAACTAATTGGTAGATTGCTACAGTCTCTTGTTTAAGGGCCTGTTTCAAAGAATATAAGATCATTTATTTTTGATCATCACTCTTGGTCCTCTCAGTGAATATATTTCTATTTTTTAAAATTCCAATTGTATTATTATTTTTTTCAATCATTTTTTAAAAAAATTCTGAATAGAGCATTGACCACTCATGCATGCGGATGGTAAAAAACATCCATATTTTAGGAAAACTTCATACTTTTCTATTTATATTCACTACACTAATACTAACATTTTATTGCAAAAAAATAATCTTTTAGTGACCAAACTTATCATTGAAGCATAACTTTTAATGATAACTTCAAAATTATTGCTAAAGCCTTTTTGCAATTGATTTATAATGACTTAGCATGACATCACAATATAAATTGATTCTTATAGTGATAAAGTTTAATACCGCTTAAAGCTTATTTCCTTGTAATGATTTATTTCTTCATATTGCTCTGGATTTTATAATTTTTGCTCCAGAATTATAAATTTGCAAAAAATCCTATCCCCAATTATTATTTTTATTTTTATTATTATTTTTTACAAAAGTTAAAGTGTAATATATTTGGCAAAGTATGATTGAAGGATGTGTACCATGTTAGGGTGAAAAACAAAATTCAATCATGGTTTACCATGAGTCTATTTTTGCATGTAAGAATGATGTTTTGCAAAATTAAAGGTTGTGTTGTGATGATTGCAATATCACAATAAGATTTCATGCAAATGCAAATATCCTTTAATGCATGTAGTCGAAGGTAGGAGAGGAAAATCTAGAATGGGTCTATCCCTGATTTTCATTCCACGTCCATCTGATTCATCTAGATGAAAAGCTATGCAAATTTGCAAGCTCCACCAGCAGGATGGTGAAGGCCAGGGCCTCTAGTTTCTATAAAAGCTTCGAATTATACAATGGCAATAGGCAGTTAATTATTTAACACTTTCCAAGGTGGCATGCATATGTGCTGCAAGCCTGTAACTTTAATTTTGCGGCGGAATGCAATGCCAGGAGTGTTGGATGGAGGTGCGGCATTCTCTCTTTCTGCTGGGCAGAAAAAGTGGGGGCCTTGGTAATTTATGTTGTTGAGGATATGCCACAACTATCATTTTCGTAGGTGGCTGGAAAATATATAGGCAGGCATGCATAGCCCTTTCATCGCTTCTGGGGCCACAGTTATACAATGTGCAAAAATCATTTATCGACTTTTAGTTGGGGGGTTGGGGATCGGAGAAAGAGACTTTGAAATCATAAGGCATTGTATGTTTGAACCTTTCTTGCCAAATCATTATTCGATTTTTGATCAAAGGCATTCGCTGCCGTATCATATATGGTGTTGCATCAATGCATCGATGCGTGTTGGAAAGAACTTCCCTGTCCCATGTCCCGGCCAGCCGGACATCATACTTTCAGACTAATGCTTTATTGGCCGGGCTTCATGACATATATCATTTGTGGGCATGCATGACAATCCCGCAAGCAGGTCAGTACGAGGTTTCATACCATCTTCTTAGAATCTCGTGGCATCGATCACACAAACCACTACAAGAAAAACGATATCGTCAACCGTTGCAGCCAAAAAAAAAAAATCTCATTAACTAAGGATACATATATATGCAATGAAAATTTTATTTACTTGTGATGATGCTTTTATTGTTGAGAAACTATTCTTTTATTTATAATAATACTTTTTATAGTTATGAAAAAAATTCTTGACTTATTATGACTTTTTTATAGATAAGAAAAAATTTCTTGTCGTAATGATGCTTTTATTGATTAGATAAATTTATTTTGCTTGTGATAATACTTTCATGGCAAAATTAAAATTTGATTGTTGAAGTATAAAAATTATAAATTAATGACGACATATTTCTTCTAAATTACTAGCAATCAAATTCGTTTTTGATGTTTGTTATGTAGTATATGCAATCAAATAATTAAATCAAATTTTCTTTAGCAACCAAAATTTAATATTTTTTAACAAAATTTTGATAGCTATAAGTTAATTTTTGTAACGAAACCTGATTGATTGATGACGATATCATTATATGTATAAAGAAACCTTTGCATGCTTCGGTCAAAACTCAGAATCGCTGCGTTAAGAGCAAGACGCCATTGATCATGTGTAACGAACATTAATTGGGATGCAGAGCGTCATCAGGTACAGCAACTTCCACGTGACGTGCTAATGATGCAAACGACATGCATATGCAAAGGGCCTGAATCATGCAGCTGCAGCATAATTATTCTACACTGTTGATATGAATAAAATTGTCTTGTATAAATAAAAATTCCATATTATTCGCATGATGTCGTGCAATTAACGAAGTGTAAATACGTTGCACCTAAAATTATTTTTGTTACTTTGTTGGCATGATACATAATTATGTGTCCTGTAGAGGTACAGCAACTTCCACTGGCATTTGAGCCATTACCGGGCGATAACGAAAACTATTATAAAAGGCACGCAATCAAAGCAACGGTTAGATAACTAAAGATTCTACTTTTTTTTTATTTTTTTTATCATATAAACAGGAGAGAAAAGTGCATATTAAATTGTTACATTTTAGTTATTCAAGAAATTACTTTTATAAAATCCGATTTCATAAAAGTATTTTCGTAATTCAAATATACACATAGATAGACAGAGATTTTCAATCTTATATTGCTCACCCTGTACGTTGAAGATAAGATTATTGTAAATAATTTAATTTGAGTATGTACATGTTTTTAATCTTAGTCTTTTGTCATATACATAAAAGATAAAACTGTAGATTAAGTTGCTTATTTTATTATAAATAAATTAGTTTAAATCTGTATAAATTCTCGAAATATTAATACAAAGAAAATTTTCAAATTTTCTTTTACAATAACTTAAAATGGTAAAATAACAAATTTCACCGTTTTTTTTTCCTCTACAAATAGTTTTTATTGGGATATACTTCCATAGTGGAAGTAACATTGAAGAGTCCAATGTGCCACTCTCATTTGGAGCCTGCCTTCCTTAATTACTAAACTAAAATTTTATCCATTTATTTTGTTCAACATTATTTGTATTTTAATATTATCTAAATTTCCTATTTTCGTTTGGGACAAAGTGCTTAGATGAATTCAGAAATGCATTGAAATGTAATAAATCGTCTGAAACAGAGCCTTTTCGGGAGTATACCAAGGAACAAAATGAAATGAATTTTTTTATTTTCAAATTTTTTTTCTCATTTACAATGTTTTTCGTGTTTCGAGTATTTTTTTTTTCTCATTTTGAATACCGCTTGTACTTTTTGAAATATAATTTCTTAATTTTCAGTGCACAACAGAAAACACTTTCCGGTGCGATCTCATTCTCCCTCCGCTCCCGCCCAAACCGTTTCATATCTCATCAGGCCCCCGACCAGAGCACCGCCGTGAGTTGTCCACAAGGTGCCCACGTCGAGCGATTCCCGTTTTTTTAATTCGCAGTCCTTGCATCCACGTGATGAGTGGTAACGGTAGTCCTCTGGGATGGTTGGGAATGGGGAATTGAAGGAGCGCGCGGGAACAGCGCGGGGCCTGTTTCCTTTAAACGTTTCCCTTCCCAACGCAGGCATATCAAATCAGAGCAGGCAGTCAGCAGTCTCGATCAGGAGGAGGAGGAGGAGGTGCTGGGGCCTGCAAGGGTGGTGGAAAAAATAAAATAAAAAACAAAAAAGCGCCAAAGGATTCGATTCGCCTCGGATACGATTGCCACCATCTCCGTCCCTGTCCAATCTCTTCTACAGTTCCCGCCTCTTCCTCTTCCACCCTACTTGATGTGACCGGCATGCTGCTAGCTTAACACACACACACACACACCCCAACGTGCCAAAAGTATGCACGTGAGGAATTCATCTCCTCTGTCGCACGCTGAAATTATTGCTTGCGGGCCTCTCGCTGAAATTATTCCGCAAGCCTGTAATGTTGAAAATATAGGAAGTAATGCTTTTCGTTCACGATTATTTGATTATTTTGAATCTGATGACTTGGCGGATGACATGCATGATTCATGCGCTGCGGACGTCAATTTTCATTCCGTTCGATTCTATAAAAACTTTGAGATATTCTTATTTCTATTTTCAATAATCATTCGGTACTTGGATTAGTTAAGGTCATAAAACGTCATCATGTAGTTCGTTCTTCAAATAATTCGTGCGGCCAAACGATTGGCTTGATTCTTTACTGTTTGAGGAAACTGTCTATCAAGCTTGCGACAAGCAGCATATTGTGCTGGCAAGCGCCAATGCTCCAATATAATCATAATAACAATAATAATAGTAATTGCTAGCTAGTTACTATCATTATTGCTTCCTTTGCCTTTTCAAAGCAGCAATAACTTGGGTTTCAATTCCATATAAAAACTTGCGCGGGTGGACCTTCCTATTACATTTGTACAATTAAGTGAAGTTAACTTTTTTGGACAAAGATTTATACATAAGATATAATGATTAGCATGATCGGTTTGGTGATCTTGAGTTGACTTATGCTTCTAATTAATCAGTTTTACAGTCGGATTTAGCTGGCTCGAGGCTGTCATAGATCAACCCAACACATCCCTAAGCCCCAACGCATTATGTCAGATCTACATTGGCCGACCATTTTTTCTTTGATATTTATATAATGTTTTGTGCAATACACCGTAAGATCTTCATATTACAAGAAAGTATATTCACACCCTTCGTACTCTGAATGTACATTTCTTAAATACACGTCCATGCTAGGAAAAAATCTATAAAAAAGCCCCTTTTACTAGAGAAATTGTAAAACCTTCGCTAGAGGATGACAAAATGGTAAAACTCCTTGTCTATGAGGAGGTTTGAACCATGGTTGATTGATATTTAGCTGCCTTGGTTACCATGCTGCCGTCACCCTTGTGACATATTGGCGTACTATTAATTCAACAATTTTCGTGTCTTAAAAAGTATATATAAGCGGATCAAAAAAAAAAAAAAAAAAGTATATATAATCCTATTGAGACCCCGAAAAAATGGGAAAGAGTATTCGTGGTGTCTTCTCATCATAATTTTCAAAAAATAAACATATTAAGTATCCAAACTATTATATTTTTAAAATTTTACCATTATTTACTAATCATTTTATTATATTTTTCTATAGCCATCCAATATATTTTTATTTTATTTTTTCATACGCTTGTCATATAATTCCATTTTCCATTTTCATTCTTCATGTTAAACGTACCTTTAAATAGTATTGTTAATGAGTTTAGGGTATATTTTAAAACATTTCAGTAGGCTTGAATGATATGTAAATGGTATAAGATTGCCCATCTCTAAGACAAAATTTTTAATTTATAATACAAATTTTCCTCTTTAATACAACTTTTTATATTTTTGGTATCATTTTTTATTCTCAATACACATTATTATATTCCAATTTCGTTTATATATTTCATTAAAGAGGATTCAATGCTTTCTAACAGTCCTAACGTCGCCTTTTATCTTGCATAAACTCTATTTGATTACTTTCTTTCCATTGATTTTGTAACAATAAGCTGTTTGGGATGGAGGAATGGAACGATAATGTAATGGAGAAGTTGGATGAAAAAGTGTTATAATATATATACATATGGAAGGAGAAAATAGTAATTAAAATTAAGACATGGTAATCCCATTCCTTTTATATCCACTCGTTTTGAATAACTCTAATTGTCGTTTCGTGGACCGCTGTTAATCAAGCATAATACCTACTCTCAACTTTTTTTTCTAATTACCTGTATTTTCAATTTAATATCCTCTTTATTTATCCAAGTGCAAGGGCGATTTGTATGTCACGCTGGCCAGTGGGAACTTAGGAAGGCAGCTTAATAGCATATATAAATATATGTATGACACTTACATAATCTCATATCAGAATATTATCCATATTTTTTTTGATGTCAGAATATTATCCATATTGATTAAGTTGTATAGGATAAAAAGGTGACGGTAAGACCTACGAGTACAATATAATTCTTTGAAAACTGCCAGACAGCAAGATAATCATTGCATCTTTGTACCAGAATAATGGTAATATTCAAATGTCGAGACGGAATTACAAATGTATTAGTTTCAGTGATCTTACTTTAGACGACAAATCGCCATGATTTGGGATATTAAGGATACCTTTAGGCAGAATATTGATTATCTTAGGGTCACGGCACTGCTACAAGCCTACATCCCCATGATTCCTTCCCCCATATATTTTAATAACAAACTTGTTCAGCCTGCAGACTGAGATGGGGGACACATGACGCGATTCTCGCCGTCTTTCACACGAGATATATGCATATTTATTCACACGCGCATTGAATGGCGCTGATTTGCTGACCGATCGAATTGAAAAGAGGACTGCTTTCTCTGGCTCTGTCAATGCACATCTCCTCCGGTCCCTCCATTTATGTTTGCCAACGCAAGAGGTTCCATCAATTCACTTTCCACTGTGGATTTAAGGGGCTAGCATTAGCAATGACAGCGGCAATGATTGATGTCGAGGGATACTGTTGGATGGAGGAAAAGGGGCTTGATTGCTTGATTGTTAATCGACCTTGCTAATTTTAAAATCTGTGGTTCCCATTCGCTTGCTGCTTTCTCTAGTTACACCAGTAACTTTTGATTAATTACTTCCCTACTTTTTTATTTTTATTTTTTTTGGACAGAAACTTCCCTCCAAATTGAGTGGGTATAATATGTTATATCAACAAAAAAAAAAAAAAGTGGGTATATGCGAGTGGCAATGGCATACGAATAATTTGTATTTTCTTCATGGTTTTCAAATGATGTGAAATTTAATTCGTATTAATAAAATATTCCGTTTCATTTTTTTTTCATAGGGCATGTTCAGTAACCTCTAAAATGTTTTAATTTAAAACTTTTTTCTCTCTTCGATTAGCTTATTTTTTAATTAATTTTTTTACATATGCCTGTACAACTGTCTTATTTTTAAATAACTTCTATATAACTACTAATACAACTAACATATCCATTTTAACTTTATTCTCTTAACTTCTTTTCATTAACCTCGTTTATCATATCATTTTCTATAAATTCAAAAAATTTTATACACAAATTTTCATAAAAAATTCTATCACTTCCAAAATACACCCATTGTAAATATATGTTGTATTTATTCATTCCACATATAACCCTGACATTCATTTATTGTACACTTTAATTACTTGTGATTTTTGGATAAAGATGAGGATCTAGAGTGCTAAAAAAGTCCTCTTTTTCTTTGATTGGTATTTGTATATATAACAATTATTTTAAATATTATCTTTACAATTGAGCTCGTGAGACATTTTAACAATTTTTTCTTCATATAATTCTACGATCATCTTAATAATATTTATTTTTCAACTAAATAATTCCCACACTGTCACTGTGGACGCTCAAAGACGCCACAAACATCATGCACGTGATTCGAACCCCCCTCAGTAGCAAAGGGTGAATGATGAGTTGCCACGACGTGGCCAAAGAAATCCTCTTTACCATCATCAGCAAATTCGGATTTTAGATCATGGTAAGGTGCACTTCAACGAGAAATTATACGGCTGGAATAGATTCGATCCGATGATGATGACGTTGCTGCCGGGTTCGGGTTCGGGAACAAATGTGTGTGTACGCTCGATGATTCAACATTGCAATTTGCATGGCCTACTTACGTACGTACGCACGCGTGCATTTAATTTAAATATGGACTTAAAATACGGCAAGGTGACACACGCATGACGTGAATGAAAATAGCATTGCACCCTCGCTCACAGACCGAGATGCCATCCGCAGCACGGTCCTGTGCCACGCTCCTCCAGCTTAGATTGGAACTTCCAAGATACAACGGTGAGCAGCAGAGAAAAGGAAGAATAACCTGGTGATTGGATAACAAATTATTAAAATATAAAAAAAAAAAAAATTTTTTTTTGCTAACAGTCAACTTCTAGTAAGGAATCGAGTTATCTTCTGCTTTCAAATTTTTGGTTCCTAATGCCTGCCACTCCTGTTCACGACTTGGATGGGTAGAGATCGGAAAATGATAACAGTTTACTTTTACCGAGTACTCATGCTTTTTTTTTTTTTTTTTTTAAATATAACAATATGTTTTCATCTCATATTCTCATATAATCCGTCTTTAATTACCAGGCCCTAAGATTGGTCTTGCCATAGCTTACATTCTAATCAAGGCGAGAAAACATGTAATAAATCCAGCACAGCTACTCGTGGGCATTGGCGTGATGAAATAGAGCCCAGCCCATTAAAAACAACAGGGGCAACCTTCCCATGCATGTTCCCATTAATTATTTTTTGCGGTTTAAGGTTCATGCATGTCTGTCCCAAGCATGGAATCCACATCCCTTTTATCTTTTTTCATCCGTTCTTTAAGGTGCATTTGAGTTGAGCGCATCATGAATTCATGATAACGGTGTTACTTTTGTGTCTAGACGTTAGGGTACATGACTTGACCCCGTCTGTTACCTCCGTTTTTTTTTTTTTTTTTTTTTTTACAAAAAAGAAGAAGAAAAGAAAATGTATTTACCAACACCAACAAGGCCCCTTTCACTGTCCAAATGCCCTTTATCATCTGATATTGAGTCCACAACAATCATCTGATGTTGACTGACACATTTAAAAGATTAACTTGCCTAATTTAGCAAATGTTGTAGTTTTAGGATATGCTTCTCATACATGAAGATGTGCCGAAGTCTCATGATTATAATTCGGTTGATTTTATTATAGATTTGACTGTGAGATTGCACCACTGTAGTTTGGGCAAAAATCTCTTAGGACTCTTGTGTAATTCTATAATTGTGACTCAAAAAACAAATCACTCCATTTTTCTAACTTTCTTTTTACATATTTATGATTTACATGTCTAAAATAAGTCTCGTAAAAAATGTAAGCCCTGTTTGTTTAAGCTTGTAAACTTGTCGATAATCGAAATTTTGAAGATCAATCATAAGCATGTGTATAAAAAGGTGTTTACAGCCTTACAAAAACTATCGTCTCCTCGCGAAATTTCTCACAAATACTGTGGCTAGGCCCCCCACTTGAAATGAATCAAACAGTCTTTAATTTTGGATTTTGGCTGCCATTTAGCTATTAGGCAACAAATTTTGCAATTGGCTGAATTGAACACAACCGTAGTTTTTTTTTTTTTTTTTCGAAAAAAAAAAATGTTGTAAACATAATGGGGTAGCCGATAGTCCCACTTACTCGAACAGTTCGATGACAAGTGGACCTGAATGCTCTTTCATTGGTAGCTATCAAACCCATGGGTCCGTGTGCATCTTCGCATTGTACAAGACATGTTGCAGCACATGGAATGCATATATGCCGTGTGCTCAGCCAGTTTTTAATATTAGTATTTAGGGGTCCATGGAGGCCTCATTTCATCAGTTATTAGGCAGACACATTTAAGCCCATTTTACTTTTAAAAGGCCCAAGAAGATTTCCCAGAACCATTGTCAATGCTACCTGCTATACGTACCCAGGTCCTTCAATGTGGCCTGTTTAGTTTCGTGAAAGGTCTCTTTAAGTATGGCAATTAGAATTTAGAGGGTCATCACGACAACATCTCTAAAATTACGATATGTGTCCATAATGAGAACTTTGTTACTATGACAAGACAGGAGTGGAAAGCTTGTCACTTGGGATCGAATCTCAGTCATCATCAGCCCCATACAACCAACAAAAGCAAAAGAAGCATTTGCTTGTATTGCTTCTTTTAATCTGAATTAAGACATTTATGATAAGTCCTACCTTCGTTATGTGCTTTCTTATAAAGCTCCCATGCAACGCATGAGGATGAGAGAGAGAGAGAGAGAGAGAGAGAGAGCAAAAAAATGAGAGAACGTCTCCTCTTTCAGTACTTGCCATTAGCAAGTGGGGATCCTACATATCACACCCAGTTGAACTTCGATAGGGAGTGGTTGGACATAACATCATCCGACGCGACAAGCAACATCGCATGCATGGATTTGGATGATCAGCTAGCGAGCCACTAAACGAAATGAATGCATATGCCCCAAATGTCCAAAACCAGCGGACCACCCCCAACCATATCGACCATATCTGTCTTTCTAATGCGCATGATTTAAAGATCGATGCATCGTGCAAAGCAGAGAAGGATCCAGGAAAGAAGATGGGGACAGCATCACATGGGTGTGGTCCACCTGTTTGTTGAAAGAAACGAGTGTTCCACGCCAACTTCCTGATTCTATGAATGCCATTCTTTTCTTGTCTCACACGTTATTTTCTCTCGAGCAGTTCCTTGGACTTGCCTCCCCCCTCAAATCCACAGAGTCTCTCCTCCTTATCATGCAATCATGAAGGAGTTTTGCGTTCTCTACTTAAACGAATGATCCTGATCATTGTCCATGTGATGGCTTGGATCAACTATTAATTAATTCATTTCTTCATAATTTCGTTGTAATTTTAAATGGATATTTTTTCTATATACAGAACATCATGGCATGTGAAAATCACTGAATTTTTAGAAAATTTCTCACACTCAGAGAGAGAGAGAGAGAATAAAAATTATATATATATATATATATACCTATGACAAGTCCTAACTAATGTCATTAATTGATTTCCACAGATTTATGTGATATGATACTATTTTTTCAATGAAAATACAGATCGATTGATCATTAGAGGGCTGGTGTAACTGCCTGATTTCAGCAAGCTGCAGATGAGTGGGTAAAGGGATTGTACAAGTGATGGGATTTGGGTGGGAGCGGGAAGGCTTTGGCAGCCAAGTCTGCTGCGGCGCTTCGGCCGCCGACGCCGGCACTGATCCTCTCGCAAGAAGGGCACATGGTGAGGGTTGCAGCCGGCAATCGCATGTAAAACGGCGACGCCAGATTCTTCGTGGCCTTGAGTTCCTGAAGCTCTTTTTGCAATCTGCGGTTCTCGTCTGTCAGAGCCTCGCAGCACCTCTTCAAAAGCTCACAATCTACTTCCGTTTGCTTCAGCTTCGTCCTGTTATGATATATGATGAATCTTTCATCTAATTAAAATCTCAATCATTTCAAGAATTAGAATGGGTAAAAAATCTATATATTTATATATTTATTTACAATGCATCCAACTAGTCTGCAGCAAGATATCTAAATAAAATATACCTCGCTCTTCGGTTCTGAAACCAGACTTCCACTTGCCGAGGACGGAGATTCAATTGCTTGGCTAATGCTTGTTTTTGCTTCTGGTGATCAAAGAGAGAGAAAGTGTAAGCCCGTCATAACCGTAGCTTTCTTGAAGCATTTTTCACTAGCTCTGTGATAAAAACAAAGAAAAAGAAAAGTTACCGGATTGAGCGTGGTATGCTCTTTGAAACTGTCTTCCAAGAGCGCGGATTGCTCTTTGGTGAGTCGGAGCTTCTTTCGAGCACAACCCTCTTCATCTTCGTCGCTCACCCGCGTGGAAAACCTCTCCACGTCGAAATCATGATCGTCCCCTCCTTCCCTTTCTCTCTTGATCGTGCATCTGTTGGAGAAAAATGGGACTGTGCTGTGAGGTCGAGGTGAAAGCTGGCTAATCACGGCGGTTGTTGGTTGCTCTTCGCATGCTGCAGCTTTGTATGCATCGTCGGCTAGGCTCAATGTTAGTGAGGGCTCCAGACTCATCGACAACCGCTGATCAAGTTTTAGTTGTGGGTTTGGATGGTGCTGATGATCGTGACCATCAGGGTTGATCAAGCCATTCTCTACCTTAGCAACACGGCCTAATCCAAGAACAAGGCCGGTATCACACAAGTCCTCCTGAGTCATTTGAGCGGTGGAAGGAATGAAGTTGCAAGTTTGATTGATTAGTTGGGAAGAAATAGAGGAAATGAAGGAGGAGGAGGAAGCTAGGGATGATGGTGGGAGAAGGTTTGGCAAGTAGTGAAAGGGAATGAGTGGGGGAATTGAAATATGGTGTCTGGAAATCATGAAATTCCGAATATCACTCTACCTAGGTTGACCATGATAACCTACTCTTTTAAGTACTATGGAAGAAAGAGAGAGAGAGGAGATTTTTTTTTTTTTTTTTTAAAGCAATTAAGGGCATGCTTCATCTGTCCTTCCCTTCATACGACAATCTATCAGGTGTTAAAGATAGATCCACATGGGGGTGTGGGATGTGCATCATTATATAATTATATGATACATGCTCTCCGTGTCATCTTACCTGAAAGCACGTATAAGATTTTTTTCCCTATTTTGATTAATCTATTTAGCTTGAGTAGTAGGAATTAAAAAAATTAGTTTAGTTGGCGATCGAGGCCATTAATTAATTATTCTGTCTGGACCGATTCCTGTGATGATCAGTCACATGCTAAAAAGACCCACCTAAAAAAAATCTCTGGATAACATGATCAAATAAAAACAATAGCGGCCGCATGTTAATCACATGAGTGTGTTTGGATGCACGTGTAAAAACAAAGCTGATTTGAATTTTTTTGTACGCTTTTTTTTATCACCAATAATTTTAATTCAATTCATTTAATTACGTGTTATTTTTGTTAAAAAAATTGTCAGCTTATCTTTCTTCATTTCAATGTTCAGGTTACATTTCACTTTTATGATACCAGACTCTTTTATGAAGTGTTACTTATGTTTGGCTACAACGAAAAATTTTTAAATCAAAATTAGTCAGTTTAAAACTTTTTAATCTTAATAATTATCATATTTTTTAATTATTTATTCACATATTTTTATAAAATCACCACATTTTAAATCATTTCTACATAACTACTCATACAACTAATCTATTTATTTTAATTTTATTCTCTTTACTATTCATTATTATCTCGATCATATCACATCATTTGCTAATTTTTTAGAAACTTTTACATCAAAAATTTTATCACTTTCCAAATACACAATTAATCTTTTTTCTATAAATGGTGTTACTTAGGATATGTTCTTTAACCAAAAAAAATTTTGAAACTAAAACTTTTTAATTTAAAATTTTTCGCTCTTTATAACTACCTTATTTTTAGTATTTTTTTTATATCTTTCTATACAACTATGCTAACTTTTAATCATTTCTATACAATGATCTATATAACTAATATATATTCTCTTTACTCCTTATAATTATCATTATTGTATCACATCATTTTCTCCTAATTCAAAAACTTTAACATGAAAACTTTTCATCTAAAATTTTTATTGCTTCCTAAACACAACCTTAATCTTGATTCTTCACAATTATTTATATTTACAATCATAATCTTAGATTCTCATCTAAAAAGTGTATTTATTTGATCATATGTGAATTTATGGACGACATTATCTTCTCACTTTGTGTTTTATATTTTATTTTCATATTTTCTATCATTTATTAGCCTTATCTAAATACGACTAAAAATTTTTAAGTCAGGCACGGAAGATGCCGATGGTCCGGATTATCGGATCATGGATTTCACCTGTTATAACTGAACAACTGAAACAATGCAAGCCATGATTGTCATGTGAAATGTTCCGATAGAAGCACATCAAGGGAGTGATCCATCTTCCCCACATCACCAACCATGGAAGGACGGCACACTAACCATGCTTCCTAAGAAGATCATTTTCTATCCTTCGCATGGATATCCAAATTCGTCTCCAAACATAAATTCCCATACTAGTTTTACACTTGCTAACACTTTGTGATATACTTTTTGTTATAATTATTTTTGTGACATGCTTTTGGAGATAGTTAATGTTATTTGTTTATTGGTATTATCTACATCATAACATCTTAATATTACAAATTAGACACTTTTACAACCCTTGAAAGGATATCTTGTAGATATTCTCACTCTTAAGTGAAACAACCGTAATACTCTTGTCACAAGAGAAGCAAATACTTACATTTGGTAGGACTCAAACCAGTATGACTTATAGTGAAGAATTAAAAAAAAAAAGTCAAAAAAGACTTTTATGATAGACTTATGATTACATTATAGTGTAAAATAATATATAAAGATAAAATTTTACGGCATTAAAATTCCCTTTTTTAGTGTATCTAGACCGTCTATATGAGCATTTAATATTATAATATATATTTTTTTTATCGCTCTCAACATTAGCACGAATCTTCACTTAATTATGAGGTAATGATGCGTACATAATAAGATTAGGTGCAAAGCTTGTCTTCAAAAGTTGGAAACAAGCCATCCAAGTTGGCACCTACATATATACATTTACGTGTGTGCGTGAATCTAGCACGAAAATCATGGAGGTTGGCGCATCATGCCGGGCATGCAGACGGTGGGGTTCCACGCTCAACTTGCAACTGTTTTACGAGGCATAATGATTGAGGACCCACCTTGTCACATCCCACATAAAAACGTCACACATTCCATCATGCGCGGTTGGAAATTTGGATTCCCTCGCTAGTTGCAATATCACACTCAAACTAACTCGTAAATATACCACCGATTATAAAAATAAGTGCATACCCACCTTTTGAATTTTTTTTAAAATTATCAATTATTTATTAAAAAATATATTTATAGTGTTATAGGGAAGTGATAAAATCTTTGGATGAAAAATTTTTAGCAAATATTTTTTTGAAATATGATAAAATAATATGATATAATATAAGTAGTTATAGAAAAATAAAGTTAAAGTAGATATATTAGTTTAACAAGTAGTTATAATAAATAATTAAAAAATATGATAGTTATGTAGGAAATATGAAAAAATAATTAAAAATATGATAATTATAAAAAATAACAAAATATAGATTAAAAAATTTTAATTTAAAAGTTTTCTGTGTAAATAAATACACCTTTGATACTCTTATCTTCCGTTTTAAATATGCTATTAATTCACCTCGTGTTTTGCAAGAGGTCAAAAAAAGTAAGAAAAACTTTGTAGAAAAAATTTAAAAATGTAAAAATGATATAATAGAGGTAAAAATTATGACATAAATAGAATAAATATCTAATATCTAATAATTGCATTAAAAGATATGAATACGTGAAAGTGATAAGAATGTATAAATAATAATAGAAAAAATAGTTAAAATGCCAAATTATATAAAAAGGTACGATGAAACCACATGACGAATGAGCCCTCAATGTAAAAGGTTGTGCAAAGGAGTGAGTAGTTGGCAATTTTGCAAAGTGTTGATATAAATACAATGATTTTATGGACTTTTAAAAGTGTGGTTAGAAATAAGCGTATCCTTGCATCTCTGCTAGCTGCGAGACGTGGAATTCAGATTATCAAAAAAAAAAAAAAAAGTGAAAATGAAAAAAATGTGGAATCGAGAAAGATGATGAGGAGATGCGCACTCAAGGGAAGTGGATCCTGACCGACCAAACTAATTGTAGCCACTGTCAATTGAAGAAATAAATGGTCGGAATCGGAATTGATGACCAGGGGTGCATGACTTGATGAGCATATATATCCAATACGTGGAATCTGGTTACCGACATTTTGATGGACCGTTCATTTGTTGATCATGATTGGTGGGCTAAGATATTCTTGTCGATTGTAATTATTGATCTATCAAGACTTGGCCTAGGCGTACAAATAATTGGGGCCCTTCGTGCCCAAAAAGTCTCTAATGAAATAATGAATATATGCTTTGTTCCTGAGAATAATATATACAATATTTCGGATAGGGGTGTTAACGGATCGGGTTGGACGGGTTGGAGTCTAATCTTAATCCTAATTTATTTAAAATATCTCAACCCTAATTCATTTATTAACTCATTTAAAAAACTTCAACCCTAACCCATTTACAACCCATTTAATAAATGGGTCGGTAGGTTATTAACGAGTTGTATAGCAAATAACTTGAAAGCCTAAACTGTAGTAGATGATGATCTCGCAGAGAGAGATGAGAGTATATTTTCGGCGTAGGAGAAATGAAAACAGGACAGTAACGGGAAAATAGAATTAGGTCAGCAATGAAAAAATGAAAAATTATGCGACTTAAGGAAGACTTAGAAATGAAAAATAACCAAGGGGTTTACATGTATATATATATATATATATATATATATATAACTTTAATAAGTTAAGCGAGTTAAATGGTTTAAACGAATTAAACGGGTTGAACATGTTATATGGGTTAAATTGGTTACTAAACAGGTTGACGAGTTATAAAATCTCAACCCTAATCCATTTATTTAATTAAATAGTTAAACGGGTTGACGGATCATAACTCATTTATTCAAAAATTCTAACCCAAACTCGTGTATAAACGGGTTAGATGAGCGGGTTGACCATGACCATTAACACCCTTAATTTTGAAACGCTTATACTTGCGACTTTATGATCATGAACATATCAATATAAACCTTGTCACACTATCATTCATTGGTTCGATTATGTTGTTACCTTTGCAATTGGAAAGGAGAAAAAGTTCGGTTAATCTATGCTCCCGCCGGTAAATCTCTCCATCTAAAAATAAAATTATATTTTTCGAATAGCCTTAAATCACCTAATTTACAGGTGGCTGTATAGAATTAGGCAGCAAAAAAGTTTGCAATTTATTCCCTTTTTTTTTTTTTTTGCGAAGAACCATCATTCTAAGACTTATTTGCTTAAGACCTCATTTTCCATCTTTTTTTTGCAAATGGCCCGCCTCTGAGATTTATTTGCAAAAGACGCTGAAAATCGGTAGATAAATTTTATGATTCTAAATTAAAATCAATTCAAACTTTATTTAGAAGACATTTCTCGCTTCAATTTTATGCATTCAGGACTCATGTTGGATATGTGGTGGGACCTTTTGCAAATAAAATTCAAAATAGGGCTATTATAAAATAAAATATTATTTTCTGTGTATTGCAAAATTCAAAATCTTGGGGTCGTTTCAAATATCCCAATTTCATATCGACCAGTGCTCATGCCAGAGGGATCCTTTCTTTTCTTCTTTTTTTACTTCTTTGGGTGTAGTGTGATACTTTAGTTACTGAATAATAATATTATTTTTATTCTATTTATATTTTTACTCATCGGTTTTATATCTTTCCATCTAAAATGTTTATTTCAATTTAATAGTTATAAAACATAATCATTTCTCTTTTCTCTGAATTACTTTTCTAAGTAATAATTCCAGACTTACGGTTTCATGCTTAACTTTAATTTTAATTTTAAAATATCTTTTAAAAATTTAAATTATTTACCACCTTTATATATGTTTGTTTATGATTACAAAAATTATATACATCATAACATTTTTTATATATACTACATACTTTAAAAATTTTAATAATTATATACTCACTTTAGAAAGATGTTTCATGATACATAAGTTTTCAAGAAAATATTTTTTAGTAAAGCGATACAATAAGGTGTGCAAACACAACAAATAATTTAGATTTAAAAATACATTTGAAATTTCAAAATTAAGGGAAAATATAGATCGTCTATACTTACATGAATAACTGAATAATTACCATTTCTCTTACTCCTTTTTCTTATTTCTGCAACGTAAGGAACCAACGGCCAGGATTCCCTAAAAGAAGACCTCGTATACGGGAATTTCATGGCAAATGTATAATACTTAAAGGGCACGGAGAAGTGGATCAAATGGGCACATATATATCCGAACAGGTCCAAGTGAACTCAAGAACAGATAGAAATTCCAAATCGAAATAAAAAAGAAAAAAAAGAACAGATAGACATTGACTTTCACACAGTGATATCATCAAAGTGCAACCGCCCCCAACTTACTTTATCCCATGATTGCGAATAATTCCTACTTAATTTAAAGAGATATATCCCTAATTAAAATAACAAATCCATTATCAATTCCACTACTCCCCAAGCGGATAAAAGCAATGCCACTAATCGCGGGTCTGACGTGGCCCACTCAGGCCCGATTCTCTCCCACGTGGCCATTTGTCAAGACGGGGATTGTAATTCTACTGTAAGTCATTTGCATCAACCGTACCAAATAAAAATTCGACCAGATTGTTTCTTTTACAGGGACATTTGCGTTTGTCTCCTTATCTTTGAGGATTTTGCAAACGTTACTTTAATGAGTGATTTTTGCAAACTTATCTTCACTTATAAAGAGCATGATTATATACATCATCATGTATTTCAGGTTAAAATACAATATTCATTTATTTTATTTTATTTTATTTTTATTTTTATTTGATTTTTCTTCATAAATATGTTTTCCTAACTGTATTTAATCTATATATCAAGTTTTCTCATTTTACAATACTTTTACATATTTGTTTTAATTTTTAAAAAATATCATTTCAAGGGCATTTAAGTCATTTTCCACCCGTTAAAAACTTGATTTTTAAAAAATCAAAAAACGAATATGTAAAAGTACTATAAAATAGCAAAACTCTATATATAAATTAAATACAATTAAGAAAACATATTCATGAAGAAAAACAAACAAAAGTAAAAATAAAATAAAATAAACAAATGTTATACTTTAACCTAAATTACATGATGGTGTATGTAATTATATCTCCCAATTATAAACTTATGCATATCGGATATGCTTCTATGTAATTAAGGTTATATAGAAGCGGTTCCATGTACCCCTCAAATTTTATGATTTTAATACTTGATGAAAAATTCAATTCTTTCATTGTATTTAATATTATTTGTTTAATTATGAGAATAAGTTTCATCCAAATCCAATACATGCATAGGTCATATTTGCTCAAAAATAGATTACTTCATGTATAAATTATGCAAAATGTTTAGATCTATTCGCATGTATATTAGAATATAGTGATATTTTTATAGAATCATTTATCTATGTAGTAATAATATTTTAAAAAATTTAAATGTTGAAAATACTACTTAAAATTGATATTTAGCATTAGATTATTTTATTACATTAATTTTACATGTTTGTTAATGAAACTCATATACGGTAATATTAAAAATATGAAAGAATTTCCATAATAATATAAGTGATATTAAATACAATAGATTAAGTAAACTTTCATCAATTATCTAAATGTTGAAAATAAAATGTATGGAGAGGGGAGTTTCATAGTAGTATCCTTGTGCATGTATAAATATTCGGTTATTAATTTTAACTACATTTTGCAGTTCGCTTTAATATATTTTTTGATTGATATTATACACACTATGACATCTAAATATTATAAATCATGCTCATTTACACCCTCGCAATGGAAGGAAATCTTAAAAATACCTCATACTCAAGGGGAACCAACTATAAATACCACAATTACCATAAAGATACATGAAAAGAGATACAAAATCCTACAATAATAAAAGGTTGTGGATTTCAACCCACAACCGAGCCAATGACATCGCTGCCGACCAACTGGGATAAACCCAGTTGGACACTTGAACATAATTAAAGCCAAGTAATGGTAGCCTTGTCTGACACATCTCTTGATTTTGACGGATAGGCGGATCTACATGTAAGTGAGCACTAAAAAACTAGAACTTCTTATAAATCTAATGAGATTTTAAAAAATATTCTAAAATACGGTTCATCCTCTTAAATAACAATATAACCCCTTATTTTAAAATTGCCCCCACTTGCTAAAAGTCCTAAATTTGCCACTGTTTTGACGACACATGGCTCTAATTTTGACGGCTAAACTTTGACTTAAACAAAATCAACATCTATAGGAAAACATTATAAAATCCTTAAAAAAAGAAAAAGAAAATGTAAATAACAATGGCCCTTCTATGCTTAATTTCAAATCACAAATGACTTATTTCATGTTACAAAATATTGAATTAATAATTTTATTTTTGGATAAATGAATAATAAAAGTTCCATGCTTATAAAGGCGTACCACGTTATAATTTTTCGCACTGATATTAAATTGTATAGAATTTGTTCAGTGGCCCCATCTTAATGTCTATTTTGAATGCTTTTATTTAATACTGTCAAAATTTTTTTGAGAGTTTGTTATGGTGAGATGAACCTAGCATGATATGCCGTGCATGTGGCTAGGGGTGCAACTTTGGCCGGGTTGAGCCCGAACCCGGCCCACCGAACCCAATTTTGAATAGTGTTGAAGCTTGCTTTTCATAACCCGAGCCCGATTTTTCATTTTATATTTATTATAAAATATATTATATAGACTATTTAAACAATATTTCTTTATATTCTTTATATTTTATGTTATTATATCTATATTTGAATACATGTTTGTCATATTGTAATTTTATTATAAATAAAGTATGTTATTTTCATTTATATTTATTTTTTATTTCTATCATTTACTTTTATATTCATTAATTTTCTTCCTTTATCTTATTTTTTATGGTAATTTTTTCTAAAAAATTCTTTATATTAATATTTTTTAAAAAATATGTAGTTTGATTATATATTATTATATTTACTTACATGATTTTTTATTATTATTTATTCATATAAAATTCTAAATTTATCGCTTTTAAATAAAAACGTAAATTCATCAATATAAATTCCAACCCGAAACTCAACCCGAACTCGATTTTCAAAAATAGGGTTAGGATTTAAGTTTTACAAATAGAGTTAGGGTTGATGTTTTATAAATAAAATTAGGATAAGATTGAGGTAAACTCAAGTTTTATGAACCCGAATTACACCCCTACCGGTGGCCACTTTTATGGTTAGTTTGGTGGCTGTCCGCAGCGCAGGTCGCGTATAGTTTCTATCCCACTTGTCGTTTCGAGGTATTGACACGTGGAAGGGGGCATGGTCGGTAGGGCCACCAATGATTTTCTATGATGGGTCATTTGATTCCTTGGTGCCGAAGGGTTGTGGAGCGTAGAAGTTGGTAATCATGGTGTAGAAAGAGCGCCAGCAGATCGGATAAGCCGACCATGTTGCCACGATGATGCGGACCTTGTCTTCGTTCACCCCACTTTTTCCCCCTCGCAATCACAGCCGTCCAATCACGTGAACCCCGCCTCTGTCGGCCAAAAATCCTTACCCATCCATCTACCATTTTAATTAACCTCTTTTTTTTGTTTATAATAATTAACCTCTAGTTTACATCGACGTGATGATTTTATAATACAACCACCATGTTGCGGGTTGCATGAGAAGTGAGAACCTTTGTCGGCCAATACATTCTGGCTATACTGGCTGATGTGGAAGGATATTTGTAAATCCAAACCGTCCATTCTGTTGGCCCGCTGTTATAAAACTTCATTGGGGCATAAACCCAATGTTAGGATTCAGATCGTTCATCGATTTGTACGGAGATGATAATTTGGATCAGGAAAATTTAGGCCAGATGATGTCTGATGGAATATTTTTTTGGAAGAAGGAAATTTAAGCGGCATGGCCCATTGTTTGCACGGTGCGTGAGGTGGAAGAGGGAGATTTGGGGAGGGGATTAAGACGGTGATGCACTGCTGAGCCTGGGCTGCAAGGGGTTGTATGTGAGACATTCTTGCATATAATGATGATTCTTGTTGCCGTGCTATCTTCTCATTCTCCTTTGGCCTTTTGGGGATTGTTTTTTGACGGTTGATTTTCAAGAATCGAATCCTTTGGCGTTTGAAAACCGAAGGTCTGATGAGAATATCATATCTTCTTCCGCATGTGTTGTCATTGCATCATCAATCCACCACCTACTTTCCAAAAGCAATGGCTTACCTCACGCATGCCCATATCCCTTTACGGGCTTCGGACGGGCTTCGGCCTATTGGATTGCAACCAACCCGGGTCCAATCTGAAGCAGGAACCTTTTTTCTCTCTCTCTCTCTCAACCCACCCGGGTCCAATCTGAAGCAGGAACCCTCTCTCTCTCTCTCTCTCTTTTTTTCCGAAGGTAGTGCAGTGTGAACATTGAACTCAAATAAAAAGTAAGCCATGGTACAAAAAAGAACAATACACTACACTTTCTGTCAATTTCAATCATAGATAGCGGCTGATTTTTTGGAATTGAACTTCCGGCCATAGGGCCATTAGGAGGTTTATGTCATGGACTGGCTCTATCCTGCTGGTTAGAGCTTTAAACTTCATTGATTGGATGGAATATAAAGTTGGAAAAATAAAAGAAAGTCCAAGAAGAAAGACATCGTGGACCTTCATGCGTAATTACGTATAAGAAGAAAACATGACATCAAATGAATAAAAGAAAAAATTAAAAAATTGTATAAAATAAATAGGTAATTACAGGTAGGAAGGAGTATATAAATACTTAAGTTACAATATTTATTTTTATTTTATTTTTAAATTTTTCTTCATAAACTATATTTAATTCGTATATCAAGTTTTTCTATTTTATAATACTTTTACATATTTATTTTTTATTTTTAAAAATCATCAATTTTAGGGGAGTTTAGGTCATTTTCACCCATTAAAAAACTTAATTTTTAAAAATTCAAAATAAATATGGAAAAGTCTTATAAAATAACAAAACCTAGTATATAAATTAAATACACTTGGGAATACCTATTTATGAAGAAAAATAAAAAATAAATATACATATAAATATTATAACTTAAGCATATATACAATATATTATATATAATTATGCCTCTTTTTTTAGATGACGTGACTTTAATTGTCTTGACTCTCATGACGAATCATAAAATCCAATGGATGTCAATAATCAAGAAATTTGATCATCATTAACGACATCTATTTTTAAACAAACTTAAGTGTTATAGAAAAATCAAAGTGACGGAGAATGAATCTTTTATTTTTAGATCGTGTTTAAAAAGTGATAAAACTTTTGATCTTTTTGGAAGTAAAGCTTATAAAATAATATGACATGATAGAGATAATGACGAGAAGTAAATAAAATAAAGTTAAAATAGATAGCTTTGATGTATAAGTAATTGTATAGAAATAATTAAAAAATAAAATGGTTATATATGAAGATATAAAAATAATTAAAAATATGATAATCATATAAAGTGAAGAGATTTAGATTTAAAAATTTTAATTTAAAAACTTTTACAGATTGCCAAATATCTCCTTAAAACTTTTTGATTTCCTTAAAAAAATTTTCAACTAATGGATCAAAAAAAATTTATAGTACCCTTGCATCAAAAGCAAACAAGCTAACGGCATATATTACAAAATGATTAGCAACTAGTTGGTGATAGGCAATTCCATAAGGGGTAAAACATTTTTAAATTTTAAAAAATAACATCTTACTTTTTTTATTTCTCAATTCACATTTTTATAACCTTAATATAACTTTTTCTATTTTCAATACATTTTTATCCTAAATTTTCATCTCATTCCTATTCTATACTTATTTCATTCAAGCTCTCTAAATCTTTAACTTACATTTCTAGGCCATGCTTGGTGGATGCATGCATGGGATCCATGTAAGACATTAGTCCACATTCGAATTATATCTCTTCTCTTCCCTGACTATAATTCCCTATTTTTATTTCATTTATATAATAAAATGGTAAGACTAATTAGGAGTAGCAACTTTTTCAGGCCTAACATTTTGTGAAGCATGCAGGAACTTGGGGCACACTTACAAGGATGTTAAATGTTTGGAAAATTAAGAATGTAGATTAAGATAGTTCATAAACATTCCAGGGCAACAATTATCTCACAAAGGCAGCGTGCTATCTTGGTGAGCATGTTAACTATTACATTGATGGCTAGCATGCTCACTAAGACAGTATGCTAGCTCGCGAAGATAATCTGCTAACTAACATTGAAAACTGTTGTAATCTCTATTCGAAAATTAGAAGGCAAATGTGGAACCAACTGAGAGTACGTCCGGAAAAAACAAATATAGGAATCGAATATTACAACATGACGTTAATCTTGCCAAAATTTCAAACGGTTCACACATTTGTTGAACATGGGCTTCAAAATACCTGAGCTGATGCCTGATACCCGATATATTCGTCCAACTCAATATTTTATCAGACTCAATCTACAGCCCGAATCTGTGCCGATGTTATCGATCAGCCCTAAAAAGTTAGGGCCACATGCCATTGCAATCTGAAAAGGCACGATTCGCAAAGTGAACGCGTCGAGCGTATTTGGTTAGCTACAAAGCATTAATAAAAGAAAAAAGAAATTGTTCCCGCGATGTAAGGAGATAACATTCACTTTATAAAAAGTAAAGTTAACATAGTTTGATCGGTTATTAATAACTTTAAAATGTAATTAATAATGACAAAATAAACTATTATAATAGTTAAACTTCCACTGATTAATACTTAAAATTTGTTTAAAAAAAAAACAGAAATTTTTTTTCTGAAGTCCGGGCCAGTCGATTCCACTGCACGTAATTAATCTAAGAAAAGATATTTTTTTAAGCTAATTTTTAAATATATTTTTTATCAGTCATGCTGGTCTGGTTTTTGTCACATACTGCAGGCCTGACGTCTGTCAAATTTTATTATTTGTAATTTAAAAAGAGGGTCCAATTTTTCAATTAAGAAAAAAATATGTCTTTCATCCGACCAAATTGCCGCCCAGCAGCAGAGATAGCACAAGTAACGTAATGAATCACAATTTTCAGTGTTGTCTACAAAGTAAAAATCCGGATCCAATTCAGCACATAAAAATTTAAAAGAAGCAAGCCCAGAATGAAATAGATAATAAAATAAAGAAGACTAGTTAGTTAGTTAGTTAGTTAGTTAGTATGGCATCTCTCCATCAATATTCCCGGGGGGGTCGTAGCTGCAGGTAATGAAGGTATTGCCGTTGTGGCAAATTGAGGTGGCGCAGCCGAGGCGCTGCGTGTTGCGCCACACCACCTGCTTGTAATGCCTGCACTCCATCCCTTGCGCGCACGAGTTGGTCTCGTGCGTGTAGTATTGCTTCTCCGAGACCCAGCTCTTCACGGCGCGCCCTGCACCCACGAACATCTGCCCGTACCCCACGTACTGATTCTCGCCGTACGACCCCCCGGAGGGAGCCACCTGGCACGTGTCGACGCGCCCGTTTGCGTACTCTATCGCGTACGCCTCCAACTTCGGGTCCCACGTCAGTGGGCTTACACCGAAGTCCGATCGGGCGGCGTTGTGGGCGATCAGGAAGTCTTCGCGAGAGGTGCCGGCCATGCCAGTGGCTGCCAGGCTAACGACGTAGGCCAATGCGAGCGCCCTCCTCAGTGCCTTCATCTTCTTCTTCCTCGTTTCTCTCACTCTCTCTATCCCCTGTTGCTTGTCTTTTAGGGTTGAATTGCCATTTAAAGGTGTTTAAGGTAGCGGAGTTGGTTGGAGTCTTGCGGAAGTCCTGAAATTTTGGGACTTAAAACTCGGAAAAATTCTCTAAGGCACCAAATTTGGGATCCCGGATTGCATGCGTCTGGGAGCTATCGATTAAAATGCCACAGTTCCGGATCACTAAATTACCACATAAAAGCTACTGATTTTCAAAAATAAAAAATAAATATATAAAATACTCAAAAAATGATAAAAATTGATACACATGTTAAATACACTTAGATTAATAACATTGTAAAAAAAATTTGAAAATAAAATTAAAAAAATGAGTGTACCCAAATTTGAGCCTCGCGATCTGTAGGAGCTAACATCATGAAGGCCGGTCTAAATCAATGTCGGAAATTATCACATAGAAGCGTTCCCATAATGTCTTCCTTTTAGAAAAAATTCTAGCCGCAAGATGAAAATTATAAAGCGACAAATTTGTACCAATCTTCCTGAAGAACATATTTTTAAGGGAGAATGTTTCGTGCAACTCAATGCATTGAAATTTTAATACATTTGTCTACAAATCTCATTTATTATTATTATTATTGAACATTTTTAATAAAATTCTTAATTTATGTGTATTTAATCTATAATTTAAATTTTATCGTTGTTGAAAATACGTATATATTTTTATTTTTAAAAATATAGGAATTTTGGTACTTTTTAAATGATTAAACTACTTTTATTTTCAAAAATAAAAAATTATTTTTTTTTTAAAAGATAAAACTTAGGTTATATATTAAAACACTTAGATTGAGAGTTTTATAAAAAAAAATTCAAAAAAATAAAATTTTCCTGTTGCATTGAAACAAACTTCATACTTAAGTAGCACGGTTAACCAACCGAGGCTAGCTCGATTGGTCGACCCTGCTGTTGGTGGAGCGTCCAAAGCAGAGGTCTAAAGTTCCAATCCCATATTGGGATTTCGAAGAAAAATTGTTGTGGAAGTTGTGTTTTCTTCGTTCTTTGGTGGAGTTGTGTCTCTAGATTTCCTGGGGGAGCTGTGTGTTTCTTGATTTGTATGAATGTCTCAGAGCATCAGTGTAATATGTATTGAGATGTATGTAAATATATCCATAAAAAAAAAGTAGCACGGTTATATCAATCAATGAAATATTCTGAAGACATGTAAGATCTAGATAGAAAAATGAGTAATAAAAGTAAATAATAACGATGTGTGTTTGTTTGCGTAAAAACTTTTCAATCTAAAAACATATCATAACTATTATATTTTTTAATCATTTCTTCATAACTTTATATACAACTGTCACATTTTTCAATTATTTTTACACAACTACCAATATAATTAACATATCTATTTTAATTTTATATTTTTTTACTCATTATCATTGCACCCATCATATTATGTCATTTTCTTTCATTTCAAAATTTTTTATACAAAAGCTGTTAAAAATTTTATCCTTTTCCAAACTTCTGTCAAACTTTGTTAAATATCAAGCACTGATTTCATTCTATATGGTCCTCTTCTTGTTGGGGAATAGAATCAAGTGAACTTGAAATTTGGACATGGATACAACTAAAAAAAAAAAGATAACTGCAAAGAAATTTGGAAAAAAGAGATCTCCACGATACCTTATGTACTTCACGGTCGTAGATGTTTACAAAAATCATCACTCGTTATTATTTAGGCAAGATACTCTTGAATATCCTAGCATAATTAATAATCTCTCTCACCTATAAAAGCCACAAAGTAATTCACACTCATCATCAAAGAAGGTCCCCAGCGTAAAGGAAGCTCTTTGATCACAACATTTTAAACCATCCATCCACTATTTGTTTGGCTACTTTCTTAGCCTTCCTTTGTGTCTTATCTTAAATTAGCTATCAATGATGCACAAAATGGATACCGATATGTAATATGTACATTAATATGACCTTTATTATTTATAATAATTTATTTATTATTTTATAGTTGAAGTCTTACTACAATCATTACAATATTTACTATAAGCGTTATAATATATCATTTCAACCGAACTAAATTGAAAAAACATAATATTATTTTTTAGATTTCCAAGATTTTATTTTATTTGAATTTCAAATGAATGTACGTACATTTCTATCTGAACTAATTGAATTTTTTTGTCGTAAACGTTTTGAACTATTGGCCAGAAAATTTAGATAAGGTTTAGTAAAAGAATAGAATTAGATATTATGAATTAAAATAATTTTAAAAAATATTTTTAATGATATTAGTAGTAAAATATGGTACGATATCGATTTCACATTTGTAAATCATGTAAAATTAAAAATAATATATAATTTCTGTATATTCAAGTGTAAAGTAGTGATTAAAATCAGTATTTAAAATTTTTAATAACAAATATTTTTGGCGATATTAATATTAAAAAATGACACATGTTCATAACATAGAATGGTTTTACTTTTTAGAATAAACAAAATCAAATTAATATATATATATGTATAAAGTAATTAGTGAGATAAACATATAATCTTGATAAAAAATTTAAGTTCGTAATATCATAAATTTATTGTAAAAAAAAATGCATGTTTACATGTTTCTATCCGTTTAATGTAACTTTTGAAATCTCATGGATGTATTTGAAATTAAAGTTGGATATACAAAGTATATCTGAAATTAACCTTTTTTTAAACTTTTACAGTAGATAATTTGATTCTAGAATATTGCAAAATAAATCTTCCTAGCGACCTGAGTTTTAAAAAATTAATTATCAGATCCTCGAATGCGAAAATGAGAAATTTTTATGTAGTTTTTTGAGTTTTCTGCTGCTGCACTTCTGAACCCAATCATTCCCTGAGTTAGGTCTATCAGTTAGATATGTTTGTTTTATTATATTTTGATACTAAAAAGATTTACTTTGCAAATATCCAAAACACGCAAGTAGTTTATATTATTTAAATTGTAAAACATATATTGTAAATAACACATTAAATTATGTAGTTATTTTTCATTAATGCCAATTGATTCAAGAGATTCGAATAAAATGGAGAAATAAGATGAGAAATGGAATGATAAAATAATGTAGTGATATATATTGAGAATAAAAAATTATAGTAAAAATATAAAAAGCTTCATTATAAATTGGAGGATTCTCTCTAACTCATAAATGGCATCTCAGAAGAATCCCATTATATTTTGTTACATATATTGTGACAATTGATATTACAAATCAGACATATTCACAACCTTTACTTTTTGGATGGACATCTTGTAAATGTTCTTACACTCAAGATGAACATTTGCAAATACCCCCAAATCGGGAGACAAATTGTTACAATCCCACTCAAGGGAGATTTGAATCAGCGACATGAACCAGCGACATGTTAGTAACATGCCAGCGTTGCCGACCAGTGGGTTACACCCACACCGGCAAATCCCATGATCCTGGATCCTCTGAAAAGTGCGCTTTCGAGGATATCAGGCCTAGCTCTTGATGACGCATGGGCGATTTGTCTGGCTCTGGCTTTCAAGGCTCTATGGCCTCCCGACTCGAGCCGCACGGAATAGACTTATAGACGTCAAACAGTGAGAAGTTTTGATGAGTTGTGAATTGTAACGGGCAGCAACGCGTATGGCAAAATTGATGCGAATTATCCATAAATGCTACAAATTATTACGATTTCTTAAATTTATTGTAATTTTAAAATGCAACTAATTGGATTGGAGAATTTAGATTGATACATAAAAATTAAAATCGAATTTATATGTACATGCGTTTTCTTATTCTTATGGTAAAAATTCATATACTCATGAAGTTTACCTTTAAATTTCACCTATATTCACAATTTAAAAAAAAAAATTAAAATATACTAATATATTTTTTCTAAAGTCTCATTTATTTTTATACATCTAGGGCAGATTCATAGCTAAGATTATCCTAAGATGAGATGATACTGAAATGAAATTTTCCATTTCATAATTTACTTCTATCCCGTTCCAATATACATTTTCACATTTTCAATATACTTCTATCTCAAATTCTCATCTATCTTAATTTTATCATCATGTCATCTGAAACAACTCTTAGATTTATGAAAAGGACGGTTAGTTCCTAGGAAAATAACAAATACGTAGAAGCTCTAATATAACTTAGCATTATAATCATTAGTGTACAAACAAATCATTAAAACATTAATTTATAGTTATAAAATTATAATTAAGGCTTAGACATATACATCATTTCACAGAAGAACTAACAATCATTTTCATTAATCTTTTTTTTTGATAGAAACTTTAACTAATCCTTGACAATGTGGATAGGGATGGAATTTTAGACAATATATAAAAACATAGTTAAAATTGGTGAAAATTCATAAGTATGTGCAAAATTAATGATAAAATTCATGGTTATATTTTCATTTGCCAAATATCATTATATGTATAATTTATTATTTTTTCCCACATTACTTTTATGATATTGAATTGAGGATTGGTTTTTACACGCTGTGCAAGGGTTAAAAAATACATACATTACTACCATGACAATTATCTTCTATGCAATTTCTTTTATTTTTAATATTTTAATATTTGATAAAAATTTATTTCATTTATTGCATTTAACATCATTTGTATATTTATGTAAATTTTTCATTTGCCAAATATCATTATCCATTATCCTATTTGGAAATATGTAAAATCAATGTAGTAAAATAAGATAATGTTAAATATTAATTTCAAAATTATATTTTTAATATCTAAATAATCTAAAATATCATTATTATGTTAATAAATAATTTTATACAATATTATTATATCTGATATTTATGCAAATGAATTTAAGTATTTTCATAATTTATGCATGATAGATATTTTTTCAACAAATGTAGCTGTGCACTGTTTAATCTGGATGAAACTTGATCATTTAGTTAAACAAATGATGTTAAATATAATGAATCAAATAAATTTCACATAAAATATCAAGTATTTTTCAAGAGTGTTATTTGGAAATAATATTGAATCACTTGTATATAATGTGAGTTATGTAGATGCAAAATCTTACAAGTATTATGACAAAACTCTATATATACTTATGAATTTTACCTATAATTCTGCTTATATTCATAAACTTTCAAAAATGTCTCTCATACTTATGAATTTTCATCGTAATTCCATGTAAAATCCATGAAATTAGAAATTATTAAATGTGTTGTTAACCTGTGTAAAATGATGAATACGTCCGAACCTTAATATTACTTGAAGTTCTTTTGCTTCAAAATTCATATGTAAGTAATATATTATTCTATAGTTACATAAAATTACTAAAAATTCATGTAATATAAATTTTTGTTATAAAATTATAACTAAAGATGAATATATGTATTATTTTACAAGGGGCCAATGACTATTTTAATGGATTACCGGTGACATGAGTATATGTTGAATTATGATGAAAATTTATGATTAAGATTAAAATTATGGAAAAAATTTAGATGAGGAATTTGGCCAAAGTATTACTTCAGAAGTGCTTTTCAAATTTATATTTGCATTGAATAAGTGCTTTGCAGGAAATCTCATAAGCTAAATAATCTTGCAAAGTGCTTACTAGGGGAGGCGACTTTTCGGGGCCAACCAAAAAAAAAAATAAAAAAAAATCTGGATTGCGCACAAAAGTTGCCAGAGTAACTTAATGTCTTCAAATAAAGATAAATCAATAAAAAAAAATAATTATCGTGATCACGCACAAAAGTCGCCAGAGCAACTTAACGTTTTCAAATAAAGATAAATCACCGTGGATCTGATGAGTATGGAAAAAAAAAAAAAAGTTAAAAAATGGCTATTGCTTTCATTCTATCTTATAACCACGAAGAAGAAAAATTCTAAGTATGATGGCGATGATTGATGTTAAGGGTCACGATTGAATCAAATACGCTCAAAGCGAGAAGTATAGGCAGCACCACCATTTAACGAAAAAAATACACAAACTCACACCGATTACGCAGATTGGCAAAGTGGCCGGAAAAGGAGCAAGGAACTCCCAAGTCCACTCAGCGATAGAAGCTGAAAGAGAAAACAAGGGACAGTAGCAAGAAAGCCATAGATCGGGCGCATGGTCTAGGTTCTCCCTTATTCGTCGAGTCATGGCGAGCCATCCGCAGCCGCTCGCTTCTCCCGTCGCTGCTGCAAAACCCCTTCCCGTCCTATCTCCGGCATCTAGGGTTTTAGACGCTCCCACTCCTCCTCTGCTGAGGAGTGTCGGTGATCATCTCTCCCTCACCGACGATGCAATCTGGAAACGCCTTCGCGATGCTGGCCTCGACGAAGAGTCCATCAAGAAAAGGGACAAGGCCTCTCTCATTGCCTACATCGCGAGGCTCGAAAAGGAGGTAACTTCTGACATAAGTTCCCAATTTTATCGAATCTTGCCAATTATTTCAGAGGAATTATGGAATGTCCATCTTTCGGATGGAAAACGATGAAGTTTAAAATTTTGATCGCACTAATAGGAAGTTGCGAGTGGGAGAAGCACCTGTTTGAACTGATCTTGAGCATAAATGTTTATCACACTAGCTAATTGTGCATATTTGAACCGTTAGCAGGATTAGTGTTCTAGCCTACTATCGCGAGCCTCCCTTGGAAGCCTGAGGCTGTTGCCTGTTAGATTTAGCTATTGATGCAAAGGATTTTCCTCTGAGTGACCTATTGCTCACTTGACTTTGCTGGGAGTGTTTCATCATGGCTATTTCTCAGGTGGCATGCTTACAAGAAATGAGGATTAGGGCTGTATGTAATTGGCAAGTGATGTTGGTAGAATCCATTTATTTTCTATGAATGGACTAGATTGGACTGAGAAATATGGTACAAGACACATCTTCAATGCTTCTGATTGTTTCAAGTTGTTAAATGAATTGTTACTCTCGTATATGCACCTGTAGCTGGTTTTTACAATGAAATAAAATCAGTACCTTTACAGGAAAATATCTTAATTATGTTTTCTTAAATAATTAGTAGTAAGGTTTTTTCATAGCTGTAGCTAGTTTGATTAATACTTCAATTACTGTTTAACATACGAAGAGAATCAACATTAGTTGATTTAAACTTTAGTTTTTCATTTTCACCTAAGAAAAATCCAAGCTTCCATTGTCACTATACGTATTCTAATGAAGGGAATAGTGATCTCCCCAGTAAATCTTTTTGGTCCAAGTTCCTTCTGACCCTTCAATCCTATCATAATTTCTTGTAGATTCACGACTATCAACACCACATGGGCCTCCTCTTACTGGAAAGGGAGGAATGGACAAAAAAATACGAGGAGGCTAAAATGTCTGCAGACTCTGCTGAAGGATTGCGGAAGCGTGATCAAGCTGCACACTTATCCGCTCTGTCAGAGGCGAAGAAACGGGAAGAAAGTCTGCAAAGGTCTCTAGGTGTTGAGAAGGAGTGTGTGGCGAATGTAAGTTTTTTCCTGCTAAAAGTTCACTTGTGAATTATAACTGTGTTTGTTTGGTCTTTAATAACTTAAAGTAGTATCTCTAGAGGGATCACTTTATTTCCATAATTGGAGTAATCTATATTGAATGATGACATGTTTCTGAGATCCTAGTATTAATGCCGCATTTTGTGCCTAGTCATCAAATTTATTGCTGTGTAGGTGGGCACTACATCACAATTGGTCATAAATATCTAAGCTATTCCCTAAGTCAGTAGAAATTTGATCACAGGCAGGTGGGCGAACTCTTGGGTTCTCTTGCCTAAATTTTTTATGGTGGGTTCGAGTAGCTGGAAGGGAGTGCAAATGGTGTTGGTCCCTTTAGTGATAGAGTCAAATTGTGTTTACTAATTCTTCCTCCTATGAAGGTTTAAATAAGCATCTCACTATCTACATTGCTCCAAATTTACACCTTTTCTTGTCCTATCTATCAAAACTATACCACTACGAAGTAATATATACCGATGCACCTCTTTCTGAAAAATGCCTAGTGAGATCTTGGAGACTTGAGTAAAAGGACAATAGCTTAGAGCTGAACCTTGATGGAAATCAACCTCAAGTTGAAACCCGTGAATTTCTCCCCTCATGCTTTCCACGTTTGTTGTAGCTTCTATAATGTATGGTAGAGCTCTGACAAATGTAAGGATTCCTTTTTCATGTGTGGTTGGTAAATTCATTAGTATTTTGTCCCGGAATGAGAGTTAGACATGAAACCTTCATCATTGAATTCTCATGTAATTGGTTCCTGCTGTTAAAGGTTTATCTTGAAGCTTATTTTCTCCTATCATGATTCACAAGTAACCAGCTTTTCTGTAGATCGAGAAGGCCTTACATGAGATGCGTGCTGAAGCTGCTGAAACAAAGGTTGCTTTTGAGAGTAAACTGGCAGAAGCACGCATCATGAAGGAGGATGCTGAAAAGAAATTTCTGGATGTGAAGGCAAAGCTCCATGCAGCAGAATTACTAGAAGCAGAGGCAAAACGGTATCGTAGCACTGCTGAAAGAAAGTTACAAGAAGTTGAAGCTCGGGAAGACGAACTTCGAAGACAATCTTCACATTTCAAGTCTGAGTACGATATGGAACCTTCTCATCTCTTTTATTTCTTCTTTAGGCGATAATTTTTATGTGCAACTACATACTCTCTTTGCTTTTTGTGTATTTATCTTTTCTGTGATTAGTTTTGGTGCCAACCGCTTTTAGGAGGGGACTAGAGGGCAATATGATGAGGGTATGGCTGCACATACACTACCTAAAAATTCTGATAGTTCTGTTTAGCATTCATTGTTCTTCTGCTGTCAGCTTGTTACTTAGATTTTATGTAAATGTATGTTTCCATTTGAATCATGAATTCGAGTATGCACAAAATGACAAGAAGGGTATATCTATTACATAGATTTTATGTAAATATATTTTCTACTTGAATTTTTGAAAATTTAAATATGCATAAAACGACAGAACATGGTAATATGCCCATAACAGGATTTTGAAGAATGATGCAACCCTTATGTTTCCGAAAGCTGTGAGAGTTGGTATTTTTGATCACCAGAACAATGTGATTGTCTGTCTTTTCTCTTAACCACCTACCCTCCCACCCCCGTGTTTGGCCACCCCCGTGTTTGGCTCTTTTCTTGACAATGGTTGATGACGGTTTTTTTTTTTTTACTTAGTATTTAAAATGGAATCTTTTTGATGTATACTCTACCGAAAAATTCTGATAATCCTGTTTAGAGTTTGAACTTCCTCTGCTGTTAGCCTGTTACTTAGATTGCACATATTACTTAGATTTCACATAAATATGTGTCCATTCGAATTGAAAATTTAAGTACGTGTAAAATGACAGAAAGGGTATATTTATTACTTAGATTTTATGTAGAGTTATTTATGTTCAGACCTGTGATTTCCTAAAATTGGGGTCATTTGCAAAACTTATTGTAAACGTGCCTATGATATGAATATTTAAAAATATTTTCAACTATGCTTATGACAAGTGTGAACCTCTTGGTTGTTGTAAACCATGACATTTTAACAAATTCAAGCCACTGATTATGTTTGTTTCTGTAAATTTAATTAAGATACCAAAGATCTCCTTGATTTGATACCTTTGTGGCCTTAACCAATTTTAAAGCAATCTCATGAGTTTATATTTGTTAGGGTCCACCAAGTTGGATCAAGGTGATCTTTGATATCTTGAACGAATACATATTAATAAACATAATGGGTGGCTTGGATATATTGGAAATATTATGATTTTCAAGAACTGCAGGTCCACAGTCCACACTTGCCATAGACATAGCTGCAAATGTTTTTTATTTGTGGACGCATTGGGAATAAGTTCCATGTGATAGGCATGGACACAATATGTGTAAAAAGTCATAGGTATGAGTGCAAATAATTCTTTCATGTAAATGAATTTTCTGTTTGAACTGAAAATTTAGATACACATAAAATGAGAGAACATGGTAATATGCCCATAACAGGATTTTGAAAAACAACCAGCCGTCACACTGCGAGCTACTATTATTATTTTGGTGTTTGGAGGGCGGTTGTGCTCTTTCTTGACCAAACATTTGATGATTTTTTTCAGTGAGTACTTAAAATGGAATGTTGTTGATGTTGTTATTCTTATGTTTTTGTGGGTAATGCTTTAGTAAAGAGTCATGAAATATTGAGACAAAACAAACGAATTCTTAACAAAAAGGGGATATTGCATGCTACCCTTTAACCATATTTGATGTGGGATCACGTTTTCATGACATTAATTGAGAACTTCCCTGGATGAATTTATTTATTTTTTATTTTTTTCCTTTTTTTTCTTTTCATGTGGCAGATGCGATGCTAAAGAAAAAGAGATCAGCCTTGAGCGGGAAAGCCTATCTGAGCGTCAACGATCTCTACAGCAAGGTCAAGAAAGATTACTTGAGGGGCAGGCCCTGCTAAACCAGCGGGAGGAATACATTCTGGGAAAATCTCAAAATTTAAGTCGTCTAGAAAAAGAATTGGAGGCTAAGAAAGCAGAAATCGAGGAGGAATTTCTAGCTTTAAAAGAGGAGGAATCCAAACTAGATGCAAAAATGTTTTCCTTTTCGTCTAGAGAGGAGGTTTGCCTGTTTATATTCTTACAAATTACAGATACCTGATCTTTTAAAATTGGTTGCCATTGGCTGATGTTATGGGTAATTTGGAATCTTCGAATTTCTTTTATTTCTTTAAACTTAACAGGATGTCATCAGAAGGGAAGCACTTCTTGATAAGAGGGAACAGGAGTTGCTCGTGTTACAAGAAAAGATTGGCAGCAAGGCACATGTGAGCTTTTATTCTATTCCCAATGATAAAATTGCCTTTATTTTCCTTTTGTAAAATGAGAAAGGTTGCTCTAATATATTTCTATATCAGAATATCACAGCCATCAATGATGTGATTTTCCTGTGCTTATTTCATCTTTACCTGCTTTTTGTATGTAGTTTTGAAATTTGTTTTACATGACTGAATGTGTTTGAGGAATAGCGGTTTTGTTCTGAAATGGTATTGAGCTGGACTAAGTCACTAAAAGTAGCGCACATCGCACCAGGACTGTGCCCCAGCAGCATTGACATCAAATTTGCTAGTTCAATCCATTGCAGGCCATTGTTCTATTTCAAAATGGATGGGATTCTTGGTGTGCCATCTACCATACTTGGCCAAAGCAATCTCTACGAGCACTTTGTATTTTGAAATAGAATTATTGATTGCATTTTAAAACATCCTTATAGCTGGTTATTCTCACACTTTCTTGGAATGTTTTTCTATTCTGGTAATCTATTACATTTTCCAACAAACATCATTTTGTGCTCTGATGAACAAGGGCAGGATGAAATCCAAAAGCTTACAGCAGAACAGCAAGCTACTCTGGAAAAGAGAAAAATTGAGGTCGAAGCTGATTTGGAGAAAAAGCACAAGATACTGGAGGATGAGCTTGAAATCCGGAGACAGGCTTGTGAGCTCAGAGAAGCTGATCTGAGTGACAAGGAGAATGAAATTGAGAGGAAGGAACATGACCTCGAACAGCAGTTAAATTCATTGGCAGAGAAGGAAACATATATTTCACAGATGTTGAGTTCACTTAATGGGGAAAAGGAGTGCCTAAATTCTGCAAAAGAAGCTGCAGAAACAGATATGATGTTGATGCAGAAGGAAAGGGAGGAGATTGCAAATATGAAGCAGGATCTCCAAAAATGCAAGGATTCACTGGAGGAAGAACGTAAACAAATTCTTCTAGCGCAAGAGAAATTAGAAATCTCCAAAGTTGAAAGAGATGAATTATTGTGTCTTCAAACTAAACTTAAGGAAGAAATTGATAGTTTCAGGGCCCAAAAGCAAGAACTCATGGTCGGGTTAGATGCACTGAAAATGGAGAAGGAGAAATTTGAATATGAATGGCAATCGCTGGATGAGAAAAGGGAGGAACTTCAGAAAGAAGCTCAGCGTGTTGCCGAAGAGCGACATGCAATAAGCATGTTACTTAAAAATGAAAAGAACTACCTTAAGGCAGAAAAGGATGCACTGAGAGATAAGTTCAATCATGATCTTGAATCTCTTGCCTATGAACGTGAATCCGTGAAAAGTAAAGTGGAGCGTGAACATTCTGATTGGTTTGTCAAGATTCAGCAGGAACGAGCAGATTTCATACAAGATATTGAATTACGCAGGCAAGAGCTGGAGAACTCTATCACCAGGAGGAGAGAGGAAATTGAAATGTATTTAAGGGAAAAAGAAGCTGTATTTGAGCAGAAAAAGGAGAAAGAACTCAAGTACATCAGCATTGAGAAGGAGCTGATTGCAAAAGATCTTGAACATGTTGCATCAGAAATGAGAAGGCTAGAAACTGAAAGGGCAGGTATAGTTCTTGATCAGAAGCAAAGAGTTAAAGAGTGGTCTGAGATAAAGGAATTCATTGATGAACTTCAAATCCAACGAGAGAAACTGCAGAAACAGAGGGAGCTACTGCATGCAGACAGCGAAGGAATCCAGATCCAGATTGAAAGTCTTGCAAAGCTCGAAGCTCTGAAAACTGCCTTGGAGAACAAGGCATTTTCTGAGACTCCAGGATTAGATTTGGACTCAAAAGAGGAGAAACTGGGTTCAGGAAAATTGATTAATGCGCAAACCGTCACGCAGGTTACCGAGCAGAAAAATAAAATAAAACACAAAGCTGATGTTGACTATGGAGATGGCCTGGTTTACAAGCAAGAATCTACGAGGGGATCACCTCATACTCCTGCTCCTTTGTCATGGGTCAGAAAGTGTGCAGATTTGATACTAAAGCCTTCCATGGATAAAAGAATTGATGCGAATGATGAAACTATATCGACAGATTCCGAGCAAAGAGAGTCAGGAAATATTTATTCTCAAAATGGTCTAAAATCTATCTTTAACCCATTGGAAAACTCTCAGAAAGATACAGGCAGATTTGATCAGCACAAGTTAAGTGGAAGGGATAAAAGGACGGGTAGAATCACTGGTGGATCACAAACTGCAGTTTCAGTTCTTGATGAACCAAAAGTGATATTTGAGGTGCCTGCAGAAGGTGGGAATATTAGAAGTTTAGAGTCTTTGAATATGGAGTCGCACACTTGTGGAAGGAAAGGGAGTCAGCATTGTGTGCAGGATTTACGTGGCGTAAAAGCGATATCCAGTGATGGTGGTGTGAATTCTTCTGTTCGTAGAAGGAAAAGACAACAACAACCTTCTTCCTATGAAGTGAGCAGTGATTTAATCTCAAAGCAAAAGAAGATGAGGCATTGCAAGGATTCTTCCGAAATTCTTATAGATGAAAATCCATCTAACTGGTACAACTCATTTCTCTTCATTTGCATTTCTAAAGTTATACTGATACTTTGTTTTCGATTGTTCACCTGTATTAACACACATCTATTCAACTTGGGATCATTTCCTTTTGGTGTATGGTTGAAGAAAGGCTAAAAATAAAGATTTTCCAATGCAAGTTGTCCTGTGTTTTCTAAACCTACACTGGTTGTCAAGTCTAACCTCAGCCAATGCTGCAATGGATCTCAGTGGAAAAATATTCCAAAATCCAAATTCCATGTGCTATTTGGAACATCAAAAAGTGGACATGAATATTGATAATTTTGTGATTCATGGACTTGAATTCTCATATACTTTTGATAATCATATATTTTGTTTTTACCAGCATGGTTTCTACAGAAATGCCATCTGCGGAGAACCAAAAGAATTCGAGATCCTTCAACCATACTTGCGATGATGTAGAAGAGATTGATGATTATGTGGCTGATACCACGGAAATCCTAGAAATTCCTGCTGAAGGTGCCTGTTGTGAACATGTCAAATCAATTTCTTCCAAGATTCTAGACGAAAATGGGGCATCGCCTTGTTTGCATCCTCAAGAACAAAAGAGAGCAAAGTCTGAGGTGGTTTCCATCACTTATCCTGCCTTTATATCCATACCATCTCTAATGCAAATAATTATATTTCTTTGAGACCAACTTGTTTGTGTTTGTGATCTTGATTGGTACTGTTTTGATTGCATTATTTTGACAACTAATATTTGGTGATGTTTGCTTTTGCATTTTGTTTTATAGACAATGGTTCTCCTCCTATTTTTATTATTACCTTGAAAAATTTTCGTAGTTCAGACTTCAGCATGTATGTTTCTTCTTGACCTGGTATTGGACTAGAAGGATAAAATATGGATTCCAATATTGGATTTGTAAAGTGTAGATACCAGGTTAATGTCAAATAGTTAGAACTTTTCATTTTGCGTATGCCAAAAGTGTCTTAGCTTCCACCATAAGCATAACTGTTATGCTTGTTAGCAAACTTTGTTTTGAAGTGGTTTGGACAAGAGTTGCATAGCTTCTATAGTAATGGTTAATGCTTTGTTATTAGCAACATCTGTCTGCAGGTTCCTTTATTGAGGGTCGCGATCTCCTGCACTGGGTGCATTAAACCCATTTTTTTTTTTTTAATTTTTTTGAAAATTTTTTCATGCAAGTGTTAATCTAAGTGTATTTAACATGTGTATCAATTTTTACCATTTTTGGAGTATTTTAGATATTTATTTTTGATTTTTGAAAATCAGTGGCATTTTAGTAATTTAAAGCTCAGTGCACCCGGGTGCAGGAGATTGCAGTCCCTTTATTGATGGGACAAAATGTTGCATAGACGTTTGAAAAACCTAAAAGAAATGAAAAGAAGAGGAATAAAATTATTTGATTGTGCATTGTCTTCCATGCAGAAAATGCTGATTAGCTGGCTCTTCAGTAACCAGTAGGATGTTTTGAAGTAATCTTTCTGTTTTCTAATCGGTTGTCTAGTTTGAAGTTGTTTGATCATTTACATTGACTAACTGCTTGAAATTTATTCTTTTTTCTTGCTATTTGATTTGATGTTACTGCCTGTTCATTTTTAGGGATTTTGTACATAATTCTTTTACTGCAAACACTGAAAGAAAGTGAAGCTTTTACTATCTACCTACCTATCTACATACACAGAAGAGGAGGGAGGGAGGGAGGGAGGGACTTTTAGTGCATCACCTCATACTGAAGTGATTTTGTTAGATTCAATCCATCTATTTTATTTAACATTATTTGTTTTTACTTAGATGCAAAAAATCATCTGAATCTATGACTTGCATCGTCTCTAAAATTAAGAAAAACCTAAGGAATTTTAAATTCATTGAAAATGATTTGTTTATTATAAGGACCCATGAGGTCCCAATTCAATATCTAAACTGTCTAAAAGATTCATCATACCGAGAATAATAATTCATTTTAATTTTATAACATCATAATTTTTTTTTTTGAATGTTAACATCATAAAATTTTAGTGCATAGATCAAGTGATTTTCTCAGTTTAGATATGTTTTTATTCATTTCTAGAAAATGTGGCTCACACGTAACTCTGAATGATATGATTTTTGGTATCTTAGTAAAACAAATATTGTTAAATACAATGGATGAATTGGATTTGACAAAATGATCAAGATGGGGCCCAAACTAGATCATCCTACCAAGTGAATTAGTAGGATGAGATGTACTAAGTTATTTCTTTACTAAGTAACAACCTTGTGTAGTTTATATTGTTAGTATAAAAATACAAAAAATGGTAAAATTTTGTATATAAACTAAATACATGTGGGCCTGCATAAAAATGAAAAGAAACGCAAATAATAATAAAATTTGGGAAATACATGGTGTTGTTATATGATATCTTAAATTTAAGTACCAATCTCATGTATTTTATATATTTTTAAATTTACAGGTATATTTTTAAATATTTAAAAACACAACTTGCAATTTCAGGTAAAATGTAGAAGTATATTTGCAAAATCTCCTTTATCTTGTTTCAAATTTAGCCTTCTTATATGTCATCTATTAAAATTATATCATTTTTCAGAATTATACACAAAGAACCTGTTGTTGTAATGAGCTCATCTGTGACTAAAGTAAAAAGACGTAAGGGCTTATAGCCAAACCTTAATGTGGACCTATGCAATTGGTAATTCAATTCTTTATTCCGTGTTCTCATGTTTATTGTATTCATCGTGCATATCTTTAATAACATTGATATATCCATTAGAGACTTTTCCCCCCTTCTTTTTGATAGCCACCATATTAATTCCTTAAGGACCATTCCATATACCCATCAATCAATAAAGACCACGTCGAGGTTCTTTTCTCTATTTACCTCCATTAATTGTGCAAGCTAGAAAGTATCTTCATTAGTTGATCTCCCTATCTGATGTAAAACCAAATTGATCTTTGGAATATATATATATATATATTTTTTATCATAACCTTTGTTCAACTCCTCTTTCCTAAAGCTTCATAACACAACTTGTAAGATTCTCTCCACAAAAATTAGCGCAAATTTCGTTTTCTCTTTTATCGTCATTGATTTACACCAAAGTAGACGGGAATGGCTTGTACCAGACTATCAGTGTAACATTAAACTGAATCGATAGTTGGGCACATCCTGTAACCATTGGATCTACAAGATGGATGGCATACTGCCATCTCCGCATGGATCCCTTACAGTTAACATTGCTGCATTTGCTAGGTGCAATTTTTTTTTCTGAAGCTTGAAAGCGTTTTGCTTGATTTTTCTGGATTTCTTCTAAAAACTGTGTTATCTTATTTTGCTTTGCTTTGCTGTAGTTCTGTTATTTTGCTAATAACAGATTCCTTGATGAGTGTAAACAAAGACTGATTATTTTTCTGCTGAATTTTTAGAAAATTTTTGTAAAAGAGAAAGGCGACGTGGAACTGCCAGCCTATCAAACAGATGTCACCCGAACAAATAAATCCAGTCAAGAAAAGGATGATGAAGATGAAGATGATGAGGTTGGTGAAGAGCAGATGTCTGCAAAAGTGAAGTTGTGGAAATTCCTGATCACATGACTTCTCATGCTGCTGCAGCTTGCAGGTTAACTCTCTCTATATCCTTTGGAATCACAGGTTGCTACTAGAAAACTTTGTATATGGGGAAACCATAAGATCCAACCCGCTCATTTGAACACACTGGTGTAGTTTGTGCAGATCCCATCAGTTCAAATGTGATGATATTGAAAATTGAAAAATGTGATGACATTGGCTGAATTTATGCCGCTGCATTCAGTGGTCAATCTTGGCCTTAAAAAATGGCTTATATAACCTCTTTGCACTGTTCTTTCATTGAAATACATTTGTTATGCGAGGAGTGGTATGTATGATAGTTACGCTAAGCTTATCCTTGGGATAATGCATCACCATATTGGATGCCTTGACATAGATTTGGAAAGAAACATGCTGCTACAAAATGGTGGGATTGGGGCGAGATGTGTCATGCATGTTGGCTTTTCAAATGACTCACAACTTTACAGTTGTGTACACAGTGACACATATTGTTCTTTGAGGATATTATTATGGCCCTGGGTGACAATAGGCTGAAAGCTTATTCTTTCATATGATGCTTTATACTGACTGTTACTGGCGTTCTCTGCATAAAGCAAGTTGTAGTGGCCTCTGGCCTCTACTTTTGGTCTTCTACTTGTTCCTTCATATGAATGCTGTAAATGATTTACGGGGTTTGAAATATATTTTTCAGCTCCATCCAACAATTATAATCATTCTGTGTTGTGAAAAATTTTCTTTCTATAATTGAATGTCCTTACTTGATCTGTTGCAGAAATTTGAAGGATGAAGAAGAGGCTCGGTGCTATTGGTGGTGCCAATTCTAACTTCTCGAATTTAATTGGATGTGGTGGTGTTTTGATTGGTTGGCAAGGATTTTTAGGTTGCTTCCTTTCTAGCACGTGTATATGGTATGTAGAATGTGTAAATGCATATTACACAAGTTCTTTGATTGTTGGTGTTGGTTGTAAGGTGAGGGAGATTGGTCGGGAGACTTGTATTGTTTTGTTTAAAGTCTCCTACTGTTTAAAATACCGTACTGGGTGTAGATCCACAAACTATTGCAGGAAGCTTCTGCTGTGGATGGCAACCAAAGCAAGCTGACAGATTGTTGGGTGTTGTAGGAAGCTTTGACTGGAGGTTGTATCTGAGAGTAGATCTTTGTAAGGGTGCACTTGATCAGAGATTGATTGTGTAAAAAAGAGTGTCAAATTCGACATTTTGGTCTGGCTGCTGGAGTTCCGTGTCTAAATTGTGTATTTTTTAAACATCAATATATAATGAGAAACTATAATCTAACATGGCGAAGCAATCAAGTGGCCCATAAGTTGGCCCAAATGGCGATCTGAAACTGTGTGGGGTAGGAGATCTGGTGGGGTGATCCACCTTGTCTTGTAGATGTCCTTCAAAATGATTTGGACCTCTGTATTTGCTCATAGTCAGTCTCCCATCGCACATCCCTTGTTTTTTGTATGTTTTTTCCGGGGGTGGTTTGCGAATTCTGGTGGGAGTCTCTCTCGCTTTTTTTTTTTGTTTTTTGTCTTTTCCTTTTGTAGACTCACGCTCATTTTTAAAAAAAAAAAAAAAAAAAAAAAAAAAAATCTAACATGAGATTCTGCTGAAGGTGCCTCATTTTCTTTTACGGGTTGCATTTTCCATCGCACTCTATCCTGAAAGATGTCCACCAAGTGTGAAAAGAGAAATTGGAAGGACAAAAAAAATTATGGAGTGTTCTATTCCTAGCATAGGCGTTGGTTTAACTTTCTTAAATTTTTTTTTCCAGAAAAGTAATTAGAATCATGCTTGGAAATCCATCGTTCACTGATTAGCATCCACATTTTCGCAGCCATCCCTTTCAGCTGGTTGCCGACCTGCCTTTGTCGGCAAGTCGCTGTTTTTGTCGCAACATGTATTTAAGCATTTTTCATAGATTTCACTTACGCTCTATTTTTAGCAGGTATGGCCCACTTAAAAATTTAATTAAAGTAATTTTTGATATCATGTTAAACAAATGATGTTAAATAAAATAAACGGAAAAGATTTCAGTTTAATAAGGTGGGCCAAAATAGGGTGGCACACTAGAGTATTTAGTGGTATCACATAATTTCAATTTTATAAGGGCAAAGATACATTTAAGTATAAATTTTACCTTAATTTCACTTGTATATGTGAATTTTTAAAAATTCTAATAAAAATTCTAAGTATACTGAAGTATTGTGTGCGAAATTTCATTCATATTCGATTAAATGAACTCTTAGCGCTCTTCTAAAATATCAAATATGCCAAGTTGTAATATAACTCAATGTTAGTTTGCTCAAGGCTAAAAATTTATTAGAATATGAATTTTTAGGTATAGAATTAAAATAAGGGTTGGGTATATTCATTATTTCATTTAGTGTTAATATTAATAGGTATAAATAAAATTTTATGTAAAATATATGAGTTATTTAAATTTTTTGAAAATTCATGAATATAAGTGAAATTAAGGATAAAATCGATAAGTATAATTACAACATTTCTCGGTACAAGATAACAAATTACCTTGTATTAAAGGCCCAAAATTTGCCAAAAAATTATTCTAAGATAAAAAAGCAACAAATTTCATGCGATTTGAATGCACTGGGTCATAAAGGCATGTTTCAAATACTAAAGGCCTAAAATTGTCTGCGAGACTTTCTAAAATTAATAGAATATAAAATGGTTGTGAATCTTGTGATAAGACATAATCGAGTACGCCACCAACAGAGAATTGCCCTCGTGGTAACATCAAGTGGCTTGAATCTCACATGGTGTTTGATTCCATCAATTGGGTGGTGATGGTTTTCAGAATTTTCTTCTGATTTAGGGTATTCTTAGATTTGCCCTCAATATGGAAGTGTTCCCAGGTAAAATTCTCTCTATTGGGTGAAGATTACACGTGTTTGATTGCAATCTGAATTAACCAAAAAAACACGAGTACAAAGGTAGGATCCTGATATAGTCAATTTGCTTTGAAGCTGACGAGGCACCAACGTGGCAGCTTCATCATCGAAGATTTTTCCATCGCCTCCATCCCTCGGAAAACAAAACCGTCGTGACCTGACCATCGAAGATCATTTCCTATCTCGGCCGTTCATCTGGCTCTGATCTACGGCAACGGTGCTGAGACGGCAAGAAAATCGAAAGGAAAGAGCGAGTAGCAGAGAAATCGAAAGAACGGATTTCCTGGTTTCTTGCTTCTCTCTCCCTCCCCAAAACCCCAGCAGTTCTGCGGCAAAGCAGCAGAGAAAGCAAGCTGCCGAGAGCAAGCAATGGAGATCGGCCTCATGCATCCTCGGCTCCGCGTCAACCATCTGCTATCGCCGTTCGCTCCTCCCTCCGTCGCCGACAGAAGGCATTTTCTTTACCCGTCGCTCAAGGTACCCCCGCCCAGCTCCTCTTCTGTCATTCCTCTCTTTGTCAGGGGCTGTTCTGGTATTTTGTCGAACATCTGATTCCTGTGACGCGACTGGCCTGATTCCGCATAGGAAGGAAAAGGCGGGGGTGGTTGTTTGCAAGATTCGCTTCTGAGACGAGACCAAAATGCACTGGTGCTCCGCTGCGGGCATGTTCCTACGATCACAGCCGCTCATTTCTCGGCTGCGGTGGAAAATTCGTTCGTTCTTGATAGTTGCAAATTAGCTGCGCAAGAGTAGCTCTTGTTTCCTTTTCCTGTAGAAAACGTTTGGTTGGGTGGTTACGATACCTCGATAGGTGTCTTTGCAGGCGTCGGGTCGTCCATGACACTTGATAGGTTTCCTACGATGAGCGGTTTGGATCTGGCATGCAGTTAAAGATTACTTTTGTTTTTCATTTATTTTATCTATTTTCGAAAAGGTAGTTTTTTAGCGCAAATTGGAGGCTGGTAAGACTGGTGCTTCTGTTTCGGTCCAGTGGCTCATTGCATTGCATGCCAAAACGAGATAGTCTCGTAAAAACTGGCCTAGCTTTCAAAATCGAAAATTTTGATATCCAATCTCCTCTCTTTTCAGCTCCAAAGTCAGTTGCGGTTGTTTCCCTCCCATTCTCTAGCTGAATTGAATACAAAGGTAGCAGCAGTGGTGACGCCTTTTAGGTGCATATACTGTGAACTCTTTACTTAATGTATCTCCCCAAAATTGAAACTAGGCATGTAAATTTCTTTTTTTTTTTTTCGTCTGTTGAAATCTTAGCTGTTTATGTTGTTATTGGCAAGTGTGATTTCCTCAGCCCACTTCTTCACCAGATGCTGATTGGTAAATAATTTTTGCATGAAATATTGGAGTTGTGCATTTGAGGAATCATATCAAGTTGGCTGCTTCTTGGACAGTCGTGATCTGGACAGCTGTGGGATATGGCAGGTCAATTAATCCATATATAGCTGTGCATTCTTCACAAACATATGGGCTTAATCTTTTGCTCCACAGCTTCAGGTCATTTGTAATGTGGGATCTCCCATTTAGATGTTTGCCATGTAGCAGTAATTTTGCGGCCTGTCAATCCTCAATTCTGCATGCCATTCAACATTTATCTTTGACCACTAATCTGTCCTAAGCTACTGTTTGCACTTCCATGTATGATTGTGCCTGCTTCTGATATGCTTGGGTTTTCTTCTTCCTAGTGATAGCAATACAGAAACTCTTGAATTGGCTGATATAAATTGGGACAACCTTGGATTTGGTCTTGTACCAACTGATTATATGTATGTGGCAAAATGTTCTCAAGATGGGAAGTTTTCTAAAGGTGAACTGCAGCGTTTTGGGAATATTGAGCTGAGCCCATCATCAGGTGTACTAAACTATGGTCAGGTTAGTCATCTTGCATCTTTGCTCATCATGGGCACTCTGCCCCTCAGTTCTCGTGATTTCCAAATAGACTTGTCATGTGTTGTCGATCTTATGTTCAACAATTTTATTTTGAATTGAGTAGGTTTAGTAGGCCTATGGTTGTCTGCAGCCTTCATAGTTGATTAATTGATTCAAATTGGATCATTCATTTCTGAGGAATGCTGAAACTTGATGGCATTTCCGAGCATTCATAATGACAAATACATATAAAGTTTGTGAGGCTGTTCCTTTCATCTCAACGTTCAAGGAGCATGACGGCAATTTGTTGATTAGAAATCATCCAACTTACGAATGCCTGGAAATCAAATTAAAATGCTGTGATTTCACTTTGATTCTAACCATACTGGCATACCAATTTGATTTGGTTTTTGCATCCAAATTCACCCTTAAGTCTTGTTGTTGATAAATCTCACATCCAAACTCAGTTTGATGCGATTCTTGATATTCAATTTCATGGATGATATGAAAGAATTTTCATGTATGAATAATCCTTTTAATTTTGACTATGCAAAAAAAATGACTAACAGCCTGCTGGTTGAGTAATTGAATTTCCTCTTCTCTTGAACTCTGAAGAATCAGCTCAGCACAAATTTTGATTCTATACACGTTTGATGTTATCTTAATACTGGAATTAATACAGTTCATTTGGAGTGTCTCATAGGTGAGATTTCAACTTGCGCCATTGGCCTATCTTACCTATAGGGGCCAATAATGCAAATGGGATGTTGGCATGCGATCCTTCATTCTAAAAAGAAAATTGTAAAATAGGAAAGAAGAATGTTTGAAACTCGTTTCTCCAATACAATCTTTTGGCATTTATTCACATGTGATTCCCCAATTTGATCTTTGACGTTTTATTTGAAATCAAATTTTCCTTTGCAATCTAAAAAACTTGTTATCATTTTATGTTCAGGGATTGTTTGAAGGTTTAAAAGCTTATAGAAGTGAAGAGGATTGCATTCTTCTTTTCCGTCCAGAGGAGAATGCAATGAGGATGAGAGTAGGTGCAGAGAGAATGTGCATGCCTGCACCTAGTATCGAACAATTTGTGGACGCTGTAAAGCTCACTGTTTTGGAAAATAAACGCTGGGTATTGGTTCATCCTCTTTTCATATATTTATATCTCAAATTTTCTACATATTTGCTGCCGCTCTGTTCATCATTGGTTCTAAATTTTACCTGCAGGTTCCTCCTGCGGGGAAAGGCTCTCTATATATCCGGCCATTGCTCATGGGAAGTGGAGCTGTTCTTGGCCTTGCCCCATCCCCTGAATACACATTTTTAATTTATGTTTCACCTGTTGGAAACTATTTCAAGGTTTGTTAAATTACACATCTTTGCAAATATTCTGGCGCTTGAGTTCGTAAACAATAGTTCTTCTCTTGGTGCTAGTTTAGTTTCTCAAATCAATTATTGTGGGTGGATAAAAGTCAAGAGGGGCTTCTTTATGCCCAGTATGTAGGAGGAATCCTACTTTTTTGTGGTTGTAACTCATTCTCTATGCGTGTGTTCTAGTAAGTGAAGTACATCAATATTTTCTTTAAGAAAAAACAATTTTGGATGATATTATTTTTCCTGTGATACTATCTCATCAGCTTTTAGCATTCTGTCAATTGATGCCAGGAGGGCTTGGCCCCAATCAACTTGATTGTTGAGAATGAATTTCATCGTGCAACTCCTGGTGGAACTGGAGGTGTGAAGACCATTGGTAACTATGCCTCTGTAAGTTGAACTCGTAATCTTTATTGTTTCCATTGTGAAGATTGTACATTGATGTCCTTTGGTGCAACCTTGCATTCTCAATTTGATAGACATTGTTTTATTCTTCTATTCACTATTTCTTGTGTAATATTGTCATTATGCAAATATTATTAGATCTGTGCAAGTAGCTTTTCAGGTTCTGTGCATTGGTGAGATCTCTAATTTGCCATATCAGGCATTATTGGAAATGTCTGCTTGTGGACATTTTTGCGGGACATTGGTTGATTGTTTTTCAGCTTTATTTTGTTTTCAGGCAAGTTGTGTTTGATTGGTTCATTGTATATGTAGGTTCTCAAGGCACAAACTGCAGCAAAAGCCAAGGGTTATTCAGATGTTTTGTACCTTGATTCAGTGCACAAAAGATATTTAGAAGAAGTTTCATCTTGTAATGTTTTTGTTGTAAAGGTATATGAGCAATCAAAGCCAGGTTTCTTTTAACCCCCAAATTTTGTTTTATTTATTCTTCACATTAGTGAAAAGGAAAGCAAAAGAGGTGGAATGATGGTCAGATCTCATAAATATGGAGAAATATGCAATGCGAAACATGGCTATATGTAATGATTTTTTGGCAACTCTAATAATCAATGCGCAAAGCAAGGAAGGCTTAGATGATGTTAATGATGATGAAATCATGCTGGCAGAACAACACCTTCAAACATGCAAAAGTTTTGGCACTCTCTAAATAGCTGTCCGAAATACCATTGATCAAGAGTTCCTGATGAATTTGGTTCAAGGGAGAGTTGGTTCTTGATCCTTCACCCCAAAAATTTGGGGAATTGGATTCACTAGATGCATTCCTCACTTGACATGGGATTGCATGGGTTCAAGGTGTGATTGCTTTTCGTAAAATAAGGAGAAGAAAGATGTTTCCTTCACCCCTTATCCCTGGTTCAAATGCAAAACTTGTGATGGTCTACCACCTTTTATGATGACCAATTTTGTTATATAGTTCTAATTATATGTGAAATTTTCTATTGTCTACCATGCATAATGGTGACAAATATCCAGGTTGTCATACCTCTGTTTCCTACTTCCAATGCATGTGTACATGACTTCTTTATGTGCTTTTGTCTTCTTCTTGCTTAGCTGTTACACATGTGAATGTGAACTGCTCTCAATCTGTATATTAATCTGTTCCGGGAAAAGGTTCATTTTGAACTTCATGCAAGTCTATTGATAGTTTGATACTGTTCTCATGCTAGGGTAATTTTATTTCGACTCCAGCAATAAAAGGGACTATACTACCTGGAATCACAAGGAAGAGTATAATTGATGTTGCTCGCAATCAAGGTTACCAGGTAGTATTTCTGTAGTTAGGAATTTCTGGGTCGTTCATGAATTTCGAAATATGCTACTGGCTAAATTTTTTACATCGTGTATTTATCTGTCCACTTATTTAGAAATTCGGAAATGTCAGCTCTCTCATGGTTGATTCCTTTTAATTGGCCTGATGGAATTGATTTAGCAACTCTTTTGCTAGATTTGTCTGAAAACTTATTTAGCCTTTGTTTCTTTTCCAACTCTATTTCTTTGTCTATCATTGTCCTTTTAGCCATTGCTTTGCCATAAGGACAGCATTTATTGATGCATCATTCTTTCTCTACGAAATGGTTTATGTAAATCACATTTTTATTTAGTTGTCTACTTTCCCGAAAGGATTAAGCTAACTTCTCTGTATCAAGATTGAGATGGTTTTGCTATTAAAATTTTAAAATTGTGCCAAAAATTGGTTTTCAGTTGCATGGCTCAGTTGATGGACAACTGAGGTGGTCGACACCAAAACTGTGCATTTTTGTCCAAGTCTTGAAGCTTACCAGTGTTTTACTGCAAAATAAACTTAATTTTGTAGGTAGAGGAGCGACAAGTGCGAGTCGAAGAATTGCTTGATGCTGATGAAGTCTTTTGCACTGGAACAGCTGTTGTTGTGTCTCCTGTGGGCAGTATAACTTACCTAAACAAAAGGTATATCTCTTATTATTTGTCGTTTCTGCAGTTTATATTTGTTCTTTGGAATAGCTAGATGTCTTGTCTTTTCCAATGGATAGCTATTGGACGGTTTAGTATCACAGGTGTTGATGGCATGATTATTTTTCGACTAGTGGTGGTTTGGAAACAAATGTTCCTGTTCTTTCTTCCTTTTATCTTCTTCTTCTTCTTCTTCTTCTTTTTTTTTAAAAAAAATATTTTCCTTTAACCCTTTGAACAAGATTCATAGCGTTGTGTAATTTGCCACCTAGATCCAAGTCCACAGTGCTATTGTGGTTTGAATGCTGGAGTTGTCTGGTTCCCTCACTTCCCACTCTGGGCTCACATGTATTTTAATTCATTTTGTCAAAGTACCTGTCTTCCAAAATAATTATATTAAGCACACCTAGCTATTCAAGTTTAGTATCTGGACATGGAGTGGTTATTTCCATGGCAGCTCTAAGAGGTGAAGAGATTAGCTAATGCTGGTCGAAATGAACTCACCATCTGGCTCGGATATCCCCACTGCCAATCTTGGCTACTGTTGTTGAACCAGATGGAATGTGACTTTGCCTGTTGGCAGTTGATGAGCACCCAAAAGAGGAGCATTTCTGTAGCTGTTCACAGGATCTCTTGAATTGTGCATAGATGCTTTAAATGCTCTATGATATTTGGATACACATTTCTTTTGGAAATCATTTCCATGTGGGTGACGATCCAGTGCACCTAGGTGTAAAACCTACTTTTTATTTTTTTATTTTGGAATTTTTTTTATAGAATTGTTAATCTAGGTGATTTGATCCATATAATGAGTTTGTCCATTTTTAAAGATGTGTATATATATTTTTTTGGATTTTTAAACTTGGGTATTTGACTAATTTTTAAAGGATTAGAAATGACTAAAGTTTGAAATTCTAAAAAGAAATAAACACATCTCCAAAGTTGGTAAAAATTTGGTATATGGATTAATTATTTTGATAACAGATTAAATGCATTTTTTAATTGTTATATTTACAACTTATCCAAAAGTACATTTTTTAATTCTTGCTCAATAGATTTTTTTTTTACTCCAAGAGTAGGAGACCATGTTTTTAATACAAATGCGAGACACGAGCTTCCTTCAATAAATGGGAGACTGAGCACTCCCTCTATTGGTGTAAACTTGGGTCAATGGCACAAAGGCGAGGATGTCATCTAGCTGGGTTATGCCCTCTAGTGGCAAATTAAATACACTTAAATTAATAGTTTTATGAAAAAAATTCGAAAAATAAGAAACAGAGTTTACACCCGGGTGCATGGAAGTTGCACTGGATCACGTCCTTCTGCACGCTTGCACATCACTACATTCAATTCTGATTTTAAGCTCGCATGCAGGGTGTCATATGGAGAGAGAGGCGTTGGAGTGGTCTCTCAAAAACTTTACTCGGCTCTCACAAGTCTCCAAATGGGACTTACAGAGGACAAGATGGGTTGGACCGTTAAATTAAACTAGTTGTAGGTGTCATAAGATCTGTAGAAGTATCCATTTTTCATTTTAGTTTAGTCCTTGACGCTAAGATGAAAGTCCAGGGAATGTTTGGACTATCCAGTGGTGCTTTCAGACGAAAGTGAATTGAATGTTTAGAACTGTGCTTTTAGAAGCCCGCATAATTTTCTAGCGAGTTTATTTTTACCAAATGATAGCAATGTAATGTATTATATCCTCGAATATTATTAGTTGATTTGTCAAAGTCGCTGCTTGCATTTATACATAAAATAAAGAGAACGCCAAGCAAGTAGGGAGGGGGCTACCTAAAGAGAGACACCTTGGTAACGCGAACTTAAGTCATAAAAAGAGTTGTAATTTAGCAAGGTTTACTAATCCACTGAAATATCAGGAAGGATGCTTCCTGTAGGCTTTACTGTGATGTTTTTAAAAGATGTCAACGGATCATCATGTTTATATCTTTAATTATTATATTTAGCAAAGAACATAAAAATGATTTCACTAAAAGGCTAAGGTGGGCAATAACCATAGAATCAGTAGATAACACATGCATAATTTCATATCAGTAGATAACACATGCATAATTTCATATTTTGGTGAACCTTTCCTTTTGATACAGAAATAACAAAATTAGGTATTAGCATTATAGGAGGTGGTGTTACCTTCTACAGTATCCACACGAAATGGATTCAACGTTGCGTAAAATTGACCCCCTCCGAATGGTGAATGTGCCCTTTCTTATGTACTCTGGGTACATAGGTTTCTTACATAGGCTTGCTCAAAAAGTCTCCTTGACAAAATATTGCAACAGTATCTGCTTTAGCCAGCACTAATCATATATCAACAGCACAACTGATTGAACATGGTAATTCACGTGTCAGCATGCTATCATCAGATTATCCAACTCCTCTCACCACCAGTTGAAAATGACCAAAAACGACAAAAATTGGCGTTTTTTTGTTTCTATGTGCCCCCGAGTCCTGACCACTCGGGCTCCAAAATATGCCACGTCTATCTAGCTATCATCTGTAGGCATATAGCATGCCATGCATGTCCACTCACCACCACGTGTGGCTGCACGGAAAATGTCTCCATCCTCAAGTCAGTACTTTAGAAAAAAAAGAAAAAAGTCTTTTGCAGTGATCTAGTGCTAATACTGGAAAAATGGCAGCATGATCGCATGGTTTAGGCGACGCAAGTCAGATTGCCAGCTAATGTCAAAGACTTCTTCTTCTTCCTTACCCACGCATTGGTTTGGGCCCTGGAGGCATTAGGCATCGTATACAACCAACAGACTGACTGACAGACTGACCCCATTCCATAAATGATATAAAATGACATTTCTTCTGGTTCCTGTCTCACTCAACCGACTCTTAACCAACCGCCCGTACAAGTCTGCTATCCAGGCAAGATGAAACCCAGCCCAGCGATCTAAAGGGGACGTTTTGGTAATGCACGTGGGGGAGATTTCATGGAAAATGTACGGCCTCCATATTTTTCGACTAATTATTTAATAATCTAACCATTCTATTAGAAAACTTTACTTCTATAATTCAATCATTTTTCCTTTCAAGTACCTTATTTATTTCAATTTTACCTTTATTATTTCATATTAATCACATTAATATCAAAATATTCCTTTTTTCATTTCTCATCTTATTTCAAAATCTCACTAAAATTAACATTATCAAACCTCCCCCAAATGTATCACTGTCATGCCAATCCTGCCTTATCAATTTATAATTTTCATTTTTTTAACTAATTAGTTGCAATCCCGGTTGGTTGGCATGCTGGTGGATTTCTCGGCAATATCGTGTTACACTCCAATGGTGGGAATTTGGTTGGGGGCTTGGTCTTCCATGTAAATAAGAGAGAGTTTGTTATCTCCTATATGAATTTTTAAGCTTTATTGTAATATGAAATGAAATATAATATTGTACCCTTCCTCAAATTTTTGTTTTGATTTTTTGGATAGTCCCATTCAGCCATCTCTGCGGCGGGTTGCAGTTGTATACATCCGGGTGCATTGAGCCTCCATGCACCCGGGTGTATACAACTATTTTTTTTTTTTTCAAAATTTTTTATACAACTGTTAATTTAAGTGTATTTAATATATGTATCAATTTTTACCAATTTGGAGACTTTTAGATATTTTTTTTAAATATATACTGATTTTTAAAAATCTAAAAAAAAATCTAAAAGTCTCCAAAATTGGTAAAAATTGATACGTACGTTAAATACATATAGATTAACAGCTTCATAAAAAAATTAAAAAAAAAAAAATGTAGTATACCTCAATGCACCTGGGTGCAATACGATTGCAACCCCTTCGCGGCTGATCACCCCACCATTCTCCAATCGGGGCAGTCAGAGATGTACTGCTGCATGCATGCCGTCCTTCAACATTTGATGGGTGGTCCTGTTTCTGCGTACCAAACTCTTACTTTATTTTATTTTTTATTTTTTGGGTCACAAGTTATGTTATTGTTTTTGGCTATCCCGTGGCCAATAAAACATCTAGATTTCGGATCTAACCCAAAATTAGGAGGTATTAGCGAAGATAATATCAATGCGTTCTGTAAGAATAACAAGCCTTATTGGTTGGCATGCATAATCTGTGGGCGATTGAGAAGACTTAGCCGTCAAATAATTACGGCCTAAGTTTAAAATGAGGATTCAGCAATTTTTCAAATCGAACCAATCAATCATACAGTGGCATCCATCTATCCATTGACGTGGAGCTTGTTAATTAATTAACATTTAACAGGCTACAGGGATGGATGCTGTGGCCGCAGTCACTTGTCAAATTACTAACAACGACGTGCATGTGATCCGTGCCTCAAGGTCGTCCACCACTCCACCTTGACTTCCCCCAACACACTCCTGAAAACGACTCCACCAGCCCAAAAAAAATGTAAGTGTCTAATCTAATATATCCCATGAATGTATATATTTCATGGATGCACATATATTTGTATTTCATAGGATTCAGAACTTTTTGAGTCCTCCACATTTTCGTCTTCTGGCTGTGTCATGTCATTGTCAAGTAAAATTACATGCAAGTAAAGCCAGCTGGATTCGGTGGGTAGCTCTCACTGTACACGTGTGACTTATCGATACGGATGGGGGGGGGTATGCCAAAGCTCGGAACTTTGAATATTTATGAGACCAAAGGCATATTTGTCTGCGACATTTGGAGTTGGGTTTGTGTAGAAACAGTTGCACGCCTTTATAACATGTTTTGATGAGTTTATTTTTTAGGTGCATGGAGCATGACACTGATGACCTACCGGATTGACTTGTTGCATGCTGCAACAGGTGTCTTGCGTCTGTCCATGGGGCATTTTCTCTTGAACAATCAGATTTCAGCTATATTGCATGGATGTTTTTCTTCGGTTGAAGGTGGGTTATGTCAACAGCTACATAGGAAAAGCCTCGATGGGAGTTGGGTTTAGCTGGATCAGGTTGAAGATTTTGACAATCTGATTTCAAACATGTAGGCCCATAAAGGAAAACATGAGAGAGAGAGAGAGAGATTGTTTATTGAAGTGGGTCTGTGGGTGTCCCACCAAATAGACCCGAGCCGTGTTCGTAATTTAAAAAATCCCGTGCGTCTTGTTGCCTTCAATGCAGTAAAAGCATTGGATGAAAATTTCTAGCAAAGCTGCCCGTTGTTGGACAATTGTTTTCTCTAGAGATTAGGGATGCATGCTGGCTAGATTGGATGAAGGGATAGGCTGCCATTGTTGGGTTCAAACGGATGGGGCCTACCTTTGATCACTTTTCGCCTCTAAATAAAGCTGGCGAGAGCTAATAAGTGTATGTATACTTATATGAATCCCAGCTGCCAGATGGTATGACTTTTCTAATCTGAAGAACTTGTTCATGCTCCGCTTTCAACCATGAAAAAAAAAAGCCCGTTGGGCTTTGGCGTCATTGGTTGACATTTTGTGATTTTATGTCACAACATGCTAAAAACCAAAAAAATTGCATATAGATGGAAAGGCTACACTGTCATTAGTCATTTATGATTATTTATATGTATAGGCATTTTCCCTATGAAACTTAGTGACCCTTGGGGTTTTCTCAATTTTTTTTTTCAAAGATACATGCCGTCCATCATTTCCTCCTCCATTGATATTTATATGATATAAAAATTATGTTAATTATATCTGTATATAATCCATAGGAAGTGTAAATGCATGAGGTTATCTATAATTTTATTTTGAACATCACATTTAAGCTAAGCAAATAGTTTTAAACTAGTTCATGATTTGAAATTTTTTATAACATCGAAAAAATTGAAAAACCTAAAGTATTGCAAATTGTACAGGGTTCATAGGAGAAAAACTCAAAGAAAATAGGAAGACGATCAATTGGTACATGTACCATTATTACTTATTATAAATTATATTATTTCTCTAATTAAAAAGTGGCTTTTTAAAGTACAAACCACCAATATTATTCATTGATGTGCATACTTTTATAGTGCAAAAATCGCATGCAGCGTAAACCTTTATATTATAAAATCTAAAACATCATATGAGAGTGAATGTAACCATTAAAATTTAAAAATAAATTTGAATTTTATACATACAGAAGGATAATATTTATAGCTTAGTTTTTTAAATATTAATTTTAAATTAAAAATTGATTATTTTATTTTAACTTATCGTGGTTAATATACCACTAGATCGCTTCTCAAAAAATAAATTGGATATGTTAGGGCACATGTTGCTTAATAAAACGGGTTTTACATTAATGATGAAATCAAAATTCAGTTATTTATATTGTTTAACATCATTTGTTTATTGCCACCAAGGGTGTGCCTTAGTGATAATTCATGTGAACCCATTATTAGTTGGACATGAGTTCAACTCTTACCTTCCCCATTAAGGTGGTGTACGCCCCTTTGGTGGAAGAAGTATTTGTAGGTTTTCTCTTATGTGTGATGATATTGAAAATTTTTCTTAATTGTGCGAGGATTATGAATGTGCTTAAATGTAATACAAGTCTTCATAATGTGTATAAATACCCATAAAAACATCATTTGTTTGTTCATGGTATCAACAAAAAATTAGTTCAATCAGAATCATAATCTTAGGCGGGGCACATATAATTAAATACATAATCATATAACTTATAAAAACCCTCATATCCATTTGCATATGAATTAGAATATTACAATACTTTATATAATAATTTATCCATATGCAAAAATGATGCATTTAACAGTTTAAATGTTGAATTAACAACTTTAAAATTTATAATTAACTAAAAAATCTTATTACATTGGTTTTGCACCTGTATAAGATAGCAGTCCTGATTCAATGCTTGCTTGAAATTTTAATGTACCACAGCCTAGCTACCGTCCAGCTAGATACTTCCTTATCTCGGCCATCCACTCAAACGGCAGGAATTTCACATTTTTACCTAGCTGCCTTTTTTACACATTCACCCCATGTTTAGAGAAAAATCCAAAATACGGAGAGTAGAGAGACCGCAACGGAAGCAAAAATCGGCCAACGAAGTCAAGCGGGAGCTAATCGGAGATGCGGTTGTTGCGGAGACTGAGGACACGGCGGCAAGAAAGGCGGTCGACTGAACAAGCAGACATTGTTTGTGAAGAAGCAGGTACTTTTGCAAAAAAGTTGCTGGGTCAAAAGGTTAAAAGTGCAAGTGATTGCCTAATACAGTAATACTTGACAAACATTTTTGGATTAGGTTTTTTGAAAGTATGAAAATAAAATCTATGAAAACCGATTCTCATTGAAACCCATCATCTCCACCTCTAATTTGCAAGTCGAGCCATCAAAATAGCCATCAATCCTATTCCTGGCGATTGTCCATTCGCTAGCAACACTAGAAATCAATCATCCCTAACCTCTCCGCCCTTTTTCCATTTTGGGGAAGAGAGAGAATCGAAGTTTGGAGGAGGGTGTACGAGCTTTGTGCAGGGTATCTATATTCTCGGAAGATTTTCTTTTCCACTAAACAAGCAGGTACTTTTGCAAAAAGTTGCTGGGTTAAAAGGTTAAAAATGCAACATTTAAATCAACAACTCAGATAGCGCCTGCGAAAATGAACGGAATTATAGGCAGTGGCGCATTGAATCGGGACGGGTAAGATAGTACTTTGCCAAAGGTTTGGATTGGATGAACCTTGGTCAATTTAATTTAGATCTGTTGGTGGCCCAGCGAAACTTTGATCTGTTGGTAGGCTCAATTTCATTATTGTGTGCTCTAATTAGGATGCAACCTGAAACACACTAGTACATCCCAAAATGAATTTTGTCAAATATTTTTTTAATTATTATTATGCACACTGTGACATTTAATATTACACATCATACCTATTCATAACTTTCACACTTGGAGAGACATTTTTGTAAATACTCCTACATTTAAAGGGGACAACCGTAAGTACCTTTATTAGCAAGGGGACTATATTGCCTCGGTGGCAATTTTGTCAAATATTGATAATGTTACGGAGAGTCCAAATTAAGTGAAGGCGCAGAACTTAATGTATGCACCGCTGGCATTTCAATTTAAATATCTTTCTACACTGGAAACAGTTTCAACACTTGAAATTGGTTGGCAGTGGGTTAATTTGGCTTGTCATTGTCAGTAAATAATGTCAGGAGATGAATTCGAGAAGAATCCCACTCTTGCACTGCACTTGTTTTCAAAATTAGAGAGATCAATGTAGAAAAACACCCATGTTATTAAAATCACAACTTGTTGACGGCAAACAGGTCAAATTTATGACGCCGATGACGTGACACTCCACTATAGAGTCCAGATGACTGCCTTATGATCCATTGCCAAAAATTGAGCTGTGCTACCTTGCCTTTTCCGGTCCCACAATTATTCAGAAATTGGTGAAATTTTTTTATTAGTATATATACATCGTAACATTTGATATTATAATCAAGTATATTCAACCTTCACCCAATGGATGAATTTTTTCTATAAGTATCTCCATAATAAGGAGGAAACCAGTAAACACCCCTCACATAGGAGGAAATTAATAAAACTCTACAATTGTAGGGACTGGGATTTGATCTCACGCCAAATGCTTGGAATGCATTTTCACCCACAAAACGTACTACCGAGTCGTTGGCCTGGTGGCAGAGATTGGTGAAACTTGAGTCGGGTTACTTGGAATAATGGCGTAATTTATCTATTTTCTATTTGTAAAAAGTTTATCCTATCTTATCCATTAATTGGTTCAGTTCAGTGTACCTTACTCTACCTATTTCAAGGTCGAATTAGTTTTATTTTTTTTTTGTTTCAAATTAGTTCTTTCACTACTTAAATACAAAATTGAAAGAAAATATTACATATCTCTTAAATAAAATATTAGTGTGCTATTACATGTATACAACCCACAATACACACAATGTTCACTTTTATATACATATTTGTTACATTTATAGAAAAAAATGACACATCCAGTTATCTAAATTCAAAGGCGCATCATCATCTATACATCCTAAAAGAGAGAATTACTTTAAAAAATTTCTATAAGAGAGATCTTGCTTCACAGGAAATGGTTGAAATTCAATGTCCACAAACTCACATTAAAAAACACATCTCTCCAATGATTGTCACTGACCATGCTATTAAATACATAATTATATATCTATAAATTTAACTATCTATCTATTATGATACCCATATTTGTCAGTTCCGGATACCAAAGCTACATACTCTACTTTACCCTATTTAGAGGGGGTTGATAATTTTTTCTACCCTATCATGTCCATGATAAATTTTTTACTCTATCCTATCTGATCTTGGATCCACTGCGTGGGTATCCACTACCCAAGTTGCACTCCTATTTAAAGATCACATCTATGCCACATAAACTGTTCCAAAATATTTGTAAAACCTAAGCTGCATGGGTTTTTAACACCTATTTGATCTTCTTCTTCTTACAAATTTTGGGTCAAAACAATATTGGTCGGATGGAATCCAATTCAATTAATGTATGTTCAAATGTATATATTTTTGATTTCATGTATATTGAAATACCTCGTTTAACAGGAACAACGATATCATATTGGAAACATTATTTACTTCATAAAATAAAAAATTATTTGAGAGTAAGCATGCATATTTTAAGATATCATTCAACAAAATTTATGTTTAGCGACCAAAATTTGTTGCCAAAATGGTCCCCAACGGTGTGTCGGCCAATGGTGCGTTGCTCGTGCTTACACGCCGTCAGGGCATGATTGATGTCGCAATAAGTTATTGCTTTTTTTTTTTAAAAGATCAAAATCGTTCTAGCGTACCCATAAAAAAAAAATGTTCTAGCGTATTCTTTTAAAATGAAAATTTAGTTCTAGTTCTTTACAACTTTATATAATTTCTCAACTCATCCGGCAGTAAATCATATTATTTTATTATATATTTTTTATAAGCCTTTTAATTTAAGCATATTTAATTTGTAAATCAAGTTTTATTATTTTTGAAGAGATTTTCCCAAATACGTCAACTACATTTTATTTTAATTCCAAATATAGCTATAACATTTCTAAAGTTCTAATTAATATACCCACTATATTTATATTTAATCTACAAAATGCACATTCCGTGAGTTAACGCCATTCGTTAATATAAAAAATTATTAATATGTTTTTCAAATTTAGGACAAGATTAGAAAAATTAAACTTCATAACTCACTGATGGCCTAGTTATACATGAGTTATAAATTTGTTTTATTTTCTTACTATTTCATTTCATCATTTATTATTTTATAAAAAATGTATTTTGTATATTTATAAAACTTTATATAACTAACGGTTTCTAGTGGAATGAACATTTTTGGGATTAAATACAAATATAGTGTGTATCTTTGAAATTACAAAAACGTTATTGATATATTTGATATTAAGGACAAATGTAGTGAATATATTTAAAAAAACTCTCTTTTTGAATTTTTAAATATAAGGTTAAAATAACTAAAAATACATTTATATTTAATAATCTAAAAATAAACATATACATCTCTAAAAATGATAAAACTTGATTTATAAATTAAATATACTTAGATTAATCAGTTTAAAAAAACAAAAAAAACAAAAAGATTTAGAAAAAGGGTGGTATGAGGCCGGCCGGCCGCATGTGATCATTTTGGCCGATGTGTATACATATTGAATTTTATCTAATGAAACGACTACTGGTAGCTGCAGCCAGCATAACTCCGCCGGGTTATACCCTTAATTAATTAATTAGCATCAAAGTGAGGAAAGTAAGCGACGGTATTTTATCTAAATTCAAAGAGAACATGCAGAGGTTTTGATTGGCCAGGTTGGAAAAAAACAAAAGAGGGAATTCCATTCCATTCGGCCTTGAGAATTGAGATGATGAAGGCGGCTTTGTCCCATTATAACTTTTGCAGCCCAAGCGGGGATTTAACCCTGACCGTGAGAGGTTTAGAGCTTGAGGTGCGTCACCGCGTGTACGTTTTACGTTTTCAACTCCACATATGAAATAATTAATTAAAACCTCTGAGGTTATATGCGCTTTGGAAATTGGAATTTGAATTTGAACGCGCTGAGACAGCAAACCAGCAAAATGGAGTGGCGGGCCATTCAATGAATGCATCATTTCAGATTCTAGTCTAGGAAAGACAATGAGAAAAACCCCAAAAATCTTCTCTTACGTTTTCTAATTCCCTTTTTAAAAAGGTTGGTGCCTCATCTCTTTACTTAGCCCTCCACCTCCATTTTCTATTAATAAATCTGTTCTCCCTACCTTACACCATTTGCACTTGAAAAATGTCATACATACATGCATACGTATCGGCCCGTTGCCATGTCACCTACCTAAGCTCGCTATTTAGTGCAAATATAGAGATATGCTACGTTGTAGACCGCTGCAATTGAGGCTCGCACGATCGATCATAAAATCGAAGTCCAGCCCATTCACTACGGTTATAATAATTATTTAATTGAATAACCAAGTTTTGTCAAATTCAAAATATGTGCTTCGCTACATCTATATACACGGTAATGCTTCAATGCTTGCCTAAGTAATGAGCATAAATATGCAAAGATAAAGTTTGGTTAGGCCGACCTAAGTAAAGGCTTACTTAGACCGGCTTAAAAAACATATTCCTAGGCATTTTTTTAAAGTTTTTTCATAAACAGCTCAGAAAATTACGAGAATGCCACTTTCTTTAAAAATTAAAAATAAATACTTAAAAATATCTAAAAATGATAAAACTTAATTTATATATTCAATACACCTAGCTTAACATGTTTATGAAAAAACACTTAGGGTGTGTTTGTTTGGAGCAAAAAAATATAAACCGAAACTTTTCAATCCAAAACTTTTTACTCTCAACCAACCGAGGCTAGCTCGGTTGGTGGCTGTCGGTGGCGCAAAGCTGTGCGCGGCAGTTGGTAGGAGTTTCGAATCTCCATTCGCGCTCAAGATTTCGGGCGGACAAAAAATTTGTGGGAGCAAAATGTGGTCTCCCGGATGGATGGAGTGTGGGAGCAGGGTGGTCTCCCAGATGGTTGTTGGAAGCTGTGTCTTCCTTATTCTTTCGTGGAGCCGTATCTCCAGATTTCTTTGGGAATGTGTGTCCCTTCTATTTGTAAGAATGTCTCAGATCTTCAAGTATAATATGTGTTGAGATGTATGTAATTGTACCAATCAAAAAAAAAAAAAACTTTTTACTCTCCATAACTACTCTATTTTTTAATTATTTTTTCACAATTTCCTATACAAACTATCCTACTTTTCAATCATTTCTACGCAACTAACCATACAACTAACCTATCTATTTTAACTTTATTCTCTTTACTCCTCATCATTACCCCTATTATATCACATCATTTTTTATCTATTTGATAACTTCTATCTCAAAAACTTTTCATCAAAAGTTTTACTTTCAACCAAATACACCCTTAAAAAAATGTCTCGAAATATGTTTTTTAAGCCAACTTAAGTAAACCTTTACTTAGGCCGGCCTAACTGGATCACAACTCTAATATGCAAGCCTAAGTAAGATCTTTATATATATACATGAAATTTTATTTTAATTTTAAATTATTTTTATTTGAATTTCAAAAAATTAAAAAATCAAGCATTTTTATGTGCTAGTCTTGTGTATTTTATATTTGAATCATTTTTTAACGTTTTTCATATTTTATATGGGCTTATGTGTATTTACTTCATTACTAAATTTTACCATTTTAAGATTTTATTATATATTTTTTTTATAAAATTTTGAAATAAAAATTTTCTCCCATCTCGCGTTTCCCACACAAGAAAAAGCGTAAAATTTTATAAGAAAATATATAAATAAAATTTGATCCATGAACTAAATACATGTGGGCCAACACAAAAATAGAAAAATAAAAAGCATCAAAAATATAAAATACACGAAATGGTTACTTTAGCTAAATAACAACCGGTTGTATAATATCATAATCCATATATTTAGATTTGACTATAGGCTTATTTGGTGTAACTTCTCGTTAGAAGCAAAAGCTTAAAGTAAACTTTTTTTTTCTTTTTTTTTGAAAAAGCCATGGTTCTAGCTTTTATGTATTAAATATCTCTGAAATGGACTTATCCGTAGTATAGCCAAATAGGTCTACACGTATTTTGAGAATAAAAAGCGATGTGCTTTTTGCTTAACATCGGGCCAAATACACCCTACATCTAGTATTTAATGTTCCCATTATTATAATTCTATACCTAAAATAGCTATTAGTGTTTATAGTCAACTCTAAATTGTTGCAGTATATGTTAGCTTTGGTTGCAAAGAAGGCAAAAAGAGACTCGATTTGAGCAATTGTTACCACCCTCAAGTAGTTTTGTACATATAACTAAGAATGGGATGCAAAGAGGTGCTGGTTTGCACTATTGGTCAACTTGTTAACCATTAATGTAATGGTTAACATGCTAACCAACTTACATGATTGTCGCCTTACGACTGTTTATGAATTGCCTGTGAATTGTTCTAATCCGCGTTCTCAAATATATATAAAGCCGAACTGATGTATTTGTTGAATACAAAAAAAAAAAAAAAACACTAGCTGATTCTGATGAAGTTTATTGTAATGGGTGGTAATTTTATACAGTTGGGACGAACGTAGAAAGAAGCAAGTTTTGGTTGGATAAAAAAACGTTATCTAGGGGTGTGCATGTGAAGTTTTTTTTTTTTATGTATTTTTTTAAATATCTAATTCCCCTATTCTTCTTTAACAATTGTGTGAGATTTTGATTACCCAGCGAATCTCTATACAAGAGCATGTCTTGTAATTCCGAAAGAAGGGACCGAGTTGGATGTAGGCCAGCAGTAAAGATGCTGAGCAGTTGGGTGGCAATTGGAAGAGAAGAATGGACGTTTGGTAAAAGAAGGCAACGGCTCCCATTGAATGCACACTGGTGGGCCATCTGATGGACGATGGGAGAACACTCCTTTTCGGATCATCAGGATGTTTTCGCTGTTTAGTCTCAGGCTCACAAAGTGGAACATGCCTGAGGCCCTGAAATTTGATCACTTCCACTGGTATTCTTCCCGTGTCCCTTGTGTTTTTTCCCCTGACAATGATATATAGTATATATAAATGATGATTAATATTCTTCTACAATATTTAAGGAACATCTGCTTACACATGTTGACAGTATTATATTAGTGCGATGCAGAAATACGCATCACAAAGTCTCTACCAACTAAGTTTGAGAGTCATAAAACGTGGACTCTCACACAAAATATATAGTACTTCACAAAACAGCTTTCTTCTTTTACTATGTTCACCGCAAGTACACGTAGCCACCATTTCAGAGCGACAAGTAATGTGATATTTGATTAAAATTGGCCGCATTTGACTGTATGCTACCATCCTTAGGCAACTAACGCTTTGTGGCCACATTAATATCGGTAATGATTCAATACGGCTCTATGTTTACTTTTAATTCTTTTAATTTTGAATATATTTTTTAAAATATAAACTATTTATTGTATTTTATCTACGTACATTTATTTGGGCCATGCTTTAAATTCCTTTTCTATATAACCATCTTTATTTTTAATATATTAATGATTAATATAAAATTTAACCAATCTATTATAATATTTAAACTATCTAAAGTATTAGTGCCAAAAAAATCTAAAGTATTATCATTATGTGGATAAATTGTTCTTAAATTATTATTATATTCTAATACATATACAAATGGATCAAATTATTTTCCTAATTTACCCATGGATATATATTTTTAAGCAAATGTAGACCATATACATATTTTATTTGAATAAACTCAGTCTCTTAACTAAACAAATAATGATAAACACAATAAATGGATTAAATTTTGTATCAATTATAAAAATATTAAAAGAAAATGAGGTTACATAAAACCGCTTGTATATAACATGGCCCCATTTTATTTATACTTTTAAAAATTACATGCATTGCAAAATTTTATATACTATATGTTTTTAAAATTTTAATAGTTATATATTCATTTTCAAAAATACTTTTTTTTTTTTACAAAGAATAAGTTTTCAATAAAATCTTTTTTAGCAGTATAATAAAACAAGATGTGTTGAATATTAAAATGATTTAGATTTCGAAAATCTACTTTTTCCATCAAAAAGACATTTTAAAATTAGAAAATAAAGAGTAACTATGGAACCTCTATGCTTAATTAATTATTATCCAATCAATATATATGCAACTAATTTTAGAAAATAGGAGCTTCTATGCTTAATTAATTATTATCCAATCAATATATATGCAACTAATTTTAGAAAATAGGAGCTTCTATGCTTAATTAATTATTATCCAATCAATATATATTCAACTAATTTTAATTTATATGTAGCCGAAAAAGTAACTACATTTATTGTAATGTATTAGTAGTTATAACTATTTTATTTATTTATATTTGTATGCATATACTATTTGCATCCATAAAAATGGATGTCCATTTGGCTACTTAAAAGCCATTGCATATAAATAAATGCCATTATTTTTTTAAAAATTATTGCATAAATGTTTTTTTTGTTTTTCTTATTGCATATATGTTATTCTCATGTTATTGTAACTAAAACTATAAATTTTAGCAGATACTACATTAAAAATTGTTATTAAAACCTTTTATATTGATTTACTAAGTTTTAGCAGCATCAACATTAAAAAGTATTATTAGAACATTTTGCATTGGTTTACTGCAATAAGTTCTAGCTTCATCACAATGCAAATGTACACGTTATGGACGATTGCTGAACAGCATATGCATGTTAGAATCTTTCCCTTTTGCATACCCCATTGTTCCTTCTACTAATTGAAGAGGGGAACATCGCTGTTTATGTAGCATTGATCTTTTCAAAATCCTGCAATTTCAGATTGTTCCAAAAACATATTTTGTTGTATTTTTCTTTGAAAATATAAACATGTTAATTTAGTTATATTTAATCCATAAATCAATTTTTACCATTTTTGAATATGTATATATATTTATTTTGGATTTTTAATTATAGGGGTATTTAAGTCATTTTAAATTAAAATAAAAAAGGTAAAACTTGGTTTATAGATTATATATAAATAAATTAACATATTTATAATTTTTTTTTTAAAATCCGGTCTTAAAAGATCATTTGGCATTGTAACACTGATGCAACAACTAAATGGATATACAAAAATGCATTATCGTTGAATTCAGACTCAGACATCAAAATCACTGTACGTGCATGAGTAATGATTCATTGGAGTCGTTCTCTCCTTACCCTAACTGGAAATGCTTTATTTGGGGCCATCGGAAGCGATTTTGTAAAATCCAAACCATTCATTTGGCTTGAAATTGTCTTTATAACACTGCAAATTAAATTCATGCCGAGATATGTGCCTTTCCTAGCTAAGAAATTTAACGTATTTGTATTTAGTGGGGCATGATTTTATTTTTTGGTAATTTATGATTATTTTATAAGAGTGTGTCTGGTAAGTAATAAAATTTTTAATAAAAAATTTTTGATATAAAAGTTTTTAAATTGGTAGAAAATGATGTGGTATGATAGACGTAATGATGAAGAAGAAAGAGAAAAAAGTTAAAATAGATGGATTAGTTGTATGGATAGTTGCATAAAAATAATTAAAAATAGGTTATTTGTATAAGAAGATATGAAAAAATGATTGAAAAATATGATAGTCGTAGATGGTGAAAAAAATTTTATTAAAAATTTTTAGTTGAAAAAGTTTTATAATTTCGCAAACACCATAAAAGTATTTCTTAATTAAGTGTGTACTTGTTTATACTAAAAAATTTTGGAAGCAAAATTTTTTTAATCTAAAATTTTCACTTTCAACAATTATTATTTTTAAATATTTTCTTATACAATTATTATATTTCTCAATTACTTTTGTATAACTAGTCTTATAACTAGTTTATCTATTTTAATTTTATTATCTTTATTCTTTATCGTTATCTTTATCATATTTTATTATTTTCTTGGATTGAAGTTTTGTCACTACTACACGCACTCTAAATTGAATATTCTAAATTCTAAAATTTACCGGTGGTTTAGATTTCTGTAAATAACAGTGATGAGGGCATTTCGGCTTTGTGTAAAAGTGGAAACTTCTGGATTGAGAGATTACTCAATACCTTCCTCTGTAAAAAAATATATATATATGTCCCACGAGTCCAGGCCATTTGATAGTTCTCTCAAACACTCTTCTTCTATCTATGCTTTTGCGTATGACGACAGCCACATAAAAGGAAATATTCTCCCTCACACACTCGCCCACAGGCTGAAACAAAGGCAGATCAAGAAGAGAGAAGCAGACGAAGACCAACCAAGTAGGCATGGGAAGAGCTCCTTGCTGTGACAAGGCCAACGTCAAGAAGGGCCCATGGTCACCTGAAGAAGATGCCAAGCTTAAGTCCTTCATCGAACAGCAGGGCACCGGCGGCAACTGGATCGCCTTGCCTCAGAAGATTGGTACTCTCTCTCTCTCTCTCTCTCTCTCTCTCTTCCCAACAAGAAATTCATGAATTTATTTTGCTTCTTCATCTTAAGGCCTCAAACGCTGTGGGAAGAGCTGCCGCCTTCGGTGGCTCAACTATCTCCGTCCAAATATCAAACACGGTGGATTCTCCGAAGAAGAGGACAACATCATCTGCAGCCTTTACATAAGTATTGGAAGCAGGTGAGGAGACTATATCTATCTTTGCTCACCCCTTCACCATTTTTGAACTGGGTATTTTCTCTCTTCGAATTAATTAAATTCATCTCTCTCTCTCTCTCTCTCTCTCTCTCTCTCTCTCTCTCTCTCTCTCGTATGAACTGCAGGTGGTCTATTATAGCCGCACAGTTACCAGGTCGAACTGATAACGATATAAAGAATTACTGGAACACAAGGCTGAAGAAGAAGCTCCTGGGAAAGCAGCGGAAAGAGCAGGCAAGAAAGGGCTCCAACCCAAAGCAGGATGCGAAGAGGTCTAATGGGAGTCTCATGATAGCCGAGAATACCATCCATAGCCACCACCCTTACTGGCCAGATCCACCATCCTTGCCCATCTTACCTTTGCCGTCATCCAACCAAGTCCCATGTCCCCTTGATGATCACCAAGCCTCCCTCAAGAAACTCCTCATCAAGCTCGGTGGAAGATTTTCCAGTGACCATCACCTGCCATTCACCGCTAATGGGATGATCAATGTGCCCCCCACATCACAAAATCTCAATGGCGGAAATCCTAACAATCCAATCTCATCTTCCGCCCCTACGAATTATTCTGTCATGGACCTCCCCGGTTCTTCTTCATTGCTCAGCAACAGTAGCCAGTACGACTCGGATCGTATAATCATGCACATGCTGCAAGATTCCAATGGTTTCCCTCTTGAATTTGATGAGATGGTTTTTGGGTATTCACAAAGACTAGGGGTAGACTCCTTGTATGGGCTAGGAATGGTGAATGGTGGCAACGGAAATTATGACATAGCTGCTCATGCTCATCAGAGCAATTCGAGTTCTTTAAATCTCCCTCCTCCTTTCATCTCATCAGCATACGACGGCTGCCAATTAGACAGCACTACTCTTCAAGAACGCAGCAGCAGCAGCTTTGATGAAGCACGGTATCTCGCATTGCAGTGATTGTGCCATTCTGTACACGCGTGAAGATTGTAAATTTCTACTGGTAGAAAAAAAAAGTTTCTATGGATATTACAAATAAACCCGATTCGAGATTGTCGTTCCATTCATGTTTCATTTTTTTTTTTTTTTTTTTTTTTTTGTGCTTCATTTGCAAATGTCAGGCTGATATCATCTGTAGCTTTCATGCTGCTCGTAGTCATGCATATATATTCTCAGCAGTCAAAAGACTTTATATATTCTTGTCTTATCCTTCCCACTGAGATTTTGTTCCAGTAACAAGGATGGAATGGTGTGGATGGGAAAGAAAAGGAAAGGGAAAGGTTGCATTCCAATCTCTCCTCCTCGTTTTCGTTGGGGGGCGTCTCTTTTTTCTCTTTTTCCTTAATTATTTTCGGTTTCTTTTTCGCCCTGGTACTGCAATTCCTGCTTTGGTGTGGACAGATCGAGATCATTGATGATAGGAGAGGTCTCGACTCGCTGTCATGTCACACCTCCCACATGCAAGGTACGTGAGTTCCATAAATTAGTCTGGAAAGCGCATGGAAAAAGCTCATCAAGGTATGCAAGATGCTTTGGCGTTTTGGCAATACCTAGCTTGGTTTTACCTATTATAGCATCTTAAATGGCTGCATTGCTTGACTGTTTTGCTAGTGTTTTATTCTTGGGTGAGAGCTGTCAGAGCGCGTATATGCATGTTTTCAGTCATGTCATTAATTTATTAGCTACATATTAATGGCCAAGCTAGAAAGAAATGGAGATATTACCTTCCCGTATCTTCTTCTGCCCGTTATATGTATGTGCTATTAACATTCCATGACAAGTCTGTGGCGATTGAATGGTTTTGATGTGTACATATCTTCGTAATAAATATTTCTAAATATCTCTAGTTATGTTTTTCTCTAGTAAAATTTTAGGTGCTCCTGCGCTAAAGGAAGGTTCTTAATTTTTCTTTTTTGATAATAAGAAGATTCTTAATTTTAACTTCGAATCATTGCCATTTCTTCCTGTCAGTTGACTGTTCAATGACAACCAACTACACGCATTATCCTCGAATCATTGCCATTGCTTCCCGTTAGTTGACTGTTCAATGACAACCAACTACACGCATTATCCTCGATTTTCGTACTTGGTCTCGGTAAGTCCCGCAATTAATTCACTGGCAAGATTTCCATGGACTATAAGTTCCCATTGAATCGATCTTCTCTGGTTTTTGAAATACATCACTCCCCCATTTCTGCAAACGCAAATATCCATGCAATATAAATTTGATATTTTCCATTCATTTGATGAAAGATGTATAATTTTGTTGCTGTTTGTAAATTTGATTTGTTGGAGAATCCTATTGCATATTTGGCCTCGCTTCTCCTCCCTTTCCTTCAATACATGCATTTACCGTTGTATTGTATAGGGATTGTGCATTGGGTTTGTAGTTATTGACGCTGCAATCATTTTCAAGGCAAGCGAATGCGTTGACCTGGAGGCATCATGCATATACATGCATCTTGACCCCGTGAGCTCCTTAATGTTCTTTCTCTTTACTATTTTCTTTTTCTGAATTTCACTTCTGTTTTGGGTGTCTAGCAAGTTTCGTAAAAGAACATATTCATTTCGATAAGGGCTTGTTTAGATGTGCCGTTTACAAAAGATGAGAATTAATGGAATATTTACTTTAACTAATTTTATTTTCTTTATTAACAATAATAGTTTTCTTATTTTAGTCATCATTCCATGCATTTTTTGTAAGACAATTTTACTTTTACTTACTTTGTGGTCAATGCCAATATCTATCAGATTGACTTTGCTTTGTATTTCTTTTAAAGCCTTTTTTTAAATTCTCCATATTTCGTTTTTATTTACTTTATGCAATTTTTCTCTTATCATTGTCTGCATATGCCTTACTAATTTGATGAGCAGAAATCGATGGATAGCATTTTATTTTAGTTTGGACGGCTTGAAATTTTGAGTTGATTAGTTATTATTACAGCTTCCTGAGGCTTAAGTGGGGTGGGCCACACTCCCTATACATGCCTTGTAGTTGAAACAATAGGCCTATTTCGATATTCCTAGTTCAGGGCAATCTTTTCCACTTTCCATCTTTGTTGGTACAATTAATGTGGCCCACTTGACTAGTAGAAATAACTAACTTTCTATCCCGTCAATCTGGCTCACAATGAAAGACTCAGTCAAGCACTCAGTTTAATCAATTATAAGAAATCACGGAAAGGTAATACTTTCTGTTTCCCAAAATTTTTTTCCTAAAACAAGACAAGGGAGATGACCTCAAATTCTCGCAGCTTTTCCTCAAGTCCATGCTAGAAAGACAACACAGCTCACTCAACAACCCGAAATCCGGAGGAGAATTCAGCTGTGATCCATTTTCTGTCTTACCTTGTTAGCTGAACACCTGCAAATTCAATCCAATTACGCATCAAAATACACCCTAATTTCTGAAATGATTAACTAATTTGCACCCATTTCGATTTCCATAATTTAAAATTTCTCCGCCTGCTTCAATTTTAAAATTTTTCTTTATCCTCATATAATTTAATATTTTCTATTAGTTGCAAATTAGATCCTATATGATGGCTGCAAGAATATCAACTTTTAACAACGTTAATTGTATCATTATATGTATAAATTTATATTATTATATCACTGTGAGTGAGTTATAGAAGACCTTAGCCACAATTTTTTCTACTGCCACACACAAAAAAATTACTTTTTATAACATCCAGTATATTATTGTGATAGTATTTTCGAGATAAAAAATGCTAGGTGTCTCTGAAAATACGAAGCAAAATGTTGATTTTCTTGAAGGAGATTTGGATATTTATGAAGTAAATGTTCTTAGTTTAAAAAAACATTGCAAGAAAAAATCTTGTATAGCTTTTTTTTGTGAGAACATTTTAGACATAGGCTAAGTTTAATGTGGTTTAATTAGTCTACATTGTTTAAAAATAAAATCAAAAGCACACGCATTAACCCATTTTATACTAAAATTAATTTGAAAAAATTACATGAGCAAAAGCAACAAGTGTCTATGTTGCAAAAACCTAAACTAGTGTGTGAACTTTCAGCATAGTTACATTATCTATCTTGCGAAAAGTTCAGCAGACGATGTGTGAATTTTCGGAAGTGCATGGATTTGGACGGTACAAGTCAACAATAATATGGGAGAAAAGCTTAATTTCCGTGTGCTACAAGTTGCGCTACAGCAATATTCGTGAATGCATTGACACACTCACAGAGATATAGCATGCATGAAATTATTAAGAACAAGGGGTCAGGTCAATGTCATCGGACTGGCCAGAAAAAGCTGTGGATGAAATGGTGGGCGTGCGCCGCGTGCCTTTCGTCCATCAGCTACATTTTTCCTCGTTATTGCTCGTCATTGTGGGTACCACATTTTGATAATTGGCCCAAGTACTTCTAATTAGATTTGATGGCTTTCAGGGAATTCAATTGTGGGACCCGCATGCATGGTAAATTAGAGATCGCCCCATAACATGCACCTCCACGCAACATGCATAATGCATTAATTTAGAGGGATTGCCCTTTTTAATGAGTTTTACAAAGGAAAGATTTCAATCTCAATTAGGTTTTTTATTGATGAGTTTTTGAAAGCCATGCATTATAATTAAGAGCTTATCATGTTTTTGTAATGCATGTGCTTGAATCATATATATGGTTGGTCATGTCGTGGAACTCTCAGTCGTCCGGAGCCGTCTAGAATCTACATGCATCACGTACTCACAGTTGCTCTTAATTGCGTCTGACATGACTTCAGCGCGTGAATATTACCTGTTCCAAACCATATACAAGCTTTGATCGAATCTACTTTTAGACTATAGTGTAACGATGTGTATTGAAAATTAGCGAACTTATATTGGAAATAAGAAAAGTTGAGTTGAAAATTGAAAAATATTTTAAAAATTAAGAAATTATCTTAGAAACGATAACACGGATTTAATTCAGGAGTCTTATATGATTTAAAACGGACACTGTGTTTTGTTAATGGATGATGCTAGAGAATATATTACATTTTTTTTCAAAAAAAAAAATAGATTACATTTATATGATGGGTAGCCATTCATCATTTAAAAAGTTCAATTTCCCGCTTTTATCACAAGTAAAAAAATGCTTAGTTTGGGGTTGCTAATGTAATTTTGTGAAATTAAACCATTCAAATAATTTGAAGTTGTTATCTATTGTAAATCGAAATCATTCTATATATATATATATTTGTTGAATTACCTTGATTTTAAAAGTTTTAATAAGTTTATGTGTTATCAAATGATTTTAATTTATGGTATATTATGATGATTTTACGGTAAAATCTATTATTTTTCTTACTAAATATGACGCATTAAACATATTGTATCGTTTAAATCATTTCAAAAAAGAATCTTGAGACCACGCGGCCTGCCGCATGATAGCAGCCATTTGGTATAAGGATGAGTTAAAAGTTTTAACCTGAATTAAAAAATAGGATTAAAGTGTGTCAATCATATCCTAACCCGGAAAATTTCAACTTGACTTGCATATATATTCATTTATTAAAAATTAAAAATTTATGTTTCAATTTTATTATTAATTTCTTTTATAATTCTCACATTTTATATGATTAATCAAGCCGTAGTGGCGGCTTAGTCTCTTTGTTTAAATGGGGGCATCCACTGAGTTGAATTGATGGGAGAGTCTGGTCATCTTATTCTTGAAAAAATAGGAAAAGTTGTGGGAACGTCAAATGAAAAATTTGTAAGAATATTTAAGGGTTTGATTGTAACAGAAATTGAGATGAATGTAAAATATATACTAATAAAAAATTATATCAATAATATAAAAATCAATTCATCCAAAAAAATATAAGAATCAATAAAAAAATTTGCTTGGTTTTCTCAAGAAAAAACTTGCAGAAAATAATATTATTGTAGAAAAATATTTTTAAAATGCCAAAATCTATTCTAAAGTAGATATATTTTGTTAACTAATTTTTATAAAATTACGTTTGTCTTAGTAATGATGCGTTTTTTCGTAATTAGTAAAATATGAAAAAATACAATATTTGAATTTAGCATAAACGTATTTTTATGTTTGATAGGTATATAAATTCTTAAAATCATCTTATTCGATCCACATTTTGCACTAGAACCACTATCTCAAAACTAATTAAATACTAATTAAAAGTTTGTTCTAAGACTTATTGAAAAGATGAGGGTTAAATCAACTTTGTTCCGACCCAATATAAAAATAGAATAAAATAAAATTTTTAAAAAATAGGGTAAAAGTTAGACAAACATTAATCCAGTATGGCCCATCTCGATTCTTGCCCCTAAGAGAAATGTACATGACAACTTCTGTTGTAGTATATAAAAGCAATGACAACATTTCCTTGTATACAAGCAAGATCTCCATAGCTTTTTGTCGCCAATAACGAAATCCAATTCATGAAGAAAGAGGCTGCGGACAACATATGTAAGAACGTGTACCTGCACGATCAATCCATGCCATAATGCATGGGCCAAGGACTGGCTGCAAAATAATTAATAATTCAAAGTGAATGCAGGTGAATTCTTAGATATACCAATGGCACTAATAGCTTTCAATTTTGGGGTGGCCCGTACGGAAACTATCATAAGGTGGAAGATGTTGGATAAATGTTCCCCGTAATTAATTAAACGTATATATATTCTTCTAATACGCATACTGAAAGCTATTAATTTATGCAGAAAAGAGGGTTAGAATATCCCATACTAAGAAGGAGAAGAGCACAAAAATCCTCGAGCATAGCACCAAAATATGAGTGGCAGGCACATCCATTCACAAATTCGTATTCCATCCACCAAAGACGATAAAACAGCTAGCATGACGTGTGTAATTGAGGCTGTGGCCCACTTCATATATGACAAAAGCAATACGACGACTGTAGACTGCTTTTTCATGCATGTGCCTACTAAATTTTCCAAAGTGGCCCATTTATTTATTGCCTGACATGGACACACACCAAGGGTGGATTATTGATTATTGTTTTTCTTTCTTTAATTTATGTACACACCTGCTAGTCAAGTGTCACTGTTCTTGAACTGCTTCCCCATTTCCCATTAGACCAGGCATATCCAAATGCTCCATTATCCGTCTGCCTGCCAAATTAACATTCATTTACCCTCAATATCTCTAGTTTGAGGAATGTTTGGTGGAGGCCCTCACGAATAATTTGCATGCAATCTTGTAGTTTTAATGATCCACTCCGTTAATTAATTAACTATGGGTTAATATTAATAAGATCACCCATATATAGGGCTATGTACGGGTAACTGAAAAAAAAACCTACCTAGATCTTCCATTCTATGAAATTTTGATAATTTTTATTTACACCATGGCTATGTGTTCATGTCATCGTTGTTGAATTTGAAAAATTGTTAAAATAAAATACTAATTCAAAATTTGCCAAGTTTCATAAAATGGAAGACTTAAGGGGAATCCATATATCTATAAAAAAATATATTTTAACCCTATAACATTGCTGGCTATGATTCGTTATGATTCCAAAAAAAAAAAAAAAAATCCTCTCAACTCACAGCTTGCGCGGGTCAGAATGAATAAGATATGTCAAGGTCATATATTACTTCTCTCATCTATAAAACATGACTTGCGTGTCTAAACCATTCATTAATTATATATTTTTACATAGATGAGATACTGTAAGACGTATGTAAATTTAATTTTATACAGAAGTTAAAATTTAACTGGTCAATACTAACTTAATGACTATCAAACCGGTGGAGCACAACCAAGAATGACATGATATATACAGCCTTGATAGGTGGACAACAAAATCCGTCTGAAGTTGACAGGCCGATGGTTTTGCAAAAGGATGAAGAGATAAATGCAAATAGACCTTTTAGTAATTCTACATATGCTTCTGCGTATATGGGCGAATGTTTCGATGTACCTTGGTGCAAACTTCGATTTTTTATGTATTTTTTTGAAATTTTTTTATAATATTATTAACCTAGATGTATTTAACTTATGTATTAAGTTTTATAATTTTTGAAGATATATAAATAAATATATATATATTTTTGATTTTTTGAAAAGGGGGGTATTTTAGTCACTTAAAATGGCTAAAGTGCTATTGTTTTTTAAAAACTATATACATATATATATACACCTATGCAAAAATGGTAAAATTTAACTTATAGATTAAATACAACTATATTAACGATCTTATAAAAAAAATTAAAAATATTAAAAAAATTAAAATTTTACACTTTGGTGCATTGAAACATTCTCCCCTGTAGGCGTGGGGCCTGCTGCTGTGTAATCTATTTTCTGGGTAACATCACGGGCTCCCATTACTGAATTATATATATATATATATATATGGGAACCGATCCTGTGCAATCCGCTGTAAAATGGACCCCACACATATTAGATTGTAATGAAACTTTATACACTCATTTATCCATATATAAATCATACTTTAGACGGTTTAGATGTTGAAAAAACCACTTTAAACTTGATATTTACATTAAACTATTTTATTACGTTGATTTTGCACCATTTTAAGATGGAGACTACACACATGTTGGATTTGGATGAAATTTGGTATGGTAATAAAGTGAACAATTATAAATACAATGGGTGGGGTGGATTTATGGGAAATGATCAGGTGGGGCCCACAGTGCATGGACTGCACGGTGCAGTCGCATGCACTGGATCATTTCCCTATATATATATATATAGAATTCTGTTTCGGTGCAGCGTCACTGCCTGAAACAGCTGTGCAGTGGGTCCAAAATGGGCCCCACATGATCATGAAATCATGATCTACTCCACCCATTGTATTTAGAATAATGTATTCTATTACCATACCAATTTTTATCCCAATCAGATACTTTAAAGTTGTTATTTACATCAAACTATTTTATTACGTTGGATTTGTACCATTTTCAGATGGGGCCCATATACATATTTGATTGGGATGAAAATTAGTATGGTAATAGAATACATTATTCTAAATACAATGGGTGGAGTAGATCATGATTTCATGATCATGTGGGCCCCATTTTGGGGCCACTGCACGGCTGTTCGGTGCAGCATCACTGCACCGGAACAACTCTTATATATATATATATATATATATAGATATATCTCTGCGTAAATTTGACGTATTAGTTCCACCCAAAGTACTCCACTTAAAAGACGGGAGAATACATTGATACATACGATTGGTACGGAGTTGAACATGTTGGCGGTGCTGGTCCAAAGCCATCTTAAACATACACATTAGAATCTAGCGGGAGGTTCATTTGAACATTACAGGATTGGCTATGAAGAGAAGAGAGTGATTAAGAAAGCAAAAATGAATAAAAAAAAGTTTGTTACAGACAAAGCATATATGTACAGAAAAATTCTGTGGCAGCTTAACTGCTACTTAATTACTTGCCACGCCTCTCTTGCTTGATCATGAGCATGGATATCCACGTGAGCGCTCCCTGTATCTTGGAAAGAGATAACTCACCAATCGTGGGGTGAAGTAGCCCCTCGTCCATACTCTGGCTACTCTCACCTGCTCCAGACTTTGAATCATAACCTTCATTGGCATTTGGGCGGTAAGATTGGATAACATGCCTATATATCTCTGCCATGCGCCCGTGCTGCACATCGCTCCTATCCATTTCAATAATTTTCTGTCCACATAAAAACCACATAAGAGCAAAAACATGTATGCACTGGTGTCGGAAGTACAACATCACCTCTCAGTGACGCAGGTTGAGAGAGTTTTAAATCCTCAAAAGAGAACTTAGCAGACCGCAAGGCTGGAATGACAAAAACATGTGCGCGTGGACTCATAGAGAAGCATTTTATTAGGCCCAATTTGGAGAATCACAGCATCTCTTATTCAATTTTGATTAGGACAGACTCATATACATAATCGCTACAAACAGAACAATATTCTGGACCACCTCCCTCAGGCATGGGTCTTATAGATACGAAGATGCAAAATTTCTGCTTCAAAAAAGTTCGTAAAATTCCATGACAGTTATGAACATGCTATTCACCCAACATCTAAACCTTTTGGCCTTTTTCCATCGGTTTGCCCTCACAAATCACTCAGAAGCCTGCTCTCCTGCTTTGTAGCTAGAAAACTCGATAGACTATAGGCAACCTAATTTGGTGAATTGCAACATTAGGTAATAACATTATTTCATAAAGGCGATTTGTCCTCACCTGGGCAGAATAAGTATCAAATAGTGGACGAAAACGTTGCCGACAAAATTCAGCAAAAAGAAGTGTCAATATAATTCCCAAGAAGGTGAAGCCAGATGCAACTGTTGCTTTCTTCATCCCAAACACCCCAAGGGCTATTATCTGTGTCAACAGCAATGAGAAAATCACTGTATTGTGCATGATAGGCCAATACTGTCCTCCTGTTTCATATTTTCGGCGATAAACATTGAGAATCTGCCCCCCAAAAAAAAAAAAAAAAAAGTTACTCTTTTCAGGATCACCTGTGCAATTAGAACTAGTAAATTTTTTTTTTTAAAAAAATGATATGAAAGACCCAGCGTAAAGAAGAATATATTGGCAGAAACCATTGCATCCCTATGAAGGTCCCAGCCATAACCAAGTATGAACACCATGATTTGGTTCAAAATGTCAGAAGAGTCTGTGCCGCTCAGCCGTCTACGTGTTCCTAAAAGTTTCACATAATTCATCCCTAAAAGTGCACATGTTGAAGGAATGACAATAGTTTGCTACCTGATAGAGGTAATTCCGCTGAAGAGTCAGTTCAGGTGGAGAAATTAGCTCATTATAACAATACACGACAATTATATTAGGCATGTTCTAAAGGAGAAAATAATACATTAAGTCAATAGAACGAACATTATGGGAACATGGGAAAAGAATTACCTGGTTACGGTAGACAACATAGCCAAGAAAGAAATAGACCATCAAGAATGGCAAAATCAAAGGTGCCAAAATCGAACATGTGAAACCAAGGAGTACGAACACTAGCACTCTTGGAACTTCTGTGTGATAAGGAAAAGACATGACCCAATCTGGATTTTCTTGCTTTTTGAGAAGACCTCTCATAAATATGGTAAATACGAGAGAGAAACCTTGCATGAGTTCAGAGCATAGACTGACCCAACCCGATGACAGAACATAAGTAATGAAGAAAGTTGTCTGCATAGAAGAGGAGAAGCATAAAGAATGAAGTAAGAGGCAGGCCTAACAAATTTGCAGAGTAAAAATTCACAAAGATGTTAGAAACCGAGACACACGGGTCCACTGTAAATCTATGTAAAGGAAGAAAGAGAATTCAGAGATTTTTTTAAAAAAAAGTGTAAATGGCTGGATATGAAAAAGTATTCACTACATAATTAAGAAAAAGTAACGGTAATAATCACCTGCCTTGGTACAGCTTTAGCAAGTAGCGTCGGTATCATTTTTGGATTAGATATAACATCAAGCTGGCTAATAAGAGATCCAGATAATGCATTGACAAAAAATACATTCCAAATCATAAACCATGAGACTTTAGCACATGTGCTCCTTTTCCTTTCACTATGAGATATGCACCCTTCCACTGTAGAAAAAAAGGTCATCGTTGGGGGAACTATGTACATGCATATCAACAAGACAACACTCGGGAGGTAGCCAGTAACGACCTGGCTAATGAAGCGCCTGCATAGTGATATGCCATTAGTCAAGAGATCCAAAACATACGAACAATAATGCCAAAGTGACTCAACTTGTAAATCCAAAGAGTGACCAGTTTCTTTCTACTTCATTTATTTATTTATTTACTGTTAACAAAACTGAAAAAGAAAAAGAAACAAAGAACGACTTGAAATAAAATGATTACTATGGAAGTGTAACTAATTAAGGTTTATAGTTCCACTGGGCACCTCGATGCTCATGCACCCTTTAAATCACACAATTCAGCTCCCTTCAAATATATACAAATTACAAGTCGGTTTTCTATTATTGTATGGGCTATAACATATATTCCAATACACTAACATGCAACAAAAAAATTGGAGATGAACATCATGCAATGCTTAGATGCTATATTCGCCTTGTTCTTGGGCATGATCCAGCACCATTTGTGCGTGCATATCTTTCTTGGAATATATACTTTTTATCAGAAGTGTGAATCACCAGAATTTGCCTCATCAAAAGTGTCCAAATATGATAAATCATATCACTGAAAAGAGGTACCTAAAATGTTCATTTTCAATTTCTTGGATCACCAATTCACAGAAGCGGTGAGATGGAGAAATACGGTACCCACGCTATCAGATGAAAAAATACAACTGAGATGAGATTTGTTGCAGTGGAGGTACTGGCAAGGATAGAGTTAGGAACCACAGATTCAAGGAACATGGCAGTAGCAATAACAGGGAATAAGTTGAGAGAAGCACAGCCTGACCATATCCAATGCAGATCAATGGGTAAAGGCCAAAAGAGTGGCAATGAAGCTTTATGAAATCTTGATGACCTAAAGCTAGAAAAGATATGATCTGTGACTAATGGAAATTAGGATAGGATTTATGTAGCTGATTCCAATTTCCGGATTATGGGTCCCGGATGATGATGATAAGGCAACAGAGAATGATAATATAGCAATCAGTTCCTAGGGTTGCTTTCCAGAATTGGGAAGATGACCACCAGTTCGCCATTAGATCCCTTTCTTCTAATTATCATGCATTTTTTGACTGAGAAGTTCAAATACTCTCTTTAAGAGCGAAATTATATCACTACAAAAAATAAAGGAAATAACAGACCAGATGACCGGAAAAAGTCACATAGGTTGACACTCATGAAAAGTCAGCGAAGATAAATAAAAAGATAAAAGAGTCTTACTTCTTTAAAATATTTTTGAGAAATGGGAACATCTTCTGTAGCTTTTCTAGCTGAGATAGACCTTGAACAAATGTCACTGGAATGAGAAATATAAACACAAAACCAATGGCAGCCAAAATAGTTGTAAGGCGACGGAACCAGAGCTGTCTGTACGGGAGCCAAAGGTTTGACCAGTAAACATCATGCGGTTCTGGAGCCAAGTTTATCACCCATCTCATAGGATTATATGTCTGAAGAACCTGACATGCAACAACAGCAGCATACCGGGTTTTGAAAAAAACAAAAGCAGCCGGACATTCCTGCAAGAAACATCGACATATTATTTGCACATCTTTGCACACCCGGCTCCCCATAAACTCACAAAAAAAAGGAAAAAGAAAGAAAGATACCAACATTATCATATCATTGAAGCCTCATCTCAACTGACTGAGATCAGCTACATTAATCTTACCAAGCCATTTATCTCAACCGTGGACCATTCCCACATTTAAATAAAGTTAAATCATCATTACTGAAGCCTTGTACCAATTAAGGTCAACCACACGAGTATGAATATATTTTAAGAACAACAACTAGAGATGGTTTAGTTTTTGCAGTGGACTCTGACAGAACATTACAGCTTTGTCAACCAGAAAGATGCAACATGAATCCCAGCCCAGCTGAGATCTGTCATCTTGTAGAGCTCAGAGACGTTATGCTCAATTTTAGTTCAAGTGGAAGACAAACTGTGTTCAATAACATTAATAACTGCAAGTTTGTTTGCCGACTGCAATGCAATTCCATGTGGGGTTGGAGAAGTATGGGCACAATCATCTACGACTGGATGGAAATGGGGGCATTTCTGACAAGTGATAAAGCCCATTTTTTAAAAATATTTTCTTATGAAACTATTAATGTAGGTGTATATAATCCATAAACTAAATTTTACCATTTTTACAAATATGTACAATATTATAATTTTAAATAGGGGTATTGTGGTCATTTTCAAACTGTAAAGTGCCCACAACACCCTTGTGTTTAAAATTGAAAAAATATTAACAAATTGAAAAAAAAAACATTTCAAACTAGTCAAACATCATTTCTGACTGGTTGAAAATGATCATTCACCAAGAAGTACGGCCAATTATCTTCGGCATATAATTTTTTTAAAAAAAATTTCAAGGAATAAATCAGTATAAGAATCATCAACAACCATGACCAAAAGGCCAAAACCAAATTGGTTCTTGTTATCTTGCACAACGGAAAGGAACAAAGGATACCAAAGTACATCTTAGAAAATATATAAACAATAAAAATATGAAAAGAATGCATGCTATCCATAGCAAGAATGTGTTTATGAATATTTTCATAGCTCTTTACTTTGACAGGTTCAAATATAAGGTGCCCTTTTAGATATTTTCTAGCCCATTGAAGATAATACTAGTAAGTCAAAATTTTGTACCCACTTTTGAATACCGATCTTTTACGACCGGTCGAAAATCACCGGATTTCCGACCGGTCAAACAATATATTTTTTTGTTTTTTTTTTGAAAAATATTTTTATAAACATGTTAATCTAATTATATTTAATCTATAAATCAAGTTTTACCATTTTTGGATGTGTATATATATTTATTTTGGATTTTTAAATACAGGGGTATTTAAGTCATTTTAAGAATATTTAAAATGACTTAAATACCCCTGTATTTAAAAATCCCAAATAAATATATATACATATCTAAAAATGATAAAATTTAGTTTATAGATTAAATATAACTAGATTAATATATTTATAAAAAAAAATTTCAAAAAAAATTTTAAAAAAATATATTTTTTGACAAGTCGGAAATCGACCGGTCATAAAAGATCATTCGGCCTTTTCATGATATTATTCAGAAAATATGGTGCTCACTTTTTCCACCAGGAAATCAGATAAGGAAAGTTTAAAGGAATTGTTTTACAGAATCTTCTTCCATCTGAAGAAATAATTCGTCGAAACTCTGAATCACCTGTACTATTGATATTGCACACTTGAGATTACAACCCTCCATGTTCCCTGCATAAACTATCATCACTCATTTTGAATTGGGCTATTGAAGTAGCAGTCATGGAATTCTTGAGATTCCCAAACATCAACCTTAGTAAAGGGGATGTCAATGAGTGCTAATCTTTACAGTTCCAAACGTGTACTGAAGTCATGCCGTTAAGATGTTGTGAATGTATCTATGAATGCTTGCTTACATATTACACAAGCACAAGTACCCAGGTAGAGGTGAGGTACCTTTTCCTCTAATGATAACAAGTGACCAAGTTCAGGCTGCATCTCAGCCATCTGAAGTTCATTTGTATATAACTTGAAAGGAGGTGCAGCCACTCCACAAAGTCCACACCGTACTTTGCGCAGTCCTCGTTTCGGGTCAAGGCAAGAGGGTGTTGAGCATACAAGTCTTTTATACATCCTCTCTGCATTATCCTGGAAACAACATAATCATTCAATCTATTTTTTTTTTTTAAAAAAAATACTAAGGATTTGAGATCATACAACAAAGGATATCAACTCCAAATAAGGGGAAAAAAATTACCGGTTATGAAGTCTCATGCTGTGAAAACATCATAGACATCCTCTACCCATTTGAAAAATAATAATAAAGAGAGTGGAATTTTTCAAACACTGAATAACAGATTTATATCTCCACAAAAATAGCACTGGGATAAAATAACTTTTGCGCTCATGCACAACTTTTGGCACTTAAGCCTAACAATCCAAGATGATATGTTATGGCTAATGGCTAGCATAGGTTATTGACATGACAATTCTTGGCACTAACTCAAATCTACATACAGTTAACTGAAACGAATGCCCAAAATGAAAAAACAGGACTTAAATGCTTACATAAATAGGATAGATGAAACACCTTATCTGCTATAGGAAAGATAAATTCATGATACAGAATCCGTTTCAATCATTTTTTATGGGAAGAAGGCCTATAACGCATTAATTCATTTCTTTAAGGAACGAATACTAGCTTCTCCTAAAAAATTAATCTAACTGTGTTAGAAAATTGGAACAAATAACAGGCACGAAAGATTTACATGCAGGGGGAGATATGATGAAACATTTCATCTGAGATATCATGCAGACAAGCAAAAGAATAAACAATGATTGCATACCATCAGCTTGTGAACTTTTCCAGTTCGATAAATCATCTGGTGAGACAAATAGCTAGATGCATGATAATTCATGAAGAAATTCTTCACAGCATCACTATATGATGGACATCTTGGGATGCCACGAACAAGGACTGTAAAGTGGCTTGGATTTGGAGATGTCACAACTAAATGCTTAAGCCTCAATTTGATAATCTTTTTGTATTCCTGTATTCATAGAACAATACAGGAAACCTGTCACTGATGAGATTCCTAAGCATCATCCTGGATGATTATGATGATGATGATGATGATGACCGTCATAATAATAATAATCGTAATATAAAAATTACAAAAACAACAACAACAATAATACTATGACCACCAATTTCTGGAAATGATCCATATTTTTTAATGATATTTTGGGCTCCTGTCTTTTCTTCCTCAGCTTTGTATTTCAAGAATGGTAGAGCGAAAAAGATAATAAACAGATAACAGACAGGAGCACCAAAATAATTCCCAGGATGTGTCATCACCACAATCAACATGAAGGATGAGCACCCTTACAACGTAAAGAAGAATGCAAGCCGATAATGAGATGGTATACAATGCTAAACAGTGGGCCCAAAGCCTGCAAAATAGTTCAAGAACATAAACCTGAGTCAATACATCACTAGAATAAACTCTTAGTAAGATAAATCGAGATCCACTGCAAAATAAGAAGTTGATGATGCATAAAACATAACTTAGTCTGGCATTATGAGAAGTACTTAAGTAAAATGAGATGCAACAAAGAAGTTTGTGGTGCTCAGTGTCAAATACGAATGTTAAGCTGGAGTTTTCATGACTAAAATAATGCCTGTGGTTATCCATGTTGTTGTCTACACTTCGCTAAAACGTGTTTTATTCTCTATATGGGTATATTCTTTGCTAAATGTTTGTCATTCTCTGTGATGTTACTTCCCAATCATGACTTCAAGTGTTAATTAGGTTTAAGCATGACATATATTATGAGATTTTTTTTATTATATCATGAATTCTTTAAGATAAATCATCGAATTAGTGAATAATCATCATCATCATCATTAAGCATTCCTTGTTCACGTTCCATCTTGAAAACAGAGGAATGTAAATTGTCCAGGTAAACAATTTCAGGACTATGCAACAATATCTTCAAACACGCCTTGAAATCATTTTCCCATTTCACAGAAAAAACTCAACTGCAATTCAGAAAAATGTGCCGTATCTTAATCAGTATGTGGGCATCACAGCAGACTTTTTTTCATGCTAAGAAATATCAGAGGATATTAAAAGTGACATTTTACTTTGAGTAATCAATCAATCAATCAGAAAATCTTGCCCGTACCATTTTGATTCTTCTTTGACATTTCCAATAGTAAATACATCCAATGACTCTTTTGGAATATGCGTGTGATGCATCTCCTGCCCATAATAATTCAATGGAAGCACAACAAACAAGCAAACAAGTGCTGCAACGGAGAATATCCTCATACTGCAAAGAGGATTTGTCATCCCATAGTCAGTAAAAGAATTCCAAGGAAAAACAGAAAATTTGTTGATGCATGCTATTTTAAAGAACAACTGTTCAATATGCCTGCTTTAATCATGCACTTAGCAACTTGAGTGGGAAACAGAATATACATGTAAATAAGATCACTACAGCGTAAAGAATTGTCGAAACGAATAAAATGTTCTGTAAAAGACAAAAGTCTATTCATAGGAAGAAATTTTATGAGTTACAATTCGGAGAAAAACTGCAACAATGTTCATCAAATATATCACGAAGAATTCATGAACAATGACTTTCACTGAGAGGTACACATCAGGCAGTGTATCTGTTAGACAACACCTATTCCCTCTTACATTCATATTTCCATTAAAAATAATTTATTTCATTCAAGTTGCTTGCTTTCACATGTTAAGAGGAACAGAATTGACATTTGCTGCTGATGCCAGCAACCTTATGATGACGATTGAACTTGTTTTTCATGCAATGATCCCAAAGTAATTTCAGTTTCCTGCGATCAGGAATCAAATTAATCATGTATAATGAGGAGCGACCTACACTCTGCTTTGATCATGGGCTCATTTAGTGCATACAAAATGCTCAGTGGCAAGATGCTGTGCATTTTACCTAAGTAAATAAGATTAGATACATTATATTGCTGTATCATACACAAAATCATTGCTGGACATTTCATACATGAAGAAAAGGATAGCATCCTCACAAGACACATGAATTGACCTTGTAAAAAAAGTCTAGTCAATTGCAAATCCTGTCTAAAAGATCTCATCTGTGAACTCGAGCAAGCATCACTTTAATCACCTGAAAACAAGAATTCTGAGGAAGACCACTGCATCCAAACCAGCAGTGTTCATTATTTCATCCTCTGTTGATGACCAGGCCTTCAATATCCATGCAGGTGAAGGAAGTAAATGGTTAAAAGTAAATGCATCTGGATTATTAAAACGTTTTTGAGAAAGCCTTCCTCCAAAATACACACTAACAAGGAATGGTTGTTTTCTTAAAATGGAATACAGAGCCAAGAACAAGGCACAGAGGCCTATATTGATGCCTGCAGAAGTTAGGAGAGCAGAGATATTCATCTCTGTCCACTGCAAAAGAAAGGCCTAGGCATCATTTAGCTCATGAACAACGACAGGAAGTCTTCTGTTTCTCCGTTAAGCAATGACATCACACATATAGACAATATAGAGCAATGCTGACTCCAAATAAGAGAAGTATTGAAGCTGCAAAAACAGAGATAAACAAGAAGTGTCAAAAGCATAATACAGAGGCACAAAACTCCAAACACATAATACAAAAGAAATGTAACTTATCAAACTGCTATCTAGCTAGCTATATTTTCACTAACACAATATTGTCCCAATACATGTCTTTTTAGCCAAAGGAAGACCCCAGCAAAGGTACTAACTGCAATATTGCAAGGGTATTTTCAGCCTAATGATACATGTGAGAAAGGACGCACAAGAAAAGATGTTAGAGGAATGAAATCAAGTCATAAATTCTGCAGGTGCAATATCAAATTAGCATGCTGAGTAGTTTTTTTATTCATTGTTGAAGATGACGGAATCTTAAAAAGTGAAGTCATCTGACGGTTCCAAAGAAGACGGGAAATGCTCCACAGTCAACAAGATTAGAGATTCATTGCGTCTATAAGTGCTGCATCCCAAGGAACTCTCAATTAGAGAGGCGGATGAGCACCAATAAAGAGGCACATCGATAATTTTGTGCCAAAAATAAAACATGATGGATGTGTATTAGCTGTGTGGGAGCATTTGTTATGAAGATTCAAAGTTGCATAGATTTTAAACACGGAATACATTGAATACTGTACGCACACAGGAGGAAAATACTTAAATAGAGCATTATGTACTGAATTAATTGGTACATTTGTCATGTTTGAGCCCCATCTATGTGACTATAAGAATTACAACACAGTATATATTTGTTTGTTTCTTTAAGCTAACATGACAATTTCCCCATTAGAGTCTTTGCACTGCCTAACTCTTTACATCCCACAAGCTCATTGGCATAGATAAGGAATGGACGCTAATGAAGGAATACCACTCCAGCTGAATTATACCTCAAATACCTCTTGATTAGGTAATACATATCCGGGTAATACATATCCGAGCACCGATCTTTTCTGACCGGTCAGAAATCCGGTGATTTCCGACCGGTCAAAAAATAAATTTTTTTGTTTTTTTTTTTAAATATTTTTATAAACATGTTAATCTAGTTACATTTAATCTATAAACTAAGTTTTACCATTTTTTTTAAAATGACTTAAATACTCCTGTATTTAAAAATCCAAAATAAATATATATACATATCCAAAAATGGTAAAACTTGGTTTATAGATTAAATACAACTAGATTAACATGTTTATAAAAATATTTTTCAAAAAATTAAAATTAAATTTTTTTTTTTTTGACCGGTCGGTAATGATCATTCGGCTACATATCCTGGCAGCTGGTATGACGCTTAGGCCTCTATCACAACCAACCAACTTAGGTCACAGAGGTCTGAACCAATGCTGAATGAGCAACTCGGTGCTCGTACATAAGTCAATTTGAATTCAAGATATCTAAGTAGCGACAAAGTGAATAATAGAATAAAAACATTTTCATTCGTCCCAAAACATGATAACAAAAATGCAATCTTTACAATCATCCAAAGAAAACATAAACAGAGGAAGGAACCAAAAACGTTCCAAAGGAAGCAATAAAAAGAAATGAACAGAAAATCAAAGGAAACAGAGCTAACGCATTCCCGCAAAAGACAGAATCAAATGGACAAGCTCGGGGAGGGAAGGGGAGAGAGAGAGAGAGAGAGAGAGAGAGAGAGAGAGAGAGAGAGAGAGAGAGAGAGAGAGAGACGCACCTTTTCGATCCTTACGCGACGCGAGGGAAAGAGATAGGATTCATGACAGGGAAAACGGCATTAGAAAACGCGATGCTATGGGAATTGGATTTTCATTTCTCGCCCTACATCATCCGTTTCTTGCAATTTCGGGCGAGCCGTAGAAACTACAAACTGCAATTCCTTTCCATCTTTCCTTCCTCGATGCTTTCCGCGATCGGAGTGGGGCGAGAATTCTGGAATCGCACGTGGCGCTTTCCTGAGAAACAGCAAGCTATCCGAACAGAGTACCGACCGGCACGTGACGGAGCGGAGCAGTTGAAGTCGGTTAACTGTCTGTGGGAAACCATCAACGCCCACACGCTTTGTCCGTTTGTCGTGCTGCGAGCCCTGTGCCGCCTTGGACAGTTGAAACCCATTCACCTCTTTTGACGAATTTCCATTTTTTGTTATGCTGAATTTAATTGGTACAAAATTAAAAGCGTCCGAGTTGGCCCCCGCCACAGTAAATTATTTTTTGATGATTTCCTCATATGACCCCCAGCCCAAAATATGTAAATTAGTAGTCAACGCTACCGTGATTAAAATAGTATTGAATTCATTCCTTCCTATCTCTGTCCCATGCTTTTTTAAAAAATAATTTAATATTTTAACTATCAAATTATTCTATTTTTTATTATATCCATGTATTTTACTAATTTTATCAAACAATTATACTATTTATTTATATTTTACTCTTATCATATCACATTACCTTTTCAACCAACTCATTGCCATGCTACCAAATAAAAATATTACCAAGTATTTGATTTTTTAGATTAATATACATATCAACATAATTATGGCCATAAAATTTAATACGATTGCAATTTCTAGCCAAACGGAGGATCTTTAGCAATTTTTTCTTAGGTGCCTGTACAAAATGCGATTGATTTTATGAAGAAAATTTGATGTAATTTTATCTAATGGCCATGTTGATGCACTCTTTTCATTTTTCATTTTAAATATTTTCTTTTAAATTTTTCCACAGATATTTATCAACAATGTAAAAAATTTTAATTAATAAATTGTATATCGCTATTTTCAAATTTTAATAATGATATGTTTACAATCAAAATCTTTAATTTTTTTAAAAAAAAAGAAAGGAAAAAAAATTTAACCTTTGGGATATGAGTCAGGATCGACTCTTCCCCAGCATCGGCATTTTATATTAAATATTTGCAATTTTAAAAAATTTTATTTGAATTCCTAGTTTTTATTTTTAGTCGTGGGAGGCATTTTTGATAATTCACATCCATCAATTTTAATATTTAACGGCCATTTTTCTATGACGTTAGAAATATTCGTGCAAATAAAATAAACCGTTGATTGAGCATGCTTAAAAATTAATTAGCAGTTGCTTCTCAATATCCACTTTTAGGTGCATGGCGTGGCAACTTAATATTTGTCCACTTCATGTAAATATATTGGTCTATGATGCAGTGAAGTGTAATAACAAAGTTAGCATAGGATTATAACTTCAAAACCGATAAACGAATTTTAATACTGATACTCAAATACAAATACAAAATTTTTAAAAATAAATTCTAAAATATTATTTAAGGTTTAACTAAAACAAGGAGAACGAATATGATCATGTGTAAAAGAACAAGCAAACCATACATAACTAATCCATACACAATGAAAATTATGAAAAATCTTATTATCCACAGCTTTCGAAAAATAGTAACAAATGCACAATTCATTACAAATAGTAAATAAAAGCAAGTAAAACTTCAGTGACCTTGATTCATGCTCAAACAACAAATTGTAATTTTGGAAACATACTAACTGGGTGATGCCATGATTACCACGCCAATGGACTCGAAACATACTTTTCATTAATACGGTATGACTCTTTCATTGTTCTTTGATCAAAAGTTATGCTCATTTGAAGCTCACGATCCGTAAACTCTAGCGTGTCCTACGTGGTGCCTTCTACATATTCACAGTGGCTTAAATTTCAACAAAAGCGCCATTGATTATTTGGATTATTAATCGAACGATTTCATGGGGTCATAAACACGCCATCCAGACCCGTAAGGATGCATATTTACTTTCTCGGCATGTGTATTTTAATATAAGTTTCAAAATTTTACAAAACATGCCCTGGGTGCTTGTAATTTTCAATTAAATGGAAAAGAAAACACTCTTATAAACTATTTTAAGATATTTCTAGTATTTTGGAAGAATTTGTAATATTACTTGGAAATTCACATAGATCAACCGTAAAAAATTTTGTTTTATCAGGGTTTTAAAATTATATTTATGGTTTGTTTTACCATCGTGTTAATCTAAAATAAATATATATACATATCTAAAAATGGTAAAACTTAGTTTATAGATTAAATATAACTAGATTAACATGTTTATAAAAATATTTTTCAAAAAAAATAAAAAAAAATATTTTTTGGCCGTCGGAAATCACCGGATTTCCGACCGGTCGTAAAGGATCGCTGCTCGATTTGTAGCTAAGAATTCCGGCCGCCATCCGCATCACTGCTTGCCTAACAGAGCAACCACTTGTCTCCCTTTCCTCGCCTGCTTGGAGCAGTATCGAGAGGTGGCGTAAACAGGAATTTCCCACATCTTAAATGGAGTCTGTGCTCTCGTCTTCGATGACATCATCATCCATAAAGGGATGATGAGGGGTATGGGCCTTGGCCAGTAGCGGCCTGCAGCTGCAAGTGTGGGGAGAGATAGCAATAGCGGAGGCGACGACAGAGAGGAGAAAGTGTGAGAGAGACACACTGAGAAAGACGGGATGAAAGAGAGGAGCAGAGAGAGAGAGAGACAGGCGCTGAGAGAGACGGTAGGAAGGGGAGGAGCAGAGAGAGAGACGGGCGAGATGAGAGGAGTAGAAAGAGACGGCAGGGAGGAGCAAATGAGTCAGTGAGAGGGATGGACTAGGGGCGTCGGAATGGTGAAAGGTCACCGGAGGGAGGGGAGGAGAGAGAGAGGTGAAGGAAAGAGCAACGAAGGAAGGGCCTATGCACAAAATTCCAGCCTAACAGGGGGCTTGTGCACAAAATTCCCAAGCATTAATTCATCTCCTTACGCCGCAGTTTCGGCATCTCCTCCAATGGTCCAAAACGAGCCCGTGAGATCCAACGGTTGGGAGCACTGGTAGGTAACACTTGGCTTTACCGACCGGTCGGTAAAGATCAAAATTTAGGTTAATAAATACGCAAACCTCAGAATTTAAAAAATAAATATTCAAACTTAGAAAATTCAAAATGCAAAAAATACACATTTAATTAGAACTCTCAAGTCTCAACAGCTCATGCCAAACCGAAGTCGGGTGCGCGTTCGCCCTTGCATTTGAAATGGGCAGAAGGGCCTTCCACAAGTATATCCGCTCGTGTTAAACGGATGACTGGACCCAAGGCTTCCCGGAAGAACATAGTGGAGCAAGCTGGGATATGAGCTGCCCCATTTCCACAACCACCTACATACGAAACCCCGTAGAAGCTTTGTTTCTGGGCTTTTTTAGCCCATCACCGTGATCACCACTTCTCAGTTCTCAAAGAATCCCATGCACAGAATTGTTGAGGTTGCTAAATATCATCAGAGAACGTCCAGGCTTTTTTTTTCCTTTTTTTTTTTTGTTAGAAAGATTATTCGAGTCTCCGACAATCTTCTATGTTAAAAATCACCTACTCTGTACAAATGGTGAACACAACATTTTTTCAAACAAAGTCCCGCCCACTTGCACAAAATGGAACTCAGAGGTTGATCTTTTAAAGGCTCTTTTTTTTTTTTTTTTTTTTTTTTTTTTTTTCCCAGCCAGGATTTGGAACTAAGAGTTTGATCTTTTAAAAGGCTTGTTAGGCCCTGCATTGCAAATAACATTAACCGCTTCTTTATCTCGATATGCAGGTAATGTAAGGGGTGTTTGGCTTGTTTTACAGAAGCCCATTCGAGGCATTTTGTATGCATGAAAGCCAGAACCATAGCTTTTGCTGGAAGTCAAAATTTCTACCTTCAAATGAGCTGCGTGTTGAACTTGTACTTCCAAGAAAAAGCCAGGCCAAATAAGCCGTAATACTCAAAAAAAAAAAAAAAAAAGATATTTTCTTTCTATATCCTTCAATCGAACAATACATCCCATAACACGAATTTTTCAACCTTTACAAGCTAAGCAATCATGGTCTAGAATAGATTTTTCTTATCTTACCCATCGTACAGTTGCATATACAAAATAGAGAAGGTTATCCAACCACATATGCATCTAATCTTTCTGCATGTGGTCTGTATGTGTTCTCGAAGGTCCATTGAACTTTCAAAGCATGTGGATTGGACACGGATTGAGTTTGGTCCATTTACATGACTAAAATAATCATAAAAGACCATTGTCAGCTAAGATTTCAGATCGTTTTAAGATTGAGATATATAGGAAGGCTTCTCAATTTTTATCCACGTAAATCATAAAGTCAAATGATTATTTATAGAAGAATTGAAAGCGTCATATATAGTTCGAGGAGTTGAATTCTAATTAGTTGGATAAGTGTCTACGGATTGGACGTACGTACGTCCAGATGCATATGGACTGATGTTCGACATGTGTCGAATTAACAAGGGCGAGATATTTCACCGCTGTCAACCTCCGTGCACCCAGGTTCATTTTATCCATTTTTTTATTTGTTTATACAACCGTTAATCTAGATATATTTAACATAAGTATTAATTTTTAATTTTTAGAGACTTTTAGATATTTGTTTTTTATTTTTTAAAATCAGTGACATTTTCATAATTTATGATACTCCTAGATTAACGATTGTATAAAAAAAATTAAAATTTTTTTTTAAAATGAGTTTTTGTACCCGGGTGCACGAAAGCTCAGTGCACCCGGGTGCACTGTATCCGAAGTCGAGATATTTGGGATTTCATGTACATTTTACAAGCAACTTGAGAAGGGAAGGTTGATTGCGGCGCTAAAGGGAATGTATGTTTTTGCACTACCCATCAAGCAATGTCCGCAGCTAGCTGAATTAATCTACCTCATGATAACTCAATTCAACCAAACCCTTCATATTTGTATGTATTAATTGTAACATCAGGCACCCACTGAAATGTTCTTCCTCCAGTTAGCCGATTTTTATATTCCAACGTGGACGGAGATATAGCACTTTCTTCCTCTGATTTATTGCTTATTCTTTTCTTTTCTTTTTTATGGTGATTTATTACTTATTCTTGATCTGTAGTTGAACACGTAAACTCCAGCAGAAGTCGTCGAATCTGCCGAAAATTTTGTACCACAGACCACCTATATTTAGCTATAATAAAAGTATTTAACCACAATTAATTATCTAATCGCAAATATTTGATTGCTTTCAAGTAATGGAATTTGGTTAAATATAATTTTTACATCAAACTTACTAGAAACAACTTTCAGTGCAGCTGTTATAATTTACTAAATGCAACTAAATTTTAATTTAACTGCCAAAAAAGTGGTCATAGATAAGAAATTTTGCAATGACATGAATATGCAGAAAGAGTGTGCTTTTGTGAGAACTTTAATTCTTTGTAACCTTGTATATTTTTCTCATGGGAACAATTGATTTGAAATCTACTTTATCAATTATATTTATCATTATTTATATTATCATGAAAACTCTATCATTAATTTAGTATTATTTTCTATGTATAAATATATAAAATTGACATAATAAAATAATAAAAAACAAAAACTTAGAAGCTTAACTTTGCTGATGGTTGTGGAGTGTATTTCTTCTCTCCATGTCTCATGCTTTCGAAGATAGCTCAAGCCCCAAAAATACAAAAAATGAAAATGAAATCACTAACCAATACTACAAAATCATTGCTTGACAATGTTTGTTTGCAATATTAAAAATTTTTAGGGGAATGATTCAATACTTACTCTTGATTTTTAAATTTTGAAATATATTTTTTAAAATCTAAACATTGACCATGTTTAATAAATCTTATTTTATCATGCCACCAAAAATAATTTTTATTAAAAACTTAGATGTCGTAACAAAATAGTTTCTTTTCAGAGTGAATAGAGTACTCTAATTCGATGTCCACCCATATTAACACCGCACAATTTAAGGATCCGACACTTTCATGGTCTAGATTGTATTTATTTAGATAGACTAAAATTTCGGACAAAATGGATAGCGAAAATCCCTTTGATGAAAACAAAGATAAGACACCATAGTGTTTAGGGAAAATCAAGAGTTCTTAGTAAAAGTTGCAAAAAATGCAAGATTATGAGCATCAAGGCAAGTGCAAAGGGTCCTCCTACTTTTTTATAAGTTCTAGATAATTCAAATTAGCTTCCAAAGTTAAATTACAAGATGAAGTCCAACGTATATACCTTGATCTAAGTCATATATTAAACTATAGATATGATCGAAGCCCATATAGTATTGCATACATTGCATGTTGAAATCTACCGCTGAAGAGGGAGGAGATCCGTACATAGAACTACTTGAAATTCTCAAATTAATGTATCTCTAGTACTTAAAATGCTCAACGACATCCAAGCGGCTTGATCCGGTCAAGTACTATCAAAAACTTCCCGCTTGCTTCAAGATCTTGTCAGAATACATGCAGATTGCTACGGTCATCTTACTCTTGTTGATCCATTAGATACTACCAAGTATAGAAGAATCCAGAGTGAAAAAGAAAAATACCCAACACATTGGAAGGTGGAAAAAATTGACAGTGCCGGGGAAGTGTGGAGAATCCATTGGAAGAGCAGCAGGTGTTTGACCAAAGTCTAGGAGAGAAAAACGAAAGTAATATTGGTGAGAACACATAACTGCTGCGTTGAATGGTCAGAACACCTGACTTGTTTGTCGATTTGACTGTTGCCAGACCGTTGCCATATGCACTGGCTACAAAGATAATTCTACAGTATGTTCTAGAAGTTACAGCACAGAACGAGGATGAGATAATAATTTGGAATGAAAGAGTATCAAAAATAGAAAAATGTATTAAGAACGAAAAAAAAATTGTATTAAAAATAGAAGATCTCATTCCAGTATTATTCTATTCTAGCTATGGGCAACCTAGAATGAATATATAAATCATTATTTGAACCTTAAATTTGCCTTATTCACTGTATCGTTGATAACCATAGTCCAGTTTGTTAGAGTTATATTCCTATAAGGTGTCCTAATTAGATAATAAGTCTTGGATTTAAAGATAGCCCAGTCATATCTGAATTGCGTACGCAATCCGAGTTCAGGTAGAACTGCATTTCTAATTGAGTCATGATGAGAAGGGCTCTATAAATAGAGGAGTCTAAGTCCCTCTCTCATACGTTTACATTACTAGTGGTTCCCATCTATCACTCGTATCACGGGGAGAAGTGTTGAGGGAGAAGACCTCGTACTCTGCTCGGTCTACAGGTAGAATCTACACGCTCATGGATTCAGATACGCTTCCGCATCACATGATTTTCTACACAGTTAACCATGCATGGGGCCAAAAGGATCGATTGGGTAGGCAGTAGTTAAAAAACGTGTGTTGCTGAATATATGATTATCATGATGATATATCCATGTGACCCATTGTAAAACGACTCCAACGGTTTCAGCAACCATGTGCAGCTTGCACATGGCTCTGAACATTACTGAGCAGCAGTTGTACGGCGAGCATGTGTGCGGTAGTGTAAGAGCTGGCGGCTAAGATAAGATTGCAGTCTTACACCCATGCCAGTAGCTAGATAGGTGGGTAGGGTCCGAGCAATATACATCTATGTTGAGTAGTGTTAGGGTGCGGCTAACATAAACTTTTTTTTATGGGGATGTATACTAAAATCATCTCAACTTGTATTATTACGACTAATTACTCGACTTTTTTTTAATTTTTTATAAAAATATGGCCTAAGCAAGATCACTTCATATATGTCAAATTTTATATTTTATTTTTTACATCTGTCTTTTAGTTTCGAAAAAACATGTTCATGTGTCATCACGTAAAAGTGGACATTTTTATTTTTGAAATAAAAAATGTAAAAAAATTTAAAATATAAACTTTGTATATGAACTAATCTTATTCGGGCTCTTTTTTACAATAAAATAAAAATTTTTACCCGGATACACCCTGCCGCAAGTCATGTATATATGTATGAGCTTTAAGAGGAGCATGTTTTCAAAAAAATGTTAAATTATATATAATTCACTTCTGTCAAAAAAGTGCATATAATTCATATATCAGATTTTATAATTTTTGAATGAGTGTGTATTTTTTTGAATTTTAAAAAAAAAATTGATATTTAAGTCATTTTCATCAAATATTGATATTTGAAATCCAAAAATATATATACATGTGTCCAAAAATTATAAAATTAGAGGGTTAAATTAAATACACTTTGCCAATATTTTTATGAAAAATAAAAGTACACCTATTAACCCGGGCTAGGCTAACAAAATCAAATTATACAAAGAATAATGATTCAAATGCATACATATTTATTGGAATCTTAATACATACTTATGGGTTGAGCTTTTAAAATATTTATTTTTTCCATTTTTATGTGAGTCCATATGAAATCTTTTTTTTTTTTAGTAAAAAAAAAAGATTTCATATGGACTCACATAAAGCTCAAACCATAAGTATGTATTAAGATTCCAATAGATATGAAAAAATAAATAAGAGTCTATACGTAGTCTTTATATTTACAAAATTTTATCATTTTTTATAGATAAAATTTATCATTTTTGAATTTTATCATTGTAAAACTGTTAATTTTCGAAATTATAAAAAATTTTAAAGGTAAATTCTTATAAACTAAATACATTTGGGGTTATATAAAAATCAAAAGAAAAAACAAAATAAAGTTGAAAAAAACCTCGAACCATAATTTATATCAGTACATATTTGATTATTACTCCTGAATAGATAACATCCTTAATTAAGGTATTCAACTAATGTAGTCAATTATTATAAAAAAGTAAGGTAGTCAACTAATTAGCTGAAATCAAAAATCCCACTTGCTATGTGGTTTAAAGTTAGTTATTTTATTATCATACCAAAAATTATTTCAATGTAATCCCAAATTTTCTTAGAAATATAAATTTTCGTTTGTAAATTATGAAAAATGCTTAGATTTATTTATATTTGTATTAGAAAGCTATAATAATTTATAAAATTATTGATCTATATAAGATTAATATTTTAAATGATTTAGATGTTAAATTAACAACTTCGTTTCAAATTGATGTGTGAGTTAACTAATTTTATCATGTTGATTTTGTATATTTTTTTTGGATGAGACTCACGCACTTATTTAATCTTGATGAAATTTGGTATCATAATTAAATAAATAATTCTAAATGCAATAAAGGCTTGTTTTAATTTTATCATAAAATGGGCCCTAGACTGCACCCTAACTACTATATCACTGTATACATATCTATGAAAACAGAGCGACTGAACTGCCACATGCTGCCATTCCGTCCTGCACGCCAACCGTTGCATAGCTGCTTGACTACTGCAATGCAATGAAGAATTGAAAACCGTGGCTCTGAAGATTTAATGCCTCCAATCGATATCCAATTGTGCATAAAAGGATAGAAAAAATTATTCGACGTGTCAGTACAAATAAATTAATTCAGAAACATGATCCGGTATAATAATTGCTAGTATCTTTTCGTTGTGGTTGCTAAAGAAATTAATTTGTTTTCAGTTATCCCTCTTAGCAACTAAAAATATCTTTATTATCAAGAAATATATACAGCTTTCGATGAAGTTTTCACTTACAAGGGAAAAGTTTCTTATCAATAATACTTTAATAAGAAAGGAAAATTTTCCTTATCATTATGCTTTTATAATAAATCGAAACTTGATTAATCACGTACAAAATTTATTAACTATATGAATAAAAAAAATTTCTTCTTCATAGTTGCTATATAATGCATGCTATCAACTATTGGCAGCTAAATTTTCTTAACAACTAAAACTCATTTTTTTGCGAGAAAGTATTATCAAAGTCAAAAATATTTGTACTTAATTTTATCTTTGATTTTTTTAACGATAATATGTATTTTGATTCAATCCGAGCTATTTATTATATTTAATTAAAATCTCCAAAACCACTTCCATTAAAAGCTCACATGAATATCAATCAAGAAAATATGTCTTTTAAATTATTATTTTTATATCTTGAATGTTGCCAGTTAAAGAGGGCAGGGTTAACTTAGAGCTAGTCCAAGTGGGCCTCATTTGCACCATTTGAGGAATACGTTTCATCTATTTTGTTTGTTATTATCTTTCAATAGTACTACTTAATTAATATCAAATAATCAGAAATTTGTGTGTCTCATACCGAAGACAAGAATTTTAAGGGTTTTGGGTTCACTCTAAAATTATACTTACTTTGTAACCCATCTATATGTACTTTTAATCAAACCGTCATGAAACTGCAGTCCCTTAATGCAAGATAATTAAGACCGCTCATCGGTGGCCTTAAAAAAGAGTGATTTGTAATAAAGAAAGACAAAGATCCAGATCTGAAATCGGCAAGTACCTATAATCAATGAATAAATTTGAGATAGTAATACCTCACCGGCCGGCTGCTATACACGGCCTGGACCTTAGACAGCTGTGATTGGTACAGCATATGTGTTCTTCAAAATCACCCCTCGAATATCTGAAAGCATCGAATGTCAACCTCATGCATGGAACGTTTTTCTAGGAGATTCGGTACTGCGTTTGTGCATAGCAATGGGTGAACCTGTCTAGCGACGCACGTACATGGAAAATACAATACGACACCCGTGCAATATACCACGGTTCAGTACGTAGAATGTGGATTCGATGATTTCAAGAACAATGAAGATCATTTTTTTTTATTTTTTTATTTTTTTTGTTTCTTGTCATCTAAATAGTCCAATTCTGGGCCCATCTCATTTTTTGCCACCAAAACTTTTTATATCGTACATCCTTCCTAACTGATTGATTGATAAGATGTTGATTTGATGTTAAAGAAAATCCTTAATTTAATTAACACTAACTTGAAAGATTTTGATGAAATATATTTCTTAATTAACATCGGTTGTGCAATAGTTTTTAAATATGATATATTTCTTTTACATAAAAAAGTGTATCATCCATCAGAATTTTGCTGGATCACACTGAAAATGAAAACTACAAGAAATAGGTTTATCATTAATTGAAATTAGTTTGAGAATATGAGAACTTAATTATACATATATCGTAAGTGTAGATCATGCAAATCACCGAATATGTAAGATTTGACTAGATAATTAACAAATAATCGTTTTGATTAATAATTATAAAACTTTTGTTATGGTATTAATACTTATGTAAGATGATCTAGTTCACTAAGCACAGGGATTTTTCCTTGACACGAGTATGAGATTTTGGCTTCCGGAGCATATCAAGGTATTAGACAAGTAAAGCACTGTAAGACGAGAGGGGACACGACGGGAAATCGTGCACCAAGAGCCATTGAAATGACGTTTACGTGGCCCATTTTGAACTGTGTTAGTGTGCTCTTGGTTGGTTTCCTTTCCTGAATCTCCCCGTGGATTGGATGGCCTGAAAAAACACGGAGGGCCCCACATGCAGCAACTTGCTCCTAATTTCATGGGGTTTCGTCCCCACTGTTTTTCCTTGCGTTTTTTTTTTTTTTTTTTTATGTTTGAGACAAAAGAAATTTTAAGAAATGGTGCTTTGATAAATCTGGGCTTTTCAACCTTTCCCATGTTGTTGTCTTTAAATAAATAATATAATATCTTTTTTTTTAATAATTCTCGAGTTAGTAGTTGCAAATACTGTTAAAGGTAGCCAACTTAAAGAAATTTGCAATCAATCCATAACAATATTTGCATTTGCAAACAAACATTGTATGCGGTCAAATTTTGTTGCATATAACATTATATGCAACAATTTTTACGAATAACTGAATTTATTTGTATGCAACGGTCCATGCGTAACCAAATAGGTTGCTAGTTTGTTTGTTGCATATATTTATTTACAGCCAAATGATATTAAATGCGATTATATGTAGCTAAAATAATGATTACATTTAAGAACATTTGTTGGGGTGAATTGAGTTCCACCAACTTTATTTTTGTCAGAAAAATACTACGATTGAAATCCTAAAAATCCATTTAATCTATATTGGCGCCTTTAGAAATAAAGAATAAAATAAAAAGTATAAAGAAGTAAGAGCAAGAGCGTATAAAAAAACTAGAAACATCTTTATTAGCAAGAAAAATGTATATTAATGTGCGTTTGAGAAATGGTAACACTTTTGTATGAAAAGTTTTTTGTATAAAAGTTTTTGAATTGGTAGAAATAAAGAGAATAAAGTTAAAATTAATTAATTAATTATATGAGTAATTATGTAGAAGTGATTGAAAAGTGGGGTAGTTGTATGGAAAGATGTAAAAAATAATTAAAAAATAGGGTAGTTGTGGAGATTGAAAAGTTTTTGTATTTGAAAATTTTTTCTTACTTAACCGAATGAAATTCTGATTGCCTAAGTATAAGATCATAAAATATCACAAATAAAATTTCTTCTCAATATTTTTTGATAGAAATTTCTTCTCAATATTTGGTATATGACATGTGTCATTAACGATTGAAAATTAAAATTTTTGACTTTTTGCAATAAAATTTTGGCTGCAAAAAGTTAAATTTTTATAATGATAAAGATAAAATAAATATATAATGACAAAAAAATAATAATTAAGAATAACTAAATATCACACATAGTATCTAATTAAGAGAAGAAATTTTTTATAGCCCCTAATACTTTGGTTGCTTCTATTGTTGTTATACCTCATTGCTAATATGTATAAATCATCAACAAAGTCGATTATTGAAATTCATCTTCAATAGCACATCAACAACAATGTTGACAAATATTGTTGGCAAAAAAACAACAATGTTGGCAAATATTAGTTTAGTTAGAATGTTTTTATCAATGTGAAACCAAATATATCTTTATATATGGATGCAACATTTTGATGACTTTTTTCCTGTACAAATCGAATATCAGGAGCGTTGTCCGCAACATGAAGTTTTTGCAACTAATCTTTTGTCGTAAAAAGTTAAATTTTGTCTGTAAAAAATAGACAATGATTGATTACTCGCATAAACATGGAAGTATCACACCTTGAATTTAGCTCCACTAGTCAGGTATTGTTCTTATATATACAATGTTCAAATTATATCATTGTTTTGCAAAGGCTCCACTCAAATCCTTGCTTTGCAGGATTAACTAGTGAAAGACATGGTTAAAAGAACCAACAAATATCATAGGTCACAAATTTAATTGGAAACTTTGTAGGCCTCACATTGTCGGGGCTCAATTGCCAAATCTAAGTTGTGATAAAAAGCCTCCATATTTAATCTTGATTTTTTATTTAAAATTTTGTACTATATTTATACTATATATTTTTCAAAATCTTTACTGATTATATATTTACTCTCAAGATATACTACTTGTTACGAGATAAAAGTCCCTAACGAAATTTATTTTTTATGGATATTTATATATACCCTGAGAACTCTTATTATATTCAAGCACATTCATAATCTCACACAAGGTAGAGAAATTTTTAATAATACACTAAATAAAGGGAAAAACTGTAAATACTTCTCCCAAAGGGAGGCAATAAAAAAACTCTCACACTACTTAAATGGAAAAGAGAAAGTCGAATTCATGACTAGCCAATAATGAGTTAGCATGGGTTACCACAAGAGTATACCCTTGGTGGCCTAATCAAATTTATTTTTGATATCATTAAAAACAAGGTTTATTAAACATGATAAATGATTTAATTTAAAAATATATCTAAAAAGCAAAGATATGGAGTCTTTCGTGCTTATGTACGTATTGAATCATTATCTACAAATATAACCATGTTACAAATATTTTGTAGTGTATGCTAGATTATAAGGAAATTATTTATTGGATTGCAAATACTAGGTGACTTATATGTTTTAGAAACAAAACTTTCCTTAAATGACTATTTCGATGTAAACAATAAAGTTGAATGTGCTTACGATAAAGGTATTTTTTTGCTAATATATAGCGATCCTTCGGTGCAAATAATTGATCTGGAGAATTATATGATTCTACAATAAATGTTATTGTAAGGCAATTACCGACCTGATGTAACGGATAAAAGAAAGAAAAGATGGGAATCGAAGGAAAGTCACCAGCTTTTCTAAGTGGAAAAATTGAGAAAAAATCGGCCGTATATATTTAAGACAGCTAGGTTGTGGTCCACACTAGCTAGGGTGGTGCATGGGAAATGGCGGGGCGGGGCGGGGCTTGGCTTGAAGTGTGGACAAAATGCCATGCTTGGGTGGGCCACCATCTGTTCCTATTTGAGAGAACATAACGAATGGGGGGCATACCAGGTTGTTCCTCCAGAGGCCACAGCAGCACTTGAAAATACCTTTGTGCCCCTCCCTGAACACCACGCTATGCTCTGGCTCCTGACCGGTGCTGCAGGTGGTCTTATGTTCCCTTGCATGTACAAACTTCATGTGAGGCTCACATGGTAGCCATTCCACGTCTTTGAAACTGTCTTCTACCCACTATCTCATACACATTACCCTTTGGTTCTTGTTGGATGTATACCCTTTGGTTCATGTTGGATGTATACTTTTAAAGACGAGGGTCCAGTCAGTTTTTCTCACGTGGTTGTATTAATGGATTACGAAGTCAATATCAAATCAAATACATACAATTTTTTAGAAATGAGGATAATTAATTAATGATATATCTATATATAGTAGCATATTGTGGAAAGCTAAATATTACATTATTACAAAAAAAAAAATCATAAGAAAAACCCAAGGTAGAAAAGAAATTTTAAAATGTAAGATATGCTTTGTATTGTACAAAAGAATAATCGAATATATATGATTAATATCTCAAGGGGTTTATAGAAATAATATATTAATACGAGCTATAACAAATGAAAATAAAATAGGTATAATTTTTTACAGAAAACCTAGATAATATTAAAATTATCATAAATAATAACAAATAATTAAATATTACATTAAATAAAAGAGGGGGATAAATAGTTTAATATTGCATTAAATAAAAGAAGGAGAAAAGGCTTGTCTACCTTTTTCTCCTCGAATATATAAAATCATGAACTATTCATATGGATGGATAGGATATACTTCAAATGTAGATTGGTTGTCGCATGAGTCATGATTGATGTTGGATGAGCCCTAAGATAAGGTTTTTGAATTGAAGAAGGGAATTTTATCAATCCAATCAGATCCATGAGAGTAAAAGATAAGGGAAGATGAGTGCTGTTAAGTCAACAAACGAAGGAAAAAAAAAAACCCAATCCCTGTAGAAAAGCCAATCTCGAAAAGTGTGGAAGATTACGTTTGGATTTGCTAGGAGACCGGGTTTTTTTCCACGAACATCCGTGATAATTTCCCCATGTTCTCCGAGGATTTGGTAGTTACGCTAGTAAAAGAATTGAAAATCGTACTAACCGGCTGTAAGTAAGATCCAAAGCACCCATGCACCACAGTAAAAGAAATGAAAGGATGAAAAAACCCGGCTTGGATCTTTCATATATCTTTATATTGACAACACCACTATCACTTGATTGGAAGTGATCATTAGCATACTGCCTAGCTTTCTTTCGGCTCGGATGTTCCAACCCCAGTGAAACATCAAGCAACCAGAGTAACCATATCCATATAAACCATGCCAAATAATTTTATCATTATTCATTCAAATTAACTATATATATTTCACCCTAGTGATCTTTTCTGAACATTCCCTTTAAAGTGTGTTTGGTAAATCGAGAATATAATGGATTAGAAGGGAATAAAAAAGTCGAAATTATAATTCACCCTTTTATCATACTTTTTTCTATTTTTAACTTTATATTTCAGTCATATTCTTACATCTTTTCATATGATTATACTATCTATTTTTACTTTATTGCTACTTTACTCTTATCATATTCATTTCATTCCATTCCTTCATTTACATAAGAGAAGATTTCAACAAAGAATCAAAAAGGCATAAAGAAGTTTTTTTTATGATTTTTTTTATTTAGTATGATACTTAATTATTCATAATAACTATACCTTTTTACACCGTTATCTTAATTATTTTTTTTAAAAAATATCTCTCTTTATTCTCCTATAAGCAACTGGCACCGCTAACTATATATACATAGCGATAGATTTTTAGTGTTCAAGTAACTATGCACCACATATGGGCCTCTCGATCATGAATCAAAGTTTAACCCATCAAGGAAATCAAATTTCATGTAAATCAAAGATCTATTTTAGCTTCTTAACATCAAAAGAATACGTACATTGGCCTCTTTTGTAAACTGGATTGAGTCAATGTAATAAAATTTATTTTATTTATTTTCATCAAAAAATATTTTATTTATGTATCAATATAAAAATTGTATTTTCAATATCTAAACTATTTAAAATATTATTTCTATGTAGATTAATGAGGCTATAAATTATTATTACATAATAATATAGTTGTAAATAAATCTAATTTTTTTAATTTACATGTAGTTGCACATAATTTTGGCAAGTACTTCTAATTTAAAATTTGTTTAAATTTTCATTAAAAAATCTGATTGAAATGATTTTTGATGTTAATAAAACTAATATTTTTAAATTAAAATAATCTGTTGAATTTAGAGATAATCATCTATATAGGCCTCATTTGCAGCTAACTACATCTTAACAATTGACTTCATAATAGTATATAATACACCAGAGCTGTGTCCATAAAATCCTCTTATATATAATCTTCTCCATTTTTAATTTCTTGACGATCAATGAAAATTTACTCCATCTTTGTTAATCGATTGAATTTAGAGATAATCATCTATATAGGCCCCATTTGCAACCACCTGTATCTTAACAATTGACTTCACAATAATATATAATACACTAGAGTTATTTCTACGAAATCATCTTCTATATAACCTTCTCTATTTTTAATTTCTTGATGATTAATGAAAATTCACTTCATTTATCATATTTAGCATTATTACTATTACCATAGAAATCATTTTCTTTATTTAGGATCATTGCATATAAGCCTCATCTATAAATATACAAAATCAATATAATAAAATAATTTAATACTAAATATCAAATTTTAAGTAGTATTTTCAACATCTAAACGGTCTAAAATATTATTACTAAGTAGATAAATGATCTTTTAAAGTATTATTACATTTTAATACATACAAAAATGGATCTAAGTATTTTTCTTAATTTACACAAACATGTACCTATCTTTTAGTAAATGTGGCTTGTACACATTTTAAGTTTTATCAATTTGGATAAAACTTAGTCTTCTAATTAACATATTAATATATTAATCATCAACATTTAAAAAATGAAGGGGTTACACGAAATCACTTCTATATAATCCGCTTACATAGAAGCATGCCTCATCATACACATATCGACACATATTGACATTATAATTTTTTGTATCATATATTGTAGGTTATATATTCACATCAAAACAAAAAAAGTTATTCATTTGGAGATTTTGACACATGCTTTGTGCATCATTAATAACGCCACTTGAAAATTTTAGTTTCAATCTAAGTTGAAAGTAGAATAAAAAGTTAGATAAGGTTCGGTTTCATGCGGACATGACTTAAAGGAACTTAAACTAATTGCAATCTAAATTGAGGTTTAATTATATAATTATTATATATATTTCCTAATATATTATTGTATAAACTACCGTATAGAGAATTGATTTAGTGCATATAGTTACAAGGTGTGGTTCATTGTATATCTATATATCTAAAAAGATGGCAAAATTAATATGGTATAATAGTTTAATTTAAATAATAAATTTCAAAGTTGTATTCTACTATATAAATTATCTAAGACATAATTCTTACGTGGACTAATAATTATTTAAAATATTAATAAATTAAATATACGAGAGCCTTATTTTATGATTGACTGCATCATAACTATGATGCAATCGCCAAGAGGCTATGGTAACCATCGATCCTACAAGTGGGAGGTTATGAGTTCAACGCCTGCTACTAGCAGGTATAATAATTGACCTTTTTATAGTTCAATCCTGGTAATGGAGGTTTTATCATTTTCCCTCGTAGTTGGGGTTTTCATAATTTTCTCCCATAGTGGGGGTTTAAGAAAATTTTCCTCTCTAGTATGAGAGTAAGCATGTACTTCATTGTAATATTTGGATGGCGTGATGTATAAATATATCATAAAAAAACTATGATGCAATCTAGCTATATTGGATCACATTTTCTTTATGTATTCACATATATGTTTAAGATATACTCTTAATGTGTTTTTAATCTATTTTAAAGCTTAATGTAATAAAATAAAAAGCATTTATACCTGCTTAGAACTTGACCCGAATTGCACCCCCATTCATTGTATCCTACATTCATGAACTGCTCCGGAATATGATATGATAAAGCTGCATGATTTAGCAAAGGAATTTAGTGGCGTCCTAATCAATTCCTTTGTGTTACTTTGCCAAGAAAATCCACGTCCATATCCGCCATGCAATCTAGAAAAGCACATCACATGTACGTATCCTCGGTGTTGGATCCTTGATCGAAACGATCCAAACGCGCATCATGAACTGCTCTCGATCGAAAATATAATACGTTTCTGCATGTACCATCCGCAAACAACAGTATCGCCGTGGCCATCTACCAACACGTGACATCGACATGACCTCATCTTTTTCTCTCATTCAAAAAGAAAAAAAAAAAATTCGCACGCATTCGCGCGAGTCCCATGTGCCGACGCCAAATCACTCTTGGCTCCCCACGTGGAGGATACCTGTTGCAGAAAACGATAATTTGAGCCGTCCATCTGTCTTTCGTTCCATCAACCGGCATTTAATTTAGAAGGAAAGCAAGGGTCAAAACAATATTATGGGCATTTAATTATGTTTTATTTCCAAAGGCAATCACAGCCTTGAAATTGGACGATTTTCAGGTAACATATACTGTTCTACTTTCCAAAAGACAGGACGTCTCAGATCACTGGCTCGTGCGCTATGTTGATGCGTATCGGGCTTCTTCTTGATGAATAGCGAGCCTACTAGTACGTGCGGGCAGAGCATTCTCGTAATGCCCGTTTGACAATTTTCACGTACAAAAACAAAATGGAAACCGCGTAATCTCCTTTTCGTGGACGCGGAATCCCAGTAGGTCATGCATGTGCCGCTCACGATCGTTTTCTGACCGACACTGATCCCTTCGCCCTACGCGTGGCATGCAAGTTCTTCTAGCCCACTGTCCAAACCATGGGCCATGATAAAGAGCATTCAATCGCTAAAATCATGCTTATGAAAGGACCTCAAACAGCTAATTTTGCAAGGAATAATTTAAGTTGTAAGCTGAATGAAGATAAGATGGATAAATTTTCTAAGAGAAAAGACAGCCAGGCATTAACGTTTTCAAACAGAATTTTTTATAACTATTGTAACTTACTTTTTCCATTGGTATTTCTGTTTTCAATCTTTTCTATATATTTTAACTTATTTGTTCTTTTTTTCACAACCGAACATCACTTAAACATCTGCAAACATATTAGATAAATGACTAGTGCAATATAAATTTATCCTTAACATTATAAGAAGTGGAAACTATGCCACCAACTACCAAGAATTGCTTATTTCATAAGACATTCGATGTATATATAAGTCTAATAATGTTGATTGCTCAAAAAAAAAAAAAAAAGCTAATAATGTTGAATAAAAACCTAATGACAACGAAATTACTATTATCGTGAAAATAATAGAACCGCAAACATCTTGTCAAACAAACAAGATGGAAATAAATCTTTCTTCCCATGTTTCCACGTGTACAAACAGGCCCTAAAAGTCCCGATCACATCCGACAATACCCTTCATTCAAAATTGAAAGATATGACCCCTCCACTTTTAATTTTCCTTCACCCTTCGTATATAGAGCAGTGCATTCCAAGGGATGTATTCCTATTAACCGTGTAGCTGACTAGCTGCACGCCTGCAGCGGAAAGGTTGGAGCTGACCCGTTGCATTTTTTCCTGAGCTAAATGTCTCTGACCTCACTCCCAGGACAGGCATCATCCAATTCGCACCTTCATACGCGTATTCGTTAATGCGTGGCACGAGCATGCATATGCACTGCTGACTGCTACAAAGCCGCGAGAAACTTCAACTTTGGTTTCTTGCTACAAAAGCATGCATGCAGTCAACTTCGCCTCACGCTCGCGATTTTCTTTGTTCATGGTAATAGCATTTTAGTTCGTATTATCAACATACATAGTGCCTGAGAGAGACATTCATCATACAATAATACTAAAATTTATGTAAAATTATTTAAAAAAGAGAAAATCGCATGTTAGAATTAATTAGAAAGGTAAACTCTCTTAAAATATAATTAAAAAGGAAAATGGTATATCCGGATGGAGGAGTACATTATCGATCTTTCATTGACGTGGCATTAGAAATACTTATAATAGTCACCTGCATGCATAACAATAAACTGCTTATCTTTTATATATTTTTTCATATAAAGCGCGTTCTATATATTTAAACACACTTTTTATCAAATGCTTCTTATCCAAACGTCTAATGTACTTGAAAAAATGCATCGGATGTCTTCATTCATGAGATCACTGACCATCACATATTTAAAGCTTTGGAGGTGATTAACTCACATAGGCTTGTTACATGCCACGTGGTGGGTGAGTAGTGCTACTAATGAAATAAGATTTAATAATAACCGTTTTCTATTCTCTTGATCACTAATCAATAATTTTCGCGATTATCATGACGACTTTTTATGAGTTTGCAAAAAATACGGATTTAGCTATCTGTTTAAATCACTATAAAAAAAAAAATCAGTTCAAAATAGTCCTTGCGTAATATTAGGCGGTCAACGCGACGGAGAAGGAAAACTCGCTTGTTGGAAAGTGAGACCCATGCTCCATCACCACCATACCATGCGGCTACAAGACCGTGAGGCTTGGATAAAACCGCTGTACACAACAGGGTCGGTGTGAGGTGACCCAAGCAACCGACGCAACGTCCCTAACATTCTCACCCGCCGACCGCCGCCAATCTCGCAGCCCCGTGCCTCCCACAAGGCCACAACTACTCCTAGGGCAAAGGCAACGGCATAAACCACACAGGCACGAAAAACAGCAACGATCTCAACTTTTTATTTTTTTTATTTAAAAAAAAAAAAAAAAAAAAAACCAACGGTGTCCCCGGCCTATCGAGGACCACGTTATTCCATTTCTTTAGTCTCAGTCTCTATGATCTTGTTGGTGGAACGTGGTCGGGCCCAACTGGATTTGGGTGACCTGGGTCACTTTTCAATCCCCACAGCTACATAGCTGGTAGCCCATGGTATCATGGGATTTTTGTATACTCGCTGACCACGGATTAAAGCAGTAAGATATGATAATAATTAATAGACCTTTTTGACCGACGAAGGGCTTGCCTTAGCTGTATTTAATAAACTACACATGCTTGTGTGGAAAACTTCAACTGAAGATTGGAGTAATTAATTAATCAAATAGAAAAAAGAGTCTTTAAACAAAGATTATATCACTACGAGTCCACATGGATCGAGTGCACTTTCTACACTAATTTTTAAAAGAAATGATACAGTGCACTTAGCTTCAATGCGCTCGGGTTAAAAATCTATTTTTTATTTTTAAATTTTTTTTATAGAGCTGTTAATCTATGTGTATTTAATACGCATGTTAATTTTTATCATTTTTAGATACCTTTAGATATTTTTTGATTTTTTAAAATCAGTAACAATTTTGTAAATTATAAAAATGTCACTGATTTTAAAAATAAGAAAAATCTAAAAGTATTCAAAAATGGTAAAAATTAATATACATGTTAAATATATTTAGATTAAAAGTTTATAAAAAAATTCACCCGAGTGCACCGACGAAAAGAACAATTAATGAAAAAACCCACGTATCAAAGTGGGGTTGGCGTTCACACCCGGAACGCTTGCTTGCTTCAACGGCTGGCATCATGGTTGTCCCCATTGGAAGACAGCGATAATCGAAAAACCCAATTCCTGAGTGAGAGCTTTTTGGAGACGCTCATCGGCCTCGCTGCTTTCCGGTCTGAGGAGGATTCCACGAATGTCTTGAGCCGTTGCATCGAGAGGTTGAGTGTTTCTTGAGTCATGTTAGCAAAACACATGCGGAACCAGCCCGGCTCGTTGCAGTGACAGGATGAGCCTGGGGAGATATTGAGCCCCACCTCAAACAGAATCTTCTTCCACAGCTCCATCTCTCCTTTGAACGTTTTGGACTTCAGGAGGTGCCTCATGTCCACCCAGCAGAAAAGACCAGCATTGCTCGTCAGGGCGCCAATGCCGGCGTCCTGAAGGCCGGCCACGAGCATGTCGTGCCGCTCCTTGAGCCTCCTGTGATTCTCCGCAATGTATTTGCTAGTGAATTTCTTGTCTGAAAGCATCACCGACAGCAGGTATTGAGTTTGCGAAGAGACGAGGCCAAAGCTCGACATCTTGGTTGCAGCTGCAACTACCACACCGTTGTTGGAATATAATGCTCCCACACGAAACCCAGGGAGACCCAAATCCTTGGAGAGGCTGTAGACGATGTGCACACGATCACGGAGCTTCTCGAAGTCCTTGGACTCTGCTAGAGCCTCAGCTATGCTGATGAAGTTTGGGGAGGCGAACACAGTTCCGGAGTAGATCTCATCGCTTATCAGATGGATTCCTTTGGCTGCGATGAACCGAAGCAGCAGGTGGAGCTCTGCCCGGGAGGCCGTTGTGCCAAGTGGGTTGGAGGGGTTGGTGATCAAAACGCCCTTCACTCTCAGTTTGCGCTTCTGGGCGCATCGATAAGCTTCTTCCAAAGCGCTTTCGGTGATTTGGTATCCGTTGGAGCTTGAGCAGTGGATTGGGATGATCTCGACTCCAGTCCTCCATTTTAGATCTCTGTCAAACCTGAAATGATGAAAGAGCCAATTAAACCTCCAAGTCCACGTGTGGCTGAAAGCATACATTACAATGATAAAATTAAAACAAGCAAGATAGAACAATAAAATACATACCCTGGATAGTATGGTGTTGGCAGAAGGAAGGCGTCGCCGGGCTCGGCAAGGCAGAACATGAGAGTCTCGTTTGCTGAAGTTGCACCGGCAGTGAGAACCAGGTTCTTTGGATCGAAATTCACTTTGTTTCCTCTTATTTCCGACATGAACAGAGCTAATGCCTGCAAAAGGAGATGCAGGCCAAGTTAAGTGAGCTACCCAGAATAAAACGCGTCAAGCGTTTAGAATCGCAAGCAGGTTCCCGCTACTTACATTCTTGAAGCATGGCATGCCATGGTAGTCTTGGAACAAGGCAAGCTCCCGGAAAACTGATATATCGTCTTTCTTCAATCCGAGGGCGTCGGGGTTCTCAGCCAACCACGATTCCACGCGATCAAAACACAGCTGTAAGACAAAACACCAACAGAACATACGCATGTCAGCGTCTATATAGATGTGAGAAGGGTTATAAAATTTTTTGGTGATTTTCTTGTTTTTCTCGAAGTTGGTATTTATTACAGAAGTGGGTGGTACATATTGTCCGGCATGCTGACCTGATTCTCAGCAAGACCCATCTGTATGATTCCATCAGGATTAGCGATTTCATCATAAGGATTCTTCTCGTACTCCTGCCATCCCAGAAAGTAGGAGGAGTCTTGCCCGTGGGAGTTGCATGTAGCTTTACGAGAGAGAAGCTGATCCTTCCTCATGCTGCTGGCTTGTGTAGTGGGAGAAGGGAGAAAGGAATGCAAAGGGGTGGATGGACAAGAGGAGGAGGTTTCGAAAAACGATTGTATTGAGGAGCAAAAGGAGGCTTGTAGAAGGTTTGTGTTGAAGCAATGGATGTTTGCATTCGAAGAAGTGGACCTTCATATATAGGGGTTTTGGCAATTAAGGAACGACGCAACCTTTTTGACGGGGATTCGTGTGAAAGCCAAACAACAACGGGTAGGAACGGATTCCTACTCGCGAGTGGGACCCACTTTCGCCAGATGCTCAGCAAACATAGCACGTGATGGTATTAAATGAACGGACGGATCAAGGTTAAATCCTGTAGGATCAGCATGTGGGCCCTCACTGGCTCAGGCAGGAGCATGACACATGCTTGGGACCAGCCGCAGAAGAGCGGACGTGATGTAGCACGCGCCGTCTGAGATTGCGAGTAAGGGCATGGCATTGCTACTCGCGTAGCACCGAAAATACCGGGAATTGCAAGCTCTACGCGTTCATGCTTATTCTACACACGCAGGAAAGAAAATTCTTAACAAGCAGCGCCTACTAAACATCTTATTATTAATAAACCGTAACAAAAATATAAATATCCGTAATAATAAATTAATCTCACGTATATTTATATTCTCAAATATTAAGATCATAATTTTAGAATAAAAGATAGAAACGGTCAAGGTGATCTAATTGTTAGGCTCTCATTTACATTAGATTCCATCTCATAATTCTAAATAAATTTATTATAGGTGTGTTTAGAAAGTGATAAAGTTTTTAAATGAAAAGTTTAAATGTAAAAGTTTTTAAAATATATAAAATAATGTAATATAATATAGATAATGATAGAAAGTAAAGAAAACAAAGTTAAAATAAATATGTTAGTTGCATGGATAATTTTATACAAATGATAAAAAAATAAGATATACATATAGAAAGATGTAAAAAATAATTAAAAAATATTGTAGCGTGGGCGATTGAAAAGTTCTAATTTGATCAGTTTTACGGCTATCCAAATGCACCTTATAATTATTTTTTGGGGGAATATATATTGGATAAACGGTCGAGATAGAGAATAATGGTTGTATTACGGCAAGCGGGATGTTTGCGCGTAGGGAGGGGCCAATGTAGGTGAGGAACAGAGGGAGTCAGTAGAAAAAAGAGAAATGATTAAAAATGCAGCTTTTGTGGGGACAGGCTCTGCCGACAGCAAATCAGACGAGGGTGTGGCGCTGACCCACAGAGAGGCATGCAGTCCGGGCCCATTGTGTTCCCTGGTCCGTCGCCGCCCCGGCCCATACTCTTTCCACGTTGTCGGCCCGTACTTTCGTTTTCTCACCAATTTCTCGCCAGTCTCAAATCAGACCATTTTCTTGCCGGTTAAAAAAAAAAAAAAGATTTTTATAAATATGTCTGCGAGGCATTACTAACATTGCATCTGTTTGCCTAAGTTTTCCGAATTTGTCAATATGTCCACAAAGTTTGCATAAAATTAAAACTGTATCCCTTTCGTTATGATGTCGTTAGATTTTTATGTCAAATGACGATAATATCGTTTAACTTAAGTGATAAACTTGCAATTTTTTCAAATATTATAGATATATTTGCTATTTCATTATTTTATATATTTTAGCATGTATTATTATTTTAGATTTTTTTGCAAAAATGCTTACAATATTTTCAAAAATTAGAAATATGTAATTTAGCTTGAGGGCATTATCGTTATTTTACATAAAAATCTAACGGCATCATAACGGAAGGGATATTGTTGCAATTTTATACAAACTTTGTGGGTATGTTTGCAAATTCGGCAAACTTAGGGACACGGATACAATATTGGTTAAACCTTATAGGATATTTGCAAAAATCCCAAAAAAAAATCATTGTTATGTGATTGCTAATAGAAAATTGAAATTTGATATAATTTACGCACAGAGCTGACCCACCACGCACTTGTCCAATCCAAAACTACGAGAGTCACTTGTTATCATTGTCTTCATTCATCAAAAGTTTTTTTTTCCTCTGTCTAACTGAAGTACGATCTACATGTATATATTGGTATTTCTCATATTTCACCATTCCTTCTGATCAATTATTGCAGATGTTTTTTGAAAAAATAGCCATTCACCACTTAAAATACTCTTGTATATAATAAGTCAAACAATATATCCCGAAGTAGCAATAAAAAATCAGCACGTCTCATGTACTTTCGATCACATATCTCACGAAAAGAATTCCTCGTAGACTGACATAAGATCTCTTGGCTCCACTAATAAGATCTTTTGACCCCACTAGCAAAAAAAATTTCCACTACTTTTGAATTTCTGTTATTTATTAAATTTTACAGAGTTGAATATTAGAGTGAATTGTCAAATGAGAAGCAGCTGTATTTAGTTAGAAGCCGTGAAAATCCTCTCGTTTGGTTTTCTATGGACATATTTACATACTTCTCACTATATATTATACTGAAGTAAGACATTTTTACAAATTTTGGACACACATTACTATAAATGAAAAACCTCACGTTTGGACTTTCGAAAAGGGCAAGAAATTTCTATAAACGTGATTTGACCAGCCACGTCAATATTATCTGACATCTGTGGTAGCTTAATTTCCTGTCACCATTGGGCAGTCGCGATTGATGCATACGTGGACATAGACTATGTATTGAGTTTGAGTCGTAAACAACAACAAATGCAGTCCTAGCAGCAAGACCACGTGGCAAGCATGTGGGACGGATCAGGTACGATGGACCACCTGATGGATGTGTCCTCGGCAGAAATCATAAGAGTATCACGTGAAAAATCTGATCACCGTCCGCCTCTGCTCTCATCTCCTCTTGTCAGCTGGAGCCTACAATCCCAGAATACCAGCCAACTTGCTCGAGTATGGGATTGACCCAAATACATTCGAAGCACGTGTATCCCATGCATGCAAATACTCCCCGTGCCGCGTATGCCGTTTAAGGGTGTGTTTGGTAATGAATTATATTTTTGATAAAAAGTTTTGGAAAGTAAAAGTAGTCAAATTATGTGATATGATAGGGATAATGATGAGTAATAAAGAGAATAAAGTTAAAATAGATAGGTTAGTTGTGTAGATAATTGTGTAAAAATGATTGAAAAGTATGATAGTTGTATAGGAAAATGTGAAAAAATGATTAAAAAGTATGTAGTTGTGGAAAGTAAAAAATTTTAGAACTGACTTAACATTTTTTATTAACTGTCACACACAACCTAAGGCTTCCGTGGATGGAAAGGGGCAGATAGTAGGGCCCAGGATATCTGGTCGGGTTGAGCCTCCACCCTTCTGGTGGTCACTGGCGACAGATTTCGACGGCCATCATTTTCCTGAAATGGCGATTAGCGGTGGGGGAGGAGCTTGCAGGCTGCGTGATGCATGCAACGTCGACGTGGTGGGGCCCGCAGCTTCTTGCGAGTTCCAGAGCTATGTTCGTGGTGGGCCCCGCTGGTCGCTCACTCCTCACCTGTCCCAGGTTAACCGATGGAGGAGTATAAAGAATGTTGGTGGGCCCGCCGCTACCCGTATCTCGACGGACGATAACCGTGCGCTCTCGTAGGTCTTTACACGCACCAGGTCGAGGCCCTCATTAATGGGCCCAAGTTCCTTCAGATCTCAACCGTTGATTTGATTTGGTTCCTCGTAGATTATAAATACCCAAAAGTAGAATATCATAAGGCAGCCTATGTTATCTAAAAATTGAATAGACAAAGTAATTATCCATTTTATTTATCTTTATTAATCTATAACCCATTTTTCACGATGTTACTGAAAAGCCTGCTTCCAATTATATTTTCGTATAACCCATCAATTTTCTGAAAAATTACTCTGCAGTCTATTCATCATATCTAACATTATTGGTTTAGTTAAAAGATTAAGTTTCATCTAAATCACAAAAAAATTAAGTTTCATCAAAATCAAAGTTGTGCATGATTATTTCATCAAAAAAAAAAGTTGTGCATGGTTATACTTGCTTAAAAAATATAAATTCATGTATAAATTACAAAAAATATTTAGATTTATTTATATATGTTTTAAAATATAATAACACTTTATAAAATTATTTATCTACATAGTAATGATATTTTAGATGCTTTGTATATTAAAATGCAGCTTTAAATTTTATGTTTAATATTAAATTATTTTACACATTTATATATAAGGTTGTTGTATGATGATATTATACAAATGATGGATTTTCATAAAAATGTAAATTATGTTAAATAAAATAAATAGAGTAAATTGCCAATTATTCATCAAGGTGGAAAAAAAGAAATAAGTTCTGTACAAATGAAGTTTAGCAAAAGTACAATTTGATATTGAATACTGTCGACTTTCTCTTATATTCATGATTTTGTACTACGTTTTTTAGGAAGGATTTTATACTATATTTAATATGAGATAAACGAGAGGAAAAAAGCAAAGAAAAAATTGTGAAAAAAAAGAGAGAGTGGTCATTGTTACTTCTTTTTTCGTTACATAGATTTGGGATAAAATAAACATCCTCAACGATTTTTTTTTAAACTTTAGACAGGCCATCATCTTTTGATTATTACAAGATCACTTTCATGGGATTAATAATGGGATAACCAAGCCAATCAGAGCATGGGGTCGTCGGCGAACATAGCCGCTTTTTTGCCCGTAAGGCAAGACTTGAAAAAACCGGTGCCCTTTTGTTGGATCGAATAATGCATAATAAAATACCATTCCATTCTATGCCGAAACCTTATCCATTGAATTATCGGCCTGTAAGTCCGTAAATAGAAGGTTAACAAAGAAGGCTAAACATTCTCCTTCGGTTCAACTACAACTCATGCATCTCTATGAGGAAATCACGTAACTTTTTTCCGTGAACCGTTCAGACGTTGAAAGAAAAAAAGAAAAAGTCCAAACGAGTCAGAACCGAAAGCTGATGTATGTGAATATCCGTAAAAATGTCTGACGGTGGCGACGGCAACTTAGGGGACGTCTCGGAATCTCATATGGGAAATATGAGAGGGAATTTGTGGGAGCACGGGTTTCAAGGCACATCATTCATCAATTAAGCATCATATTTTTTTACTTTTATCCCTATATTCTAATCATTTTTCTTACAAACTACTTTCTAACAAACCTATTTTTCCAACTTTACCCCTATCATTTCATATCAATCACACAACTTCCAAAATATTCTATTTTCTACACCCATCAAATACCATATTTCCCACAACTTTTACATTCACAAACGTCCCCTTAAATATCACGATATTTTACTTCATAATTATATAGCGGTAAGCTAACTTACCAATTTGCTTGAAACGAAATTAGAAACTGAAGAAAAATAACATGACCAAATAAAGGTTTAAGTCAATAAAAATAAAATGCACAAAACATTTTAATAAAAATATTACGGTAATCAAGAATTTATTAACAAAATATATAAATGTTACATTAATATATATATATATATTCAGGTACAGCACCGCTGAAATAAGCCCTACATGATGATCAAATTATAATATATTTCTCCTATTATATTTAGAATAATGTATTTTATTATCATACCAATTTTTATCTCAATCGGATATGTGTATGGAACCCATCTGAAAATAATACAAATTCAATGTAATAAAATAGTTTGATGTAAACAACAACTTTAAAATGATTTTTGCAACATGTAAACTATTCGCTATAAAATTTATATATAGATAAATGATTGTATAAAGTTTTATTGCATTTTAATATGTTTGGAGCCCATTTTTGGACAAATATACCGTTGTTCTGGTGCAGTTGCATTGCACCTATATATATATATATATATATATATATATATATATGAGAACCATTCACGTGCAGACGAACTAGTCCGCTAGAAAATGGGCGCTACACAGTGACGGTTTAAAGGTTGAAAATATCACTTTAAACTTGATAGTTACATTAAACTATTTTATTACGTTGATTTTGTGCTATTTTAATATGGGACATATACACACGTTAGATTTTGGTGAAAATTGGTATGCTAATAAAGTAAATAATTTTAAATATAATTGGTGAAGTAGATTTCTCATTCATAATCAAATGGGCCCCACAGTGCACAGACTGCACCGTAATTACGGTGCAATCCGAATGCACTTGATTATTTTCCTATATATATATAATGTTCGTGCGTCTTGTATTAAGATGCACTTAATTATTTTCTTATATATATAATGTTTATGCGTCTTGTATTAAGATGTAGACAGTGTTTGATAACCGCCAAAAATATCATGGCCAATAGAGACCGCGTGTTTGGATGGATTGTCATCACTTATCGATCTCGCCGTCCATTTTTGTCATGATTTCTCAGTGGAAATAGTCTTCCGCGCCGTGGTTTTAGCTGCCTGATTTCATCCACTTTACTTAGAAAGTAAACCCCAACACCAAACCAACTAATTCAACGGTCATCGCCTTTTCCTTGGTAAGAAAAGGAGAAAGTCCCGGACGTGATTTGATGCACCTGTACATGTTCAGTGCACTTAGACTTAGTGTACATTTAACCTATTTTTTTAAATTTTTTAAATTTTTTTTATAAAAGTGTTAATCTAAGTATATTTAATATGTATATCATTTTTTACCATTTTTGAAGATTTTTATATTTCCAAATATACCTTAAACATTCTAGTGTGGAAATTTTTTGGTATAAACAAACACACTTAAAATAAATTTTAAAGTAGCATGCAGCTGATCTATATCCTTATTTGTATGGGCCGTGATAAATTGTTGACGTATGCAAATAATAATAATAATAATTTTAAGTTAGGATCAGAAAAAATACGTTAGTTTCATTAATAAAAAAAAATTACATGTCGCCATATTCAAAAATTTTCAAAAATAAGTACTTACACTTTTTCTTGCAATTATCAAGTTTGATTTTATTAGTTGGAATTCCCGTTAAATAATATTAAAAATATGCAAAGTTGTAAACTAAATTATTATGTGAATATGTGTCATATTTTTATATTGATGGATGTGAAGATCAACGAAAGGCAGCATACACACGCGTGGAACTAGCAAATTTCGGACCTTCCATGGGGCAAGGTTGCTGATGAGACGTGAGAGTGGAGCATTGGCTTTTTTTCATGGGAAGCATTGGCTTTTCATATATATTTATCGCCAACTCAATTTGTATTACATTTAAGCATTGAGACATTTTTATAATTTTCTAAAAAAAACAATAAGCTCTCATCGATTAAACTATCACCAAAAGGAAAAAGTAAAATTTTCACAAAATATAGAAAAAATAAGCACTCAACTTCATTGGAAAGGTGTTACTACCAGGATAGACCTTTAGTGTCGGAGCATTAGCTTTTAGAATTCGGTTTTTGTGGCAATAAAATTTGTGTGAAGGTCATTGTTTTCTTTTTACATTGAAAGCAGAAAATGGTACAATCGTGATTGTATTATATTTTAGTGCATTAACGAATTTTGCAAGGTTAGCACTGACAATATACTTCATCCGCATGATATGATACCTTCTGTATAATACGTACATTGACGATCCACTCCATTCAAATGATATATATCTCCTTTACAGTACATTACGCTTAGGGGAAAAAAGTACTAATGTGTAATTTTGTAAATACAATTTTTATTACATTAGATTAAAATAATAACAAGATTTTATGTCAAGATTGATTCTATTAAAAACAGATTGTGGATTTTAGAGATCTATTTATAAGTAATACTCTCGTCGACTATAACATTTATAAGTAATTTTTTAAAATTACTCTCGTTTATCTATGAAATGTTATCTATGAAATGCCATTAGATGAAATTCAATGTTCAAGATGTCCGTTCTATGTATTTTTTTTTTATTGGGTACATAAATTACTTTTCTCTCTTGATGTTACAGTCAAGTTCACTGTAGCCTATAAGCTTCAACCATATTTTCTTGAGAACTCAATGCTCCACCAGATTCTGTTAGAGACACACCATGCCAATGTTCAAATTCGAACCAAGGACGGCAGATATACGCATCTGCGTCCCCGCCAAACCGCGGTTCCGTTCTATGGATTTCTAACTAGCACACATTACAGTCAAAATTCCCTTGGAAATTAGATTTGCTAACAATTTCTCAGCAGATTCTATGCGATTCGATAGAAATAAATAAATGTTCTTGAGTCGGATAGAGATAACAGAGGCCTGAAGCGTATTGACTGCCGTGATCAGGCTTCTGATAAGCTTTTTGGTTATTCTGTGGGTCGGAAACGGTGGATTGGAAAGAGGACTCAGTCGTTCAAATGTTAATAATAAATTCACGAATTGGCAAATTGAGTGCATAGAGGGATCATGTGCAGTAGTGGCGGAAAGAAACCTCAGTGGTCTCCTTCTTTGTCCTTTTAACAGTTAGAACTAAAAGAGAAACGAAAAAATGAGTAAAAAATGAAATAAATTATATGAGATAGATGTATTGACTTTTTAAAAATAAACGATAATACAAATATTAATTCTAAATAATTAAATGTAACATATAATAGTATCTATATATAGAATAGCAAAAAAGCGTTTAAATAATTATCTTTTTATATGAGTTTTTAGACAATATATATACGAGAAAACTAAATAAGCATTTGAAATACATGATTAATCGTATCAATAAAATTGAAAACAACGTAAGTACCTATAAGATTTTTAATGAAAGTAAGGAAGAATATTTAGAAACATACAAAATAATAAGGAAAAGTATAATTTTAGAAATAATATCATACATCGATAGTTAAATTATAATTTTGGTTTTCCAATGATGTTGACATTATACTTAACCATACATATGTGGTAAGTGTCTTAAGTCCCGAATCAACGTGTTTAAGGATTCTTATAGAGTTATAGGTGAATTAGGATTCAGCCAATGATATTATATTGTGTGTGCACGCCGGAGATTCTAGTATCAAGTATGAGGGGAGATTATCTCCTTGTAATGAAATAAAATAAAATAAAAAGATTCCTCTGAGAACAAGCTCTGAACAATATTCCATGGTCCAGATATATGGACGATTAATCTACTCTGATCAGGAATTACAAGATCTAAATTATGGAGATTCTGGTCATGCATGATCATAAGCTCTTACCATAAGGAACTGGCTTTGGAATTACATATCGAATTTTTTATAATAATAATTAAAGATATAGTAATTGATATCTTAAATGATTTAAATTTTAAAAATAATTTTTTAAGAACGTAAAAAGTATTTAGTTGTGGTGTGAATATTGGAAACTACAACTAGTTGTATAAGATCGCAACCATTCTGCTTTTTGTTATTACATATTTGATCGTTGTTATTTACTTTTAGCTTTAAAATTAAGCTTGTTAATTTTCTGATCATTGCATCATCTCTATTTAAATGGACACTAACTATTATAATTTTCTGATCACATCAACTCTACTTAAACAGACGCTAACTATTTTCTCAAGAAAAAAAAAGGGACACTAACTGTGATTTGTAAAATTTCATATACGCATACCAATGTTCAGGAATTCAAATTCCGATTTGGGTTTTGGCTAGAACATTCTAACCATCGTGCCCCATCTCATGTGCTCAAGCTAAGTACGTACGGTTTTCATTTTAAAATTTTTCAAAAAAAAAAAAAAAAACTGTCTTTGGATGCTCTAATAATAGGCTGGCTAGTGTAGGGTTTCAATATGTCATCGTCCCACGTGAGATCACATGTATGATAAAGACTGACATGCATGAAGACAGCCTAATAATGAAGTCTGTCACGTATGATATGTCTATCGATCATATATCATCATCATTTTAATTAAAAACACATTTGCACACGTAACTTTACTCCATCGTATGCATACATCATATCCATACATGGTTAAAAAGAAAGGAAAAACGCGATTAAGTATTATTTGATATACTTTGTATAAAAGAACTGAGCTGGTCGGCTATTCAGTGCATGCAATTCTCTCTGGGAATCTTCTCCACAATCATTCTTGGAAATAAAACGAGATATATTAACTAGCTAGTTAGCTAGCTAGATGACAATGCAGTGGAATTATATTGCAGGAACTGGAAGCTAATTAAAAGGAAGGCAACGATATTCTCTAAAACCCATGTATCGTATTGTTCCCAACCAGAGGGAAAACTGACAGATGCCATGCAAAGCAAGGTGGTGTGCATTGCAGACTTGAAGTGTCTCCGAATAAGGCAAGGGAAGCAACAAAGAAAGAAACTTTCACATCAGGTGCAGCTTGTTAAAGATCCCACGTTGGAGCAACCAGTCTCTTGCATGTCTGCCTATAATTAGATTTAGAACATCATCAAGACATGGGCATGCCTACCCAAACCCAGCAAAATGAAGCAACTTCAGATTTGTTTCATCGTTGGATGTTCTGCTTCTTTTGGGCATCAAACAACAATCTTAGTAGCTAGCTATAAGGAAACCCTGCCGCACAGGTTCGCTGGGTCCCATACACAGGCAGTTGCACCCTTTTCCTCTCATCTACAGCTGGCTGCATGCATGCCTCGAGAAAAATAAGTACCATTTCGTTAAAAAAAAAATAACCCTGCAACTCCTTGCAAATTAATCTTGGTTGCAGAATAGACCCTTTTTAAACTTATATTGTAAAAATAAGTTTTAACCTTAACTTGTCAAGACAATTTTTAATATGAACCGACTTACGTTAGACGAATGATCTTTTACGACCGGTCGGAAATCCGGTGATTTCCGACCGGTCAAAATTTTTTTATTTTTTTATTTTTTTTTGAAAAATATTTTTATAAATATGTTAATCTAGTTATGTTTAATCTATAAACTAAGTTTTACCATTTTTGAATATTTATATATATTTATTTTGAATTTTTAAAAACAGGGGTATTTAAGTAATGTTAAAATATTTTAAAATGACTTAAATACCCCTGTATTTAAAAATCCAAAATAAATATATATACATATCCAAAAATGGTAAAACTTGGTTTCTAGATTAAATATAACTAGATTAACATGTTTATAAAAATATTTTTCAAAAAAAAAACAAAAAAAGATATTTTTTGACCGGTCGGAAATCACCGGATTTCCGACCGGTCGTAAAAGATCGGTTTACCTTACGTTAATGTAGTTCTTTTCTGGTAGTATGAAATACCTTTGAAATCATAGCGAACTCATTTCATATATATACACACACACGTATATATGTCTAATTTTTAGTTAGGAAAAGTTAGAGATTTCGTTAGCAAAAATTAAGCCCGAAAATATCGAAAACGACCAGCCTTTTCTTTTCGTTAATCCAGGGGCTGAAATTTATAACTTGAGGATCGAGGACATGTATTCATCTCACATGGGTGGTGTGGAATTATTGAAGTGATGGAGAAGAGCGTCACGTGGGTTTGTAGGAGGAGGAGGGTTAGGTCATGTGAGGCCCTTTGTTTTGGTAGGGCCCACGTGGGGGAGAACAGCCCCTGTGCATCTGGGGGCCATAGCCAAAATAAATGTTGGCTGTGGTGACACATAACCTGACTTTAGCACGCTAGTCGATGCCCGCCCCTACCATTAGCTAGCTAGGGCTACACCAGACAAGGCTAGCCATCCCTTTCAATATCACCACCACCAGGCCCGGCCATTCATCGGGCCGATGGTCCCCCCACATTTCCCACTCCGCCTCTTCCTTGTCTTACTATAGCTACTCGATCGAACTTTTGTCAAACACCTTGCATTGTCTCACTAGCTAGTCGAAAATTCCAAGTTTTGTCCAAGTCCCCAGCTATCTGTATATATATGTCCAGGAGTCAACGAAAATCACCACTCACCTGAAAAATGATAAGCACATATAGATGCGGGTTGGACCCCATCTGGGCACATTGTTGGAAATATCCGTCTGTACCTCCCTCTACGCATCACGTCTGACTATATACATAGACATGGATGTATTGCTGTTTGCTAGCCAGCTATATATTACGTACACTGATAAATGAGCTACACAAGCTCCAGGGGTGCTACAATTAAATTTGTAAAATGCATGCTATTTAATTATAACTGTCATTCGAATACTTGATCGAAGTGGGTTCGAGTTGATTAGGTTCAAAAAATGGTTTTTTACATTGATACTTATATATAGTTCGAGAGTATTAAAACATTAATACATAAGGCACCTCTGCAATTCGACGGATTAACAAGTCTTAAGCTGATCATGGATCGCATTTTCTTGTACGCTGTGTGGACCGTCGTTTTCTTTTCTTTTCTTTTTTTTTTTTTTTTGGTGCCACCTGATGAACCGCTTCACGTGTTCTAGCTAAGTAGCTAGGAGCATGCATCCATATATGTAGATTTTGAGTGTCAAACTGCTAATTAGGAAGTAGTGGGTGTTGATCAAGTGATTCGCTGCATTGAACCTACAAGACAGCTTACACTTGATTGTTGGTTCCTGATTCAGAGCTCCACTTTCATAGAAGAATTGGGAAAGAAAGGCTGCCGATCGAGCAGGAGGAGATCTTGTGGACATGCAGTTCTCCTCCCCCCCCACCAATATCTGCCTATGTGTGAGGCCTTGCAATCTTGCAGGGGATATTTCTTGTTATCCCCCGTGAACCACCTTCAATTCTCCTGAAAAAATAATTAATATTTTTGGTCCGGGGGATTGGCATGACAAAGATAAACGATTTCAAATCATTTTGCCTGATTGGCTCGACAGAGATGTCGGCACACGCTGACAGGTGCAACAATAGTGTCAGCCGATGTCGGAATGGTCGACTTGGTAAATGGACAGATGCGATTTTTCCAATGAGTGAATAGCTATCAGATTATTGCAGAGTAATGGGCAGGTTAGATTCTGCATGCATGCCCCCCATCCTATTACCACCAATCCAGTTGGCATTGAATTGCCTCTTAACCTTTCTGTTAATTTAATAAGCAGACACCAGCTTTTTTTCCCTGTCAATTTAACAAGCAGACACCCTTTTTTTTTTTTTTTTTTTAATTTCAGTCGATGTTACCCTAATTGGACAGAATTCATAAAACAAATATGAGCATTGTCCACAGAGGGCCGCAAAGTCTTCTTGAAAGCTCGGAAGGTTCTTGATTAGCTTTATGTTTTACAGCTCTATGCAATTTACTACAATATCTTTCTTTCTTTCTCTCGTGTGTGTGCTCCAGAAAAGCTATCGTGTGAAAAAGTTCAATGATTTGCTCACGCTTATGGTGCTTTGCTTTCACATTTAACAGGCTTTGTTACATCTTATAGAAAATAGCTTGTTATGAGGTATTTATTTAGTCCGGGCTAACAGAATCATTCCTCTTTCTTTTAGAGAAGTGATCTTGTTTATCGGGGTTAAGTAATTGCTCTACTTAGCCTACCTCAAAAAACTTATTTATAAAAACTTTTATTTGATTTTTTTATATACTTATTTATCTAAGTGTATTTAACATATAAACCAATAGATATGCTTATATATTTTTGTTAGATTTTTAAAGATAGGAGTATTTTAAATACATATATACACATAGATTTTTAAAAATCTCAAAAAAATATATATGCGCATCTAAAAATAATAAAACTTAGTTTATATGTTAAATACACTTAGATAAACAAGTGTATAAAAAAATAAAAATATTTGTTGTAAATGAATTTTTTAAGGTAAGCTAAGTGCTCATTCATCCGGGCTAACAGTATCATTACTCTTTGTTTTATGGGTGAAGAGGGAAAAAATGACTATATATTTACCATCCCCATTAATGCAACAGATATGTATTCATTTATCATAACTAATCTTTCTTATCTTCTCACGGTCAAATTTATTTATTTTATCCTTATCAACTATGAGTGTGTTTGGGAATGGATAAAACTTTTGATGAAAAGTTGTAGAGAGTAGAAGTTGTCAAATGATATGATATAATAGGGGTAATAATGAAGAGTAAATAGGATAAATTTAAAATAGATAGGTTAGTTGTGTAGGTAGTTGTGTAGAAATGATTAAAAAGTAGGATGGTTGTATACAAAATTATGAATAAATAATTAAAAAATATGATAGTTGTGGAGAGTGAAAAGTTTTATATTGAAAAGTTTTAACTTGACAATTTTTACTAATTAACAAACACACCCTATAACTTTCACTGAAAATAAAATATATTTTGTTTTAGTTAACTACTTTATTGTATTATTTTCTATAAATATCTATTCTTCCATTATTGTTTTAAGTGGGAGATGATTATGCTCTTTTATTTAAAAAAATTGAAAAAAACTAAGATAGCTAGTCTTTTCATTTTCTATTTAAGGTGGGCCTACAACTTAAGGTAGTAAGGTTAAATCTAGGGTCAATCCAAATCCATACTCAAGATGTAATATGTGAATCCCAATATTAACTCAACCTTATTTTTAATATATCAATCCTAACCTTACTTTAATAAATTGCTAGGGATGAGTTTTAATAGAATTCAGATGATAGGGTAAAGATCTTGGTGAAATTTAGGTTGGAATTCGAATTAATCCCATTAACTTACATTCAAATTAAAAAATTATAAAGATGAAATTGATATTATACGTCCATCCTTTATACGTTTAAGTGTTTCAAGTCTTTTTTTTATTTTTCTTTTCATTTTTTATATGAACTCGTCTGTATTTAATTTGCGATGATGCTTCTATAAAACTTCTTTTTTATGTAACTCTTTCCATTTTCAATATCTAGATGATTAATAAAAAAATTAATTATATCTATTGTATTTAACATAACTTATATTATCATAAAAAAAAATTTCATTTGTCTACTATCAGTGTATATGAGTCTCATCTACAAACATGTAAAATTAACGTAATAAAATAATTTAATACTAAATATCAATTTTAAGTAGTATTTTCAAAATTTAAACTATCTAAAATATCATTACTATAACGATAAATGAATCTATAAGTATTACTATATTCCAATACATATATAAATCAATCTAAGTATTTTTCTTAATTTACACATGAATGTACTTATTTTTTAGCAAATGTAGCCTATGCACATTGAATTTGAACGAAACTTAGTCTCATAACTAAATAAATTATGTTAAATATAATAAATGGATTAAATTTTCCATCAAGTATCAAAATCTTAAAATTTGAAAGAGTTACATAGAACTGCTTCTATATAATCCAATTACATAGAAGCGAGCTCATTTAACTTATATGCTAAAATTGACCTTTTTCAATTTCTATATGATTTTATTAGTTTAAAATGACAATTTGCATCCCTATTTAATTTAAATAGAGGTAAAAATTGTGGATTTTCGAAACTGTAAAATATATTAAAAATTAAAAAAGTCAATTTTGGTATATGTATAAAGATTAGTTGTGGGCTAACACAAAATGAAATCATGCTCAAAACACCTCAATGTATGGAGGCTTGGTACATACGTGTGTATTAAATTATTACCCGTGCATTAAATAACTATTTACAAAATAGTAAACTTAAAATATTTTCCTCTTTTCAAGATAATTACCATGTATAATAAAACAAGAAACTAGAAAATACACGCTTACATTAGAGCTACATGTATCATGCATGATTTTCTTCTAATATATATTAAAATAATTCGCGGTAGAGTTTTCATCGGCCAGAACCCAACGCAATTTTAATTGTTTCAAACCTGATATTTAAACCTAAAATTTCAAATCACCAAATCCAAATCCTGAAAAATGTTGGATTGAGTTGGGCAAATTCGATCCAACCCAACACCAGCTGCACCTCAAATTTCAGGCTTTAGGTTTTGATTAGCACGGAGAATGAGCGCTTGAACGAAGAAGCAATCAAAATTTTAAGACCAAAAGGCATACTAAACAGTGGTTGAAACAAGTGGATGGGGTTGTTGGGTGTATGTCTAGCATTAATTGTCTGATGACGCCTTTGATAGGATGCATTAGTCAACTAAACAACATCGAAAAGACTAATGGGTCTTGTTATGTCTTTCTTAATGTAAATAATCCAACTCATCCTTACATTCTCTCGTAATACCAGAGATTTTCTAGAGACAATAATCAGTAATCCCCATCCCCTTTTGGATGCACCCATCAGCATGGCATCTTTTCCTTCAACATGGGATCATCAAGGAACTGTGGATCACATGGCATGCCAATGACGGCTTATCAGTCTACCAGACCATGACAATGGCAACTTATAGAGGATTAGTAATTTCATTTGAATTGTAATTGTTGTTCCCCAAATGAAACCACGCTATAATCATGATTTGGAACATCCAGCTTAATGCAAAAAAGCATGCGTTCGATTAGGACCATTGAGCATTGAAGAGCAAATAGACAGGCATAGGTCCTGAACCAGAATAGTGGGAACGTATCTTTTGAAACGTAAGGTGGAGGGGGCCGAAGGTTTGGGGGGGGTACGTGGCATGGGTTGGCAGTAGAGGGAGATACTTCTATGTACATAAAGGTAGACGTGATGATGCCTCATTTTAGGCAGCATGGACACTGACATCTCATGTACCAAATGCTGATCCCCAGTTTCTGTACTTAGCTTGCTAAGTGGCTATATTTGCACTCAAAAGCATTGTCATATAAGTAAATTAATTAGCATCATCTGCTGCAATCTGAACTATAACTCTGTCTTTTGATTCATCTGATTATGGCTGCCCCTGGAAAGTACTACCTCTTAGATGGTCAGCGTGAAATCAGAGCAGTTGTTGTGCCGTGGGCATCAGTTGTGCTATTATAGCTGTGCCACGGGCATCAGTTGTGACATCAGAATTACTGTCGTACCCTGGGTAATCTTCTCAGCGTAAGGATTCAATATAAACATATACGTACCAAGTCTCAATACGTTAAGTGTATTGAAATGAACCTGCCAGCAAAATGATATGATTCTGCTAGCAAACTGCACTAAAATTCAATTCCCGCTGAAAACTTTTATGCAACGGGGTTCCTCTTTGGGAGGGAACATCTCCTCATATCTTGGTTAACAAGAAAGAAAAACAGAAAGACGCCCCCATACGGAACAGACTGTCTTATTTACATTGCATGATCCATGCTAACTACCAGATGCCACAATAACACCTGTTGCTTAAAGGTTAAGCCTCTCCCTAGCTCGAATATGTTCACGTGGCCTAAGCACACGTGGACTTGGCTGGACCTGAGCTGGCATCCTTGAAGCTTGGCAATCGTTAACGTGCTCCGGATGACTCTGCTCTTCTTGAACCACCCGCAACTGTCTTCCGTCCATATTATGTATTGAGCCTCTTTTTTATTTTTTACAAAATTTATTTTTGATCTTTTTGGGCTTTTATGTCTTTTTTATTGTTATGTGATATTATAATGAGGAATAATCCTGTTGTCTGAACTAAGCAAATGTCTTGCTTAGTTTACTTTAAAAAAAACTCATTTATAACACTTTTTTATTTTTTCATGCACTTGTTTATTTAAGGAACACCCTGACATCGTGGTAACCACCTCTGTCCTCAACGGCCAGATGGTGGTTTGAGTTCTACTATTATTGCAGGTTTAATATATCCCTTCTGTGTAAGGGTAGGTGTACTATGTTCCTCCTATGTGAGGATTTCATAGTTTTTCTTGCACATGGGAATTATAGAAATCCCTCCATAGTGAGGGTTGTGAATGTACATGATTGTAATATCAATTGTCACGTTGTATAAAACTACTACTCAAAAAAGTGTATTTAACATATAAACCAAGTTTTACCTTTTCTTGAGATTTTTAAAGATAGGAGTATTTTAAATACATATATACACATATATATTTAAAAATATTTTTAAAATATACGCACATATCAAAAAATGATAAAACTTAATTTATATATTAAATACACTTCGATAAACAAATGTATAATGAAAAAAGTAAAAAAATATTGTAAATAGATTTTTTAAGTGAGGCTAAGCAAACAGAGTTATTCACTTATTATTATTAAGCTCATTTCAATCTTCAGACAACGAACTTTCTTAGAAAAGACAACAAGTTTTCATCTGTTATTACAAAAGACTTAAGCTCCTCCCAACAACCCTCACAATGGTGGACTCGAATGCACGTCACTAGCATGATTGCTAGCAAACGTGTGTCGTTGCTTATATGTAATCTTTACATATAATTGTAGAGCTGTGATAATGTACGACTCCATATCATTTTTATTTTTTATTTTTATTTTTTATTTAATTTTTTGATTTTTTTCTTTATAAATGTTTTTAATCAACATATCAAGTTTTTACTTTTTAATATTTTATAATATTTTTACATATTATTTTTAATTTTTAAAAATTAAACTTTTTAAGGGGTGAAATCGACTGAACCCCTAAAATTGATGATTTTTAAAAATAAAAAAAATATGTAAAATTATTATAAAATGGTAAAACTTGTTACATGGGTTAAATACATTTTTTTAAAATATATTCATCAAAAAACTGAAACAAATAACGAATAAAAAATTAAATACTAAATATTGTGTATAAGCCGTGATATGACTTAGGGTGCGTTTGTTTGGGGCAAAAAAATGTCAACTAAAACTTTTCAATCCAAAACTTTTCACTCTCCATAACTACTCTATTTTTTAATTATTTATTCACATTTTCCTATACAAACTATCCTACTGTTCAATCATTTCTACACAACTACCTATACAACTAACCTATCTATTTTAACTTTATTCTCTTTACTCCTCATCATTACTCCTATTATATCATATCATTTTCTATCGATTTGACAACTTCTACTTCAACAACTTTTCATCAAAAGTTTTACCCCTAACCAAACACACCCTTAGTCATATATAATCATAGCTCATAATTGTATACCAAGAATCCTTCAATGCAACCAATTGCACCATCAATTGCTTATTTTTTCTTTTTTAATATTTTATTTTTAAATCCAATCCATCCATTATATTTACTTAATTGATTTTTGCATGACATGAAAAATCATGTTGTTTAAATTTGTATATAATCCATAACAAGTGAAAATGCACAAAGTTGTTTATAATTATATTTTTTTTAAAATTATTGATTATAAAAATTTTCAATTCACTTGATTTTTTATATAATTTGGCGCATGACATGAAAAATCGTGTTGTTTAAGTTTGTATATAATAATCCATAACAAGTGCAAATGCATAAAGTTGTTTATAAATATATTTTTTAAATTTTTTTATTATAAAAATTTTCAATTCACATGATTTTTTGTATATAAACTAAATAAATAATTTAAAACACAATGCATAGACTAGATGTTAAAAATATAAAAAAAATTAAGTGGTCGTAACTTCCGAACAATTGTATTGGATCATCTATATACATATATATCAAAATTTATTATTTTTGGATGTACTTTTTACAATTTCAAAAAGAAAAATGATCCTTGGTACTCCGATTTAAGTAATCGCTTACTTAAACCGCATAAAAAAACTCATTTAAAATTTTTTTTTGCTTTTTTATTCATAAAATTGTGTATTTAAGTATATTTAATATATAAGCCAAATTTTATTATATTCGAATATGCATTTTTTTAAGATTTTTAAACACAAAAGCATTTTAACCATTTTCAATTGTTGAAAATAACTAAAATACCCTTATATTTAAAAATCTTTAAAAAAAAAATATGCACATATTTAAAAATGATAAAACTTTATTTATATATTAAATACATCTACATTAACAAGTTTCCGGTGAAAAAGTTCTTTTAAAAAAAAAAAAATTAAATGAATTTTTTAAAGTGGATTAAGTCATTATTTAGCCTAAACTAAAAGGATCATTTCTCAAAAAAATCCATTACTTTCACAACCATTACAAAAATTCGAAATAGTAAAATTTACTACATGAACTAAATACATACAATGCTACATAAAAATGAAAAGAAAAACAAAAGAAGCAAAAGAGAAAAAATAGACTCAAAACACCTATATGTATTGAAGCTCAGTTCATATATATGTATTAATTCATTAGCCAACTTTGAAATGTGAATTATCACTATCGAGTTAAGGGCACATCCTTCGGTGGCGCTGTCCAATCATGATATCGGCGCTTCAACCAGAATTTGCAGAAAGGAACAGCCCAATTGATTGGACTCCGCACGTTTGAGTAAGGCCTCCTAAGGAAAAACAAGACTTGGAAGTTCTCAGCCAGGTAACACGTTCTGAGGCTTAAACGCGACTATCATTGATGATGGAATGAATGACTAAAAAAATCAACATTATATGTTGTTCAGATAAGCTACAAGCAGGTCATTCCAAGAATCTGTTAGCCCAGGCAAGCACCAATGCATACAATCATCGTGTTTCTTCGCACCAGTGGTTGATGGATGGGCATCTGCTCTGAACTCGCTCATGTGTGTGATGTCAAGGACGCGGAAACTTGATCCTTTGAGAGCCCTAAACAGGTGCTGGTTCACCAAGCGGGCCTCCACATTTGTCCCATTATTCTCCACACTAAAAAGCTGCTCAACCTGAAAAGAAAGTGGAGGAAAGGCAACATAAACTTCCAGCCTACGAACCGCTCATTTCAACAGAAAGTAAACGAGCCACAGGAATACAGAGAAGGCACTTGCATGAGGTAATGGTTCGCAATATCATACAATTGTTAAGCTATAGAACACTGGAAAATAGGAAGCATATTCTATAGTTTACCTCTACAATATCACACTACTCTCACATCTTTCAAAAATCTTTTATTCTCTACTTCCCACCTCCCTCCCCAGCCACATTACCAAACAGTACCTTATACTAAGATTGGATGTTGAAAAGAACATGAAAAGCTGACAGACTGAGAATAACTTGAGGAAGGTAATAAACAAAGCAGGAGCTGGTGGTGGTTTCACAGGCAAAAAAGGATAAGAAATACCTTTACTGGCAGTAAGGGTTCCACTCGACCACATGAACCACCTTCATTCCAATCACCTCCTTCAAAATGTCTTGGGGATTGTGTGCGGAAGAATTTAATTGTGCCAGGTCTTGTCTTGCTTTCAACAAACAGTATCTGTCGAGGATATATGTCAGAAGCTAAAAACACAGTTAATACCCGTAGTCAGTACAACACTTCAAACCCACAGTTTGACCGATGGCCAAAACCAGAGCAGAATTGTAAAAACAAATTTCATAAAGCTGGCCCATCTGACTGGATTAAGGCTCAGTGAAGAGAGCTATTTATCTCTAGAGAACATAAAAATGACAAACAGAGACCTATATGCACCCAAAACAGGTATTTGTTACGCATGAGAACATCCCCCTCCTGAGTACATTCTTTCAATGAAACTCCAAACATTCATATTTCTTCTTCTTTTTTTTCACATCATTTTGAGCAATCTTGCTTTCAGTGTGGAATTTCAAGGTAACTGCTCATGCTTGAAGGGCTTCTGTCTGTAAAATGATAGAGAAAAAATGTGGTTGACATATGAACTTTATTGACAGGACAACCATACCATATGCCTTAAAGCCATATCTAGGCCATGCTGGGGTGGTATGGGAGGTAGCACAGGAGATCCCTTTTCGAAAAAGAGCATGGGGGACTGAATCGGATCAAACTTTGATGGTGCCCACCACCTGAAAATATCAATGTTCAGCGAGAATATGGAGATAACGAATCAATAAAGAGCCTCATCCTAATCTTTTTTTTTTTTTTCTTTTTTCAAAAAATAAACTGTTGTCAATCATTGTACTGATCTTCATGACCCCTTGGTCCTTCTCCTTCCTAGTTCTCATAGAAAGTCGTTTTCAAATGAGACAGTATCTCATGAAAATGACAGAAGGATCCCACAAAATATCTTTAGTCCGATCAACCAACAGAGAGCAGTTCCATGGTCCAATGTTCCCATAGAATAGGTTTTGTGGAGCTGGCTCTACAAGGCAGAGAAAGGCTTTAGGAATCAGATTGCAGTGAATCAGCAACATCTCTTGCAGTCCACCAACAACAAGCATACGACATTTCTAACATGCTGCAGATAAAGCAGGATTCAATTTTTGAAAGTGCAGCAAAATGACCGACGTGGGAATCTAGGATCAACAGTTCAAGAAAGTGAAGAAATAAGGACGCATGAAGAACTCAAGCTAGGTCGAAAAAAGTCGTGCTTTAGGAATTTCATATGACCATTGGTAAAAAAATTAAACCATCCATGATTTACAAGGTAGAACATTAGTTGTTAAAAACAGTAGATGTAACAAGTGTAACTGAATTGACAATGTCGACAAGAATATATGGTAAAATTAGAAGCGAAGTAATTCAAGATAATTTAAAGACTCAATTAAATAGACAATAAAATGAGAAAAGTAGACTTAGAGAATGTTTAGGAAATACAAAAAAAATTTCAACTAAAACTTTTCAATCTCTATAACTATCCTATTTTTTAATTATTTTTTTACATCTTTCCATGCAAGTATCTTACTTTTCAACCATTTCTACACAATTACGCATATAACTAACTTATCTATTTTAACTTTATTCTTTTTACTCATCATCATTACCCTGTTATATCACATTATTTTCTACTAATTCAAAGACTTTTACATCAAGAACATTTCGTAAAAGTTTTATTAGTTCCCAAACAAAACCTTAGGTGAAATGTTATTGGAACCAGACCCAGCCAGTTAGACCAGGAACTGTCCTCCTTGTTGGTCCAATTGACCCCAGTTCATGGTTTGCCATAAAACCCTCTTGAGCCATCCAAACTGCTAGCTTGACCGTCAAAACCAGTCAAATCAGTCAGAGAGGGAGAAGGAGAGGGAAAAAGACATGCATGCCATTGCACTATTTCCCAGCTGGTGTGTCTGCTCTATAGAGAAAAAGCCATTTCTCTACACTATTGAATGTCTCATCCGTTGTTAATGCAATAGGTATTAGGTTTGAAACTCCCGATGTTGACAAAGAAGTAGATGGGCCTCTTCGAAATCATTAAATGGAATGAGACTTGGATGAGGCAGGCTTGTTGTGTATTAGAAAAATGAAAAATTATACTGGGAATGAAAAAAGTAGAGTTGTTACTAGTCATGTGTTAAGAAATGAGAGATTGTATAGGAAATGGAAGAAGTAATATTGAAAATGAAAGAAATTTTTTTTAGAAATGTGAAATTATATCTCATTCCATCCCAATGGGATAATCCTTTCTTCTTCTTTTTTCTTTTTTTTTTTGATGAGAAACCAATAGGATAATCCTGAACACACCTAAAGGGAAAGATTTGTTCCTAAGAAAGTGCGGTGTTTGCATAGTAAGACTATACAAACTCAAATTATACAAATCCTATTCTAGGTGAAATACAAATGTATTCTATAGATTACATTTAAAATTGTATTAAAATATAAACTCTATAGTTAGCACCATTATACCATCAATAATGTATTTAATATATAACTAAATGTACTAATGGAATTAATAATTTATTTAATATAAAATTAATAGTAATTACTAAATCATATTATTATTATTATTACAATTTAGATCAGTCCAAACCAAAATTTAAACTGGTTTGAACCAAAGCAGCATGTTGTCCGGTTGGATTACCAGTTTGGCTATGAACCTTGCTTAAGTGGTTTAGTCATCTGTAACAGAAATTGAAAATGTGCCAGTTGAAAAGAGAGGATTTACTGGTGTAAAATCCATGTATATCAGTATTATTACATTATAATGTATCCGTACATGGGTCTAAATGTTTTTATTAATTTACACATGATTACACATATTTTTAAGCCAGTACAACCCACCCAAGAATCTGATTGAAATGATATTTGTAACCATATTAGGGCCACATTTGGTAACGTATGAGTGTGGAAATCATGGTTTTTCCATAAGATTTGGTTTTCCAAGGCCAATCATTGCTCCATCAATCACACTATTTTTCCCACTTTTGCCCCTACATTCCAATCATTTTTCCTACTAACCACATATGTCAAACCTATTTATTCCAATTATACCTCTACCATTTCCTATCAATCACACATTTCTCAAAATATTCTCTTTTTCATTTTCCACACTTTCCCACAATCCCACAATTTTACACATTATGAAACGTCCCCTAGAACCAATGATATTAACCAAACGACCAGTTGGATTTCCATATAATCATCCATGTGGGCCCCATTTGCAGTCAACTGCACCCAAACATTTCATAAAGACCAATTGATTAAAAGCCTGAAAGAACATGGTAAGAGGTTATCTGAAAATATAAGAATTTCTTTGGTCTTACTGATGACCTACAAGAATAGCACAATAAGATTAATGTAGCAGACCCCACATTTCCCAATTAAAGTAGAAATTTGCTTTTTGACCAAGATGGTAACTATCGTTCTATCTCAAACAAAAATTTAGAGCCAAGCTGTTTACGAATTGTTATAAATAAAAAATTTATAAAAAAGCATGTTTGCAACTGTGAAGTGTGAACTGTCTTTTCAACCTATATTAAATGCAGCTATTGGAATCATATTTTGGCTGCTCACAAAAGTGGAACGATGATAGGCCCAGAAAGAAGTACTTATTACCAGTGACCAGTGTTTAAGACAAGAATATCGTGGAAACTTGGAGCATTTGCCCACGAGGAATCTGGAACATCCACATCCACTCTAAAACCTTCCTTATAACCAAGGGATTCTAGAGCACCACCATCAGCACTTGCAGACCACCTATAAGGAAGAGGCAAAGAACTAAGCAAGTTCAATTTGCTTGAAAAAATGTATGGTTAACCAAATTATCAAAACTAAAAATAAGATAGATGTTAAAGCACAACATTCTCAACACCAAGAAAAAGCTTTCCATAGAGGAAAGAAACCACAACTTCAACGTATTGTGTTTGCTTAAAAGAAGCTAGTGATGTTGGTGGCAGCCTTCCGAAAGGTGTTGCAAGAACACGCTCTTGTGTGTATACATATTTTCAAAATCTTCAAGCGCTAGATGTTTGCTTAACTCTTCTGTTTTACTTCAGCTGTTTTAGCATTATAACAGTCTCCCACAGCAAGTGGTGGGAGGTGAAAATCATTCTTCATCACTGCTCAATCAAGAAGCCTTATGGCCCCAGTCAACATTTCATTCTACCCTTGTTCTAACCTTCACATGTTCTGATTGTTAACTGCATCATTTCAGCATACCCAGCATCATGCTCACCGTTCCTAATTCACTGATCTAAGCACACTCAAATTTGAAACACAAACATTCTTCTCATAACACCTCGTAATTGCCCCAGACTATCTTCCCATATACCATAGTTGTTTGAACAGTCATTTAAGAAAATCTTTGAAGTTCAGTGACTCGAATGTTCGAATCAGGAAACATCTTGAGGTCAAGTCATTCAAATAGTCATCTCAGAATATCAAAGTTCTACAGAGACGACCCCAGAAGAAAATTCCCAAGGCATCTCTACATAATTTTCCAACCTCAAATCCTAATGAAAAGAAAAGCCTTTCAATCTGCTTGAAGATAGATCATTAAGAAAAAACAATGAACCACGCTACCACACAGGATCTCCTAACCGTCCATTCAATATGAGCCTATTCCCACTGATCTTAGCAGAACTCTATTATGAGATTCCCAACTCATCCTACACGTTTTCTAACCTCCGGGTTATACATTCGCCAATTAACCACAAACTGAATATTCAAATATTCGTTCACAGAAGGAAAAAAAATAAAATTTTAAGGAGAAAAAACTCATAATGTAGTTTTCCATTTCCAGTGATGCTTGAGCATGTAAAATGGCAAACTTTCTCATACATCATGTTCTTATTTTTAAATTAGAGGTCATGCATCTCAAACTTATGTGATTAAAAGGGTCCCCGAACTTATCCGTGCTCCTAAACACAAATTCCATTATACGAGCATTATACCAACTGGCTGAGGAGATAGCTACTGGAACACCATAGCTTTTAGCGAGCACCGCTTACCTACCATAACGTACCAAAAGATTCGTTCGGTGGTATGCGACTGTAAGGTTGTACTGGAGGAAAGTAAAGCCTCGATCAGCGCCGACAGGACGCCATTTTCTCACTTCTCTTGACGCCTGCTTCAGAGCGCAAACAAGAGCGACGAACATATTTCTATTCAAGGAATCACCGATGAATCCTGCACTGTCCAAGATTTGTAAGAACATAAAAACACGAATGGTTAATTACAACTCATGAACTCCTCTCAAGTCTCAAAAAAACGCATTTTTAATCTACCATTCATACCGATATTTCTGTCTCGGAACAATTGGAGAAACGGAACGGCATCCAACGGCGGAAGATCGCATCCCTTGGGCTGCCACCGCCACTCGATGAGATCTCGAGCGTTGGATTTGTTACTGGCAATGCAATTCCAGCCCTTGAAGATCTCCTTGCAGGTGTAGTCGTAGCGCATTCGAACCGTCGGATCGCGGACCCAGAACCCGTCCAAGTAATCGCAGGTGGCGGATCTGACCTTCCTGCCTTGATTAGGCGTGGGGCGAGATTGGCGGAGGTTCGAAGAAATGGATTCGTGGGGTGCGTAAGCGGAAGAACAGAGATAGAAAACAAGGAAGGAAGCGAAGACGCTGAGACAGACGGAGACGAGGGTGGTGTAGTTTGAGAAGGTGCGCCTCTGCTTCTTTTGGTGGTCTCGCATCGCCATGAATATTGCAGCGAAGAGCACTGGCAGCGGATGCAAATCGAGCCTTTTGTTTTCATCAGTGATCAGCCTTTCCGCATTTCGGCTCAAAAATCAACGTGATCAGAGCCATACCGAGTGGACCCGTGGCCTGTCCGGTCCCGATTGGCACCGTTCCGGCTTCTTCCCATTTTCGTGAATATATTAGTTGTTTAATAATTGTACAATAATCAGCGCATTCGTAAATAATCAATGAATAATCAAAAGGTATAAGTCATTTATTAAGTTTGGAATCATTTTAAAGTATAAATTTGTTTAATAAATGCGTCATCGGGGTAAACCTGCTGCCACGAGAGCATGTGATCGCCGGTTCGAATAATTCCCCTAATGAGGGGAGTTTATAAAAATCGGTCCCTTGTGATCACAGAAGTTTCACAGTTCCTTTCAGGGTGGGGGTTTCATATGAATTTCCCTTAATACAAATATACAATGTGTTTGCAGAAAAATTCCTTCCAAGGTTATAAATGCACTTAATTTGTAATATCAATTGTCACGTTTTAAAAAATTCTAATCGAGAAATTGTTTAATAAATAAAAATAACAAAATATAATGATTAATTAACTGTTTGTAGAAATAGTAAAACCCGTTTTACTCAATCCGCTGATTTGATCACTGGTTCGATTTTGTTAACACGGCTCAAAATGCGCTAATTTGAAATGGTGGTGACTATCTACAAACTTGCTTCGAGGAAAGTGAGGAAACATCTATCATTAGATGTGGAGGGACTAACAAATACCAACACTGTCTATTCTCCATCCATATTCGAACCTGTGGCGTTTGGGCAATGATGCTCAGATGCGTACCCTAGCAACTGGTTGCTATTTTTCTAATTATGGTGTATTTGGGAATCGATAAAACTTTTAATTAAAGTAGAAGTTGTCAAATGATATAATGTGATAGGAGTAATGATGGGGAGTAAATAGAATAAAGTTAAAATAGATAGGTTAGTTGTGTAGATAATTATGAAGAATAATTGAAAAATAGGATAGTTGTATAGAAAAATGTGAAAAAATGATTAAAAAATAAGATAATTGTGGAAAGTGAAAAGTTTTAGATTAAAAAATTTTAACTTGACAATTTTTATTCGTTACCAAACACACCCTAACAACAGTAACAAGTTATTACTCAACCGGCTTGTGTATCATCTACATCATTTCGAAAGTACTTTTTTTATTTCTGCTTAAGTGCTTAGACTAACCCTCTATCCTACATAAATTTATAGCAGATAACTTCCTGGGCTTTTGGATTCACCTCTTCATCTTCTTGTGGTTTTATAAATTTTTGTTGAAATTTTTAATTTTATAAATGTGAATGCATTTATAATGTTGGCAAAAATACTTATCCTAACTGAACTAACAAGTAACTATAGTACCACGTAATCATGTTTCACTTAAGCTTAATAGACAAGGTTTAGAAGATAAATATGATATTAAAAAAATCTTATTTTTTATTAGATGATTTTTTTATTTTTGGATAGCATGAGATGAATGTTTTCAAATTTATCCAACATATATTAATTTTTGAGCCTATATTGATCAGCGGGCGGTAAACAAAATTAGGCATGCTCTAAAGATACGATTACATGACTTCAATCACATCTTGGTGAATTATAAAACCCGATCAAAGTTGGAGAGGTTAATACATAAAAAATAATTGCTAAAAGCGATTTTATGCAATTCCTTTTATTTTTAAGGTAACGATGATTCGTATGAAATTCAATCTATTCATCATAACTTTTTATGGGTATTCATATATTACAATCATCTCAACTGATATCGCAAGCAAGCTCTAAGACAATACTATAAATATTTTAAACATCAGCAATTGATACTTGCAGAATTTTAATTTGAAATCCCCACAATGGAATTCAAAATTCGTATGACACACAAACGGAAATTTTATTTGCATGCCTGTGACCAAACGAGTGACACTCATTTGGCTATTCATCATATTTAATATTATTTATTTAGACAAAATATCAAATTCCATCTAAATTAAATATGCATTGGTCATATTTACTAAATAATATATATATTCTTATGCAATTAGGGAAATACTTAAATTCATTTATGTTGGAAATATGTGGAAAATAAGCTAAATCTATGTTTTGATGATTAACAAATCAATTTGAGTAAGTCTTGGCTACTAACATGTTTGTGGAAGTGATTAAAGGCTATACATTTGAAGAAAATGAAGCTTGGCAGGTTAAGTCAATTTTCAAGTCGACTCAGGCATCGACTTAAGGCCAAGTCGATCCCCAAGTCGACTCCATCATCGACTTCGAGGCGTCGTTTCCTTCCAGAGTTGAAAACGGGGAGCAGAGCTGCCGAAGTCGCAAACGAAGTCGACTCCGCATGCGACTTGGGCGAAGTCGCAGACCAAGTCGACTCCAGCATCGACTTCAAAATATCAATTCCTTCCAGAGTTGAAGCCAAGGCTGAGAGGTACCGAAGTCGCATCCCAAGTCGACTCCACTTGCAACTTGAGGTGAAGTCGCAGGCCCAGTCGACTCTAGTAAGCGACTTGGAGACGTCATTTTCTGTCCAGAGTTGAAATCGTGAACAGGGGTTGCCAAAGTCGCATCCCAAGTCAACTCAGCATGCGACTTAGGCGAAGTCGTAGACCAAGTCGACTCCGGCATCGATTTCGATCGGACAAAGGAGAAATTTCAGAAGACAAATTGGGATTAGATCGACTTCAAAGCAGAACTAAGTAAAGATGAAGAGCAAGTCAACTCAGATGTTCAAATTAGAACATATGAAGACTAATCCAAGTCCAAAGAAAGCAAGTTGCATAAACTCAACTATTCTAATCAAGATATACTAAACTTGCTCATGAATACAAGATTCAAGACTCAAGGACTCAAGGCTTGCAAATCATGGAGCTAAAGAAAACAAGCTAAAGTGAAGACACAATGATTCAAAGAGAACTAAATCAAGGAAGAACAACAAGACATAAAGAAACCCAAGCAATCAAAAGCATTCCAAAGATTTCAAGTTCGTCAAGCAAAACTGCCGAGGTGAAGTCGCACCCGAAGTCGACTCCACCTGCGACTTGGGTCAAGTCGATGACCAAGTCGACCCAGTTAGGAACTTGAAGTTGCTGCGGACAGGCGAAGTCGCACCCGAAGTCGACTCCATCTACGACTTGGGCGAAGTCGCACCCGAAGTCGACTCCACCTGCGACTTGGGTCGCAATGGTCGGAAAATATTCGAACGTTGGCGCATTAAATGAGCGCCACCTACCTTCAAACGTTCGGATTCCCTCCACAACTAGAAAAGGCATTCAATGTGAATGAGGGAGGTAGCTGAGATTCATTAACTGTTCATAACTCCTATCTCTAAAGAGCTTCAAGTGATCAAGCCAATCCTTAGAAGAAGAACTTTGCTTCAAACTGCAAGAGCTCAACTGCTGATTCTTCAAAGCCAACTCAACAAGTTCTTTTCTGCGCCAAAACTGCATCTACACAACAGTAACGTGTAGATTCTTTTTATTATTCTTAATTGTTGTATTGAACTTGATTTAGTTAGGATAACTAAGATCAAGTGTAAGCAAAGTAGTATGTGATTGGAGTGGAACTCATCACCTACTTGTGCTGTGATTTGTTGATGCCCCCTAGAGTTAGAATCTAGAAGAGAGCAGTGGCTCTAGTTGTATTTGTGAAATACAATAGTAGAACCCAAGTCACAAGGGGTGTGAGCTTAGAAGAGTGGAGTAGGGAGGTTGCCCGAACCACTATAAAATCTTGTGTGTTGATTTATATTTCTACTCTCTACATTATATTACTTTCCATTTCGTTTCTTCATTAAGGGGACTAGATTAATCCGGGGTAAAGTTTCTGTTTAAGTTGAAAAATTTTAAATACCCAATTCACTCGGGACCAACAATTTACACTCGGGACCAACAATTTACACATATATATTAGAATGTAATAATATTTTATAAAATCATTAATTCACATATTAGATTGTTTAAGTATTGAAAATGCTGCTTAAAATTTTTTAAATATTAAATTATTTTATCATATTGATTTTATATATTTAAAGAATATTTTTTTTGATGAGAAAGGATCCCGCCCTATCCTAGCTCGCTTTCATTTTGAAAGGAGGGTTGGGACGAGTGGTCCGAGTAATGCATTGCCAAAAAATTATTTGTACAAATGTTTGCCAAGATGGCTTGGGGGGGTTACTCCACCAAACATACTGATCCAAAAAAGAAACTGAGACAAAATCGGCTAAGGAATGAGCAGCCATGTTTCCTTGCCGTAGTACGTGATGAGCCGATATATGAGGAGAAGCAGACAGAATGGCATTGATCTCCGTCACAACAAAACCCGCCGGTGAAGTAACAGTAGAGTCCGTCGTTAAGTAGTTGAATAGGAAAAGTGAATCAGTTTCAATCTGCACACGGTTGAATCCGAGTTGGAGGGCCCAGTTTACACCCATAAGGAAAGCATTGGCTTCCATGAGTAAAGGATCCACTACACCTTTTCGCCGCCATCCTTTAGCCGCAATAAAGACACCTTTCGAGTCCCGAATGACTGCTGCATACCCCGTGAACATCCTTCCGCATTGTTTCTTAGCATCGACATTTATCCTGAACACACCATGTGGCGGCATAGTCCACCGGGAAACGAGAGGTCGGTCAATCGCCCCATCCAGGTATAGGAGTTTAGCTCTGTTATGTTGCTCGAGAAAGTCGTGGCGCCAATCTGTGATCCCACCGAACACCGGCTGTATCCCTTCCTCCCTATACCTATTGCGCATGAACCACACCCTCCAGCAGCACAGAATGAATAAAGCCAGGTCCTTCAACCTATTTTTTTGGGCAAGTGATCTCAGCACGTCCTGTATAGTCGCCCCCGCTGGGATGAGCCTAGCAGCCCCGAGCCACAGCCGCCTTGTGCACGTACACCCCATGAATAGGTGGTTTGCATCCTCGATATTGGTCCTGCAAAACAAATAAACAGGGTCCACCGCAATACCCCTTCGCTGCAAGTTCAGCAATGTTAGAAGTGCATTTTTGAATAATCTCCAACCAAAGATAAGGACTTTGCTAGGGAGCTTTGTCCTCCAAATAGCCTGGAATATAGCTACATTAGATGGGATTTCAGCGTCGGCATGAGGAACCTATAAGCTGATCTGACAGTAAAAGCACCATTAGGTTCAAGTTTCCAAAAAAGAACATCCTCCTCTCCGGTGTGAGGAAGGGGAATAAGATTGATCTGCTGCTATCCAGATTCACCCACTGCAGCCACAATGAGGTCCCTATTCCACAAGTTTGTGTCATCATCTATAAAATGGCTCACCTTCACATCATCTGGAATCGAAAGAGGGAGAGGGCCGGCCTTGGTTACCCTTGAGTCAAGCCAACTGTTCTTGAAAAAAGAACCCGCCTTCCATTGCCAATCCGCCATCTGCACCCAGGTTGAATTGCATCTCTGGCTTTCAGAATACACCTCCATGTGAAAGAATCAGTAGCTTTCTCCTGGCATTGCCAAATGTTTGCATGTGGGAAGTAACGGGCTTTTAGCAACTTGTGGCATAGCGAGTCGGTGTTTGTCGTTAACCTCTAGACTTGTTTTGCAAGAAGCGCCAAGTTGAAATAGAAGATATCTCTAAAACCCAGCCCACCTAACAGCTTTGACTTGCACATATCGCTCCAAGCAGTCCAACTCATTTTACACTTATTTCTCTGTTCACCCCACCAAAACCTGCTGAACATGTCATTGAGTTCTTGGCAGAATATCTTAGGCAGAAGAAATATACTCATCGTGTATGACGGGATGGCCTGAGCAACCGCCTTAATCAAGACCTCCTTACCACCCCATGAGAGGAGTCTACCCTTCCACCCTTGCACTCTTTTCCAAATGCGCTCTTTAAGGTTCTTGAACAGCCCCTTCTCGGCTCTACCCAGCCATGCTGGGAGACCAAGGTAGTGCTAGAGCTCATTACCCCTTGAACCCAGCAGTTGGATAACATCCCGCCTACTAGTGCAGTCTATATTAGAGCTGAAGAAAACTGCAGTTTTATCCACATTAACCACCTGGCCCGATGAGTCCGAGTACACCTGTAAAATGTTCAAAAAACTCCTTATGTTTTGATCCGTAGCCCGAAGAAAAATGAGGGCATCGTCCGCAAATAGAAGGTGAGTGAGTGGAGGCCCACGCGGGTTGAGTTTTATTCCATGTATACCACCATGGGCAGCCGCATTTGATATAAGCGCTGATAGTCCCTCGGCACACAAAATGAACAGGTATGGGGAGAGTGGATCCTCCTGCCTTAGGCCCCTAGACGGATGGAAATAACCAGATTTGAAACCATTGATATTAACCATATACTGCACCGTTGATAAGCAAGTCATAATCCAGTCGATCCTTCTCGGGTTGAAATTCATTGCGACCATGATTTGCTTCAAAAAATTTCACTCCACTCTGTCATATGCCTTTGACATGTCGAGTTTGATGACGACCTCCTGCCTCTTCCCCCCCCTTACGCCTTCTAAGAGAGTGAATGGCCTCATAGGCAACAAGCATGTTATCAGTGATTAACCGTCCAGGGACAAAAGTACTCTGCTGCTCGCCGATGATGTCCACCAGCAACACTTTGAGTCTATTTGCCAAAACCTTTGCCAAAATTTTATAAGCAACATTGCATAGGCTTATGGGGCGATAATGGGATAAATCTTGAGCATCGGCCATCTTGGGGATCAAGATCAGGGTGGTGGCATTCAGGCCACGCAGATGACCCTCAAGCAATGACGGGTCGTGCTCCTCCATAAAATCTTTGCACCATTTAAACACATCTTGACCCACTGTTGACCAATGCGTACGGAAGAACCCCGCTGACATCCCGTCTGGTCCCGGAGCTTTAGTCGGGCTCATTGCTTTCACGGCTTTCTCAACTTCGCAAAACTGGAGAGGTTTTATCATAGTCCGCCTCTGCTCATCAGAAACCTTTCTGGTTATAAGGTTAGTAACGCAGTCAACATCATTCGGACCTGAGGATGAGTACAGTGACGAGAAATGGGCAACCGCTATGTCTAACATCTTATCTTGATCTCGGACCCAATTACCACCCGTGTCTTGTAGAGCATCAATACAATTTGCCCTTCGGCGATTAGAAGTCATCCGGTGAAAGAACCCCGTGTTTCTATCTCCCTCATGAAGCCAATGGGTCTTAGCATGTAGCCTTCATAGTTGTTCCTCGTCTTCTAGGAGAAGGTTGATGTTACATTTTAATTCCTTCACAGCCACATCCCTACTATCCGTGGGCCTTTGATTCAAGAGGGAAGCAAGCTCTTTCTGTTTCCGATCAATCTCCCGCCTAAGGTTACCTCTTTTCGACCTATTCCATCTTGAGAGATCCTTGCTGCACACCTGGATCTTCCGCCCGAGCATTTCTGATATAGACATGTCCCCATGAGGTTGTGTGGTCCAGGCGTGGTGAACAATGCGGTGGGCCTCTCTATGTCTTGCCCAGAACAACTCATATCTGAACTCCATTGGGGGCTTCCTCCTTCGACCCATAGAGTCCAGTATCAATAAGAGTGGACAATGATCAGAAGTTGAGGCCGAGACATGGAACACCTTCGCAAACGGGAACCGAGTTAGCCAACTGGGCATTGAGAGCCCCCTGTCTAATCTCGCCTCCACCCTTTGAACACCACAGCGGTTATTACTCCAAGTCATAGTTGGACCAACAAACCCCAGATCAATCAAGTTGCATCTATCCACCGTCCCACAAAAAAGATCCATCTGGCCCTGCGCCCGTGTCCTCTAACTTAGGTATTCAGTTGGTCCCATAACTTCGTTGAAATCACCCATTACTAGCCACGGTGAGTGACTCTGCTCACCCAGCTGGATGAGAGTATTCCAGCTTTGAGGATGACAGTTAGCATTCGGGTGACCATAAAAGCCCGTGAATCGCCAATCCTGAAAAGCAGCGTTAATATGGTGGTTGGAAAAGCTTTTGATGTTTGTTGAGTCCTGATTGTTCCACAAAAGGGCCAAACCGCCCCTCCTTGCATCTGGCTCAACTATAAAGCAGCAATCAAACTTTAACTTTTGTCCAATCCTCCTCATCTCCTTTGTATTACGTTTGGTTTCACTGAGGAAGACTAGTTTGGGATCTTGTTTCCTGACCAAGTCAAGAAGACATCGAATTGCACTTGGGTTCCCAAGCCTACGGCAATTCCAGGCAATGATTGTCATTTTAGGGGAGGCGGGGCTGGGGTCCCCCCTCAACCACCACCTCCAAACTCCCCTCATTCCCGGGCCCCTTCAACCGTTTCATTGTGGGGTGCACACCATTTGGATCCACTGTCAGTCCCCTCTTCACCTTAATCCCACCTTCCCCTATATTGAGGCAAAGGGCTCCCGACCCCTCCACCCGCCTTGCTTTCCGTTTCCACCTCCCTTTGATCCTCCTTGGTAGTTCCCCCTCATTGGACATTAGATCTTCGTGTGGAGCATCTTCCTCAGTTGGACAGTCCAGATAAGAAGAGATAGTCCCCAGTGCCTCCCCCATAGCACTTACACCCCCTCCCTCTCCCCCTTGCCCCTCAATGTCCTCGGCCCCTTTAGTTACCCAACTGCTCCCATCACACATAGTTGTCCCCATCCTTACATCGAGAGAGCTGCTCTCCACGCACATCTTGCCCTGCTCAAAAGACCGCCCCCCACCTCCATCCCGCACACTTTCCACTAGCCATCGATTAGGTGGGCTGATTTGCATGTTGCTGATGGTTGAGCTAGCTGATCATGCATCAATCCCAACAAAACCAAGCTGCCCAGTGTGCCCCACCAACTTGCTCTTGTCCCCAACATCGCTGCTCTCACCCCTTCCACTCCCAACAGCGTTGCTGCCCTCCAATCCTCTCCCATCCAGCATGACGTCCCTCAGCCCCTCCCATGCTACCGCACTCCTTTGGGCGCACGATGCATAAGAGATCAGTTGTTGTTGCTGGAGACTTGATTCTGTGGTAGCGAGGAGCTGTCCCCCATTGGCACTACTGCTTCCTGGCTTAGCCTTAGGAGTTTCTTCCATGGCCCCCTTTGACGTAGGCCACGACTCCATCTCGTCTCCTTGCTCCATTCTCGTCACCGGTAGGGATCTGTATGAGAGAGACTGATCACTTACATACCTCACTGGGTTCACCTTGTTCCCGTGCTCCTTCTCCACACGAAGACGCATTAGTCTTGCCCCTACTCTCAGCCCACTACCATATGGTAAGTCAGCTTCGGCCAACTTCGTCATCTCCTTAGGCACAATGGTACAATCTTTGAAAGCATGTCCCATAACGCCACAACAATAGCAAAAAATAGGCAGCTTGTCATACTGGAAGCTAACCCACTTCCTCTGTTGCTTGCCAACTTGAATAAAAATTTCCCTTCTCAATGGCTCTCTGCAATCTACCAAGACTCTGATCTTTAGTTCCGATTCAGTGGCCACAACTGTCTCCACTTCATCAAACGAATTCTCAATGCTGGTTCCCAAAATTTATTTGTCCACGATGTAGGGTATTCCCATTACATGAACCCACAACGGCGTTTTGACGAGCACCAGGTGAGCGAGCTTTGTTTCTTCTTTAAGCTCTGCAAGGAGGACCAAGTTGCGCTCGTACAACCATGAGCGCCCTTCTAGAACCCTATCTTTGTCACATGAGTTCGAGAACGAGAACCTGAATAGGTTCTCCCCCACCTCCAAGAACTGGGATGATCCTTTCGTCCTCCACAGACGCCGCATCATGGCTTTGAAGAGTTCCCGTCCTCCACAGACGCCGCATCATGGCTTTGAAGAGTTCCCGGTTATATTTTTTAGCAGTCCAAACGGAGCAGAGGACAGTGGCCTCCACTCTTGGCTTGATCTTCTTTATAACTTCTCCCGAAATTTCCATTGTCTGCAATTCCGCACCAAGGAGATCACCAATGCTCGAGTCCATTCGTCCCTGCTGTCGACCTTTGGGGGATTCCCAACCAGCTTGCAGCTTCTTCGCGAACACGCCCAAGTACCCACTGGTTATCCGTTAGAAACCCACAAAATACCATTGGCCAGTTACCCCCTTCTCCTCCACCCAGCTCCGAGCACTCTCGAGTCGCCTTTCGGAGCTACTTGGGCGAGTACGTCATGCCCTTTTGCCCCGCTTCTATTTAAAGAAATATTGATACTGAATAAATGAGAAAAATTTTGTGAATATATAAATAATGATAAATATAATAGATTCAGGGAACTTTCCATCCACTATTAAGATATTAAAAATGAAGAATATTACAGTAATGAGGGTTTCATGTAAGCGGAACCCAATAAATTCCCATCAAATAAACGGTCTGGATTTTACGAATAGGACCGTGTGATTCAATGGCTTTCTATGGCGCAGCTAAAGGATGCACAGATCGGATGAATCGCACTGCACGGCTCTCGTACATGTGTGCTACAATCGTGCGGCGACTCAGACTCTCCAAGACTAGAGCTCACGCCAATCAATCTTAACCGTTTATCTCGATGAAACAAACCTCCTGCGATATCCAGCGCTTTTACCAACTTTTGAAAACCTGCATTTCAAACAAACACTCGTCAACGGGCAAAGCTCTTCACACACACTACATCAAATCCCAAATCCCACCATTAACCTCCCTCGCCAACCATTTCATCTTTATGTATGCCAAATGCGGCATGCTTGCTAGCGCCCGTCAAATGTTCGATGAAATTTCCCAGCCAAATGTGTTTTCATACAACGCCATCATGTCGGCCTACGCTAAAGAGTCCCAGCCCCACGTTGCCTATGACCTGTTTGAACAAATTCCGGACCCTGACCTCGTCTCCTACAACACCCTGATCTCTGCCTATGCTGCGTGCGGCAAGTCTGCTTCTGCGCTACAGCTGTTCTCTAAAATGAGAGAACTAGGTGTGGATATGGATGGTTTTACTCTTTCGGCAGTGATCACTGCCTTTTCTGACAATATCGTTGCAACTAAACAGTTTCATTCTGTTGTGATTTCTTTTGGGTTTGATTCGTATGTTTCGGTCAATAATTCGCTGATTACGAACTACAGTGATAATGGGTTTTTAGAGGAATCCAAGCAGATTTTCATTTGGATGGAAGGGATGAAGGATGAAATCTCTTGGAATTCAATGATTGTGGCATTGGGGCAGCATAAGGAAGGAACAAATGCACTAAGATTGTATCAGGAAATGGTACAGAGGGGTTTCAGTGTCGACACGTTTACATTGGCAAGTGTCTTGACTGCATTCACATGTGTGGAAGACCTTGCTGGTGGACTTCAATTTCACGCACATGTGATAAAGACTGGGTTTCAACAGAATGAACATGTAGGGAGTGGGTTGATTGATTTGTATTCAAAATGTGGTGGGGGTATGAGGGATGCCAAAAAAATCTTTGATGAGGTTAGTGACCCTGATTTAGTTCTGTGGAACACAATGATATCTGGGTACTCGCAAAATGATGCATTTTCAGAAGATGCTCTTGACTGCTTTAGAAAGATGCAGCGGAGTGGTTATCGCCCTGATGACTGCAGCTTTGTGTGTGTTATTAGTTCATGCTCAAACCTGACATCACCATTACAGAGTAAGCAAATACACTCTCTGGTAATCAAATCTATTGTGTCCAACAATCAAATCTCGGTCAACAATGCATTGGTTTCAATGTACTCCAAGTGTGGGAATCTTGAGGACGCTGGCCAGTTATTCGAGAGGATGCCAACACATAACACTGTATCGTTCAATTCAATGATTTCAGGTTACGCCCAACATGGTCATGGAATAAAAGCACTGACTTTGTTCAAGCATATGCTTGAATTGGACATTGTACCTAGTGGCATAACCTTTATCTCTGTCCTATCTGCATGTGTACACACTGGAAAGGTCGACGAAGCTTGGGATTACTTCAATTCAATGAGTGAAAGATTTGGGATCATGCCAGAGGCCGAACACTACTCATGTATGATTGATCTTCTAGGTCGAGCAGGCAAACTAGATGAAGCCCATAACCTAATCTTGAAAATGCCATTTGAGCCTGGTGCAGTTGAGTGGGCTGCTTTGATGGGTGCATGCAGTAAATACGGGAACATAGAGCTCGGAGCAAAGGCTGCCCACCACTTTATTCAGCTAGAGCCAGCCAATCCTTCACCATATGTAGTGCTTTCAAACATGTATGCGAGTTTGGGCCAATGGGATGATGCTGCAACTGTGCGGAGAGAAATGAGAAACAGAGGGTTGAAGAAGAAGCCAGGTTGTAGCTGGATTGAAGTGAAGAAGAAGATCCACATCTTTGTTGCTGATGATAAATACCACCCAAGGATAGAGGAAATATATGCTTTCTGGGAAGAGATGTTGGTGAAGATGAAGCAGGCAGGGTATGTGCCAGATTTGAAATGGGCATTGGTTGGAGAGGGTGCTAAGGAAGGAGAAAAAGAGATGAGATTGCACCACCATAGTGAGAAGCTTGCAATTGCCTTTGGTTTAATTAGTACCGCAGATGGGGCACCAATACTTGTAGTGAAAAACCTTAGGATATGTGGAGACTGCCACAATGCTATCAGGTTCATATCTGCTATTGTTGATAGAGAGATTACTGTTAGGGACGCATATAGGTTCCATTGCTTCAGGGAAGGGAATTGTTCCTGTGGAGATTATTGGTGAGAGTGAAGCGTGCTCAACTGCTCATGATCATTGCTGCAGCAACCTCTGCATATGTTAACACGTCTGACTGGAGTTGATGGTGAAACCAACCAACTTAAAATTGATCATGTTGTTTCTCCCAGGAAAAATTTGAAGATTGGTCACCAGAAGAATATCTAGCATTAGGTGATCCTCCCTTACTGCTGACTGTCCGGTTGAAATTTCTAGGATGTTGGTTTGCTGATGACCGGATTGAATTTGACCTAACCAACACATGACAATCATGACTCATGGCACTAAAATTCTTTCAGAGCTTGAGATAGGGAAGCGAAGGACAATATCATTCATGGTTTCTGCTTGGGTTGGTTCTTGGAGCAGGGAAGAATCCATTACTCTCTTTTTTCTTTTTTCTTTTTTTTTGAGGCACTGTTGGATTTTTGTAGCTCCAGCAACAAAAGGGGATGGGAGGAAGGAGTTGAGTAGCAGATAAGTGGAGGTAAAGTTGAATTATATAAAGCAGAAGTCTCGGATGCGGATAATCTACCAACTAGCTAACGATAGCACATGCCTGATGAACCTGATTGAATGACTCCGAGCAATAGCTTCTTTTTCAAATAATCTGGATTTCGGGCCACACTCATCTTTTTTTAACCCATTTGTTGTCCAAGTAAAATGAAATTGTCATCCCCTTAGTCATGCGGGGATGCATGCGTATGAAAATTTACAATTTTCTTCTCCATTTTATGGAAGATTTAAATAGGCATTTGAAATTGGACTTGTCGCCAATGCCGAACAAGCTAAGCTCTCTGATCTTGGAGTGTTCTTTCTCCTTACCGCTAATGCTGTTTCAATCTTGATCCATCATCCATCTATATACTTTTTGAAGCACATATGAATGACATTTCAGCCATGCAATGCTTTGTAACGCTAGCATATGCAAAAATCCTCAAATCGTCCTAGTGAATCCGTCGTCTGCTGTTCATGTTATGACCCATGTTCAACATTTTATTTGTGGACCCATCCGTGACGCTTCAAATCCTGACCGCCCATCCGCTGGACCATGCATATCACGCAAGCCACTTGCCGATCGTATTGGGGATGAATGCCCGTACGTGCCCACCTCTCATTGCATCTATTATTTTAACTATCATGCGAAATGCATGACGAGATGCACGGATTCTATATCGTCACCTTGTTAATTTTTCATAAATATAATCCGTTTATTGTTCTTGTCATCACTCGTTTGCCTAGGGACCTAAAATTCATATAGATTTTTTATAGAGCATCAAAATTAAGATCCTTTAAATGTGAATATCTGCTCGTTAAAATTAGTTGAATCCTACATGAATCTGACAGCCTTTGATTGATTAAATATACTTATCTTCAAAAGGCAAATGAAAATGACTTGAAAATAAAAGTTAAAGGCAAACTATTAGCCATTCCAACGGAACTCCAGGCCATCTTTTTTTTTTTTTTTACATGTTTCCAATGCTTTTTAATTATATACACGTGAGATAATGTAATATTTGATTCAAATAACTGATTTGAATTATTTTACGATTATTAGAATACAGATAAATAAGGGCCTTTCCCTTTCCGTAGAAACCTTTGGTCCTTACTGGACCTCTCGGCAGTGTTCAGCCTATGATTGGATCGGCTTCTTTTCGCCGCAGTAGAGTACAGACCGCCCAACTCAGGCACTTACAAATAAAAGAAAATTAGCTCTTGATTTGGATTTCTAGTTGTTTTTGTTCAATAACCCACCGGATAACCACCAGCCGGAAGGCTGGAACAGTACACATTCTGCTGAGAGCTCTAACCATCCGAAGTTGCAAAACAGGGCAAACGCGAAATCAGAGCAGATTACAAGGGGTAGTTAAACCAACCATTTGGACAAGCTAACAAAGGGACCTCCTTGTTGAACCAAGTTGGCCGATTTAAATCCTCGTTTCCAAGAACATCAAATCCCAGTAGATTACAAGGAAAAGATAAACCATGCATTTAGGCAAGCTAACAAAAAGACCTTCCCTGTCAAACCAAGTTGGCCAATTCAATTACACATTTCCGGGAACATTGTTGGTTTCCCCCCTCATCCTAAATTTCAATAAACAAATACTGACCAATCTTACCACTAGAGCACAAATAAATATAGCCGATAGAAGTGTCATCCACAGAACCGTGTTTCAAGATCAGACAGCAGAAAAATGCTTGAGGCAGATTGGCGCCCCAAGCACTTAAGAATCAAGGGTATGCTTTGAGGTGAAAGACTTGGCAGTTTGGCTTGTACCCCTTCTTGGTTGCTGCCTGATCAAACTTCTTTGCTGCAGCTTCGTTCTCTTCCAAGCTAGTCTGAACGAAGTACCGAATCCACCAAGATGAGCTTCGCAGTTTGGCCTTCAAGACACAAGCATTGCCACGAATGCCATCACACAATCGAAACAGTTGTGTAAGTTTATTACATATCATCAGAAATAAGATTGCAGCATGACCACCATACTACAATTAGCCCTTTCTTATATTTTTTAAAGTACAGCCTGGGCATATCACACACATAAGCTTCTGGTAAGGAGAATACAAGCACACGTATGTAGATCCTGCAGAGCATTCCACAGATGGGTAGGCATGCAAATATTGTGGATAATTTCAATGCAATGAATGATATGGATTTTGGAGGTTTTAAAAATTTTTTTTTTTTAAAAAAAAAACACTTAGATGGAACAACAAAGAAAGGCAGGTAGCAGGTCTCAGTGCCATTGGAATTATGAGAAGAGAAACGATTCCAATTATGACAGAATGAAAATCTCGCATAGCATCTGAACTAATACAATAAGAACAATATTTCTTTGTCAAAGGCATACCGGTTTTCCATATTTTAGCAGCTCAGCACTTTTAGCTCTCTGCTGACCCGGAAAACCTACATGGTTCAAACAGAAAAAATAGGACCTCAGTGGATAGTAATATCACTTATCTTTTATGTGAAATAACAAAAAAAAAAAAAAAAAATACTGCATCTGTCATTAATCTGTGAGTGCATTTATGCTAATGTGTTAGCTAGTTGTTCAAATTGCAACCAGTTACAGGATTTCTTTAAACAGTAAGCAACAACAAAGGCAAAGAACAAAAAAGGCAAGGCAGGCAGTACCAGAGAAAGAAGGAATGAGCAAGACAATATCCACTCATTGCTATGTTTCCTAAATGACATTGAAAATTCTGTGATCATCCCATCGAACAACAGAGAGCTAATAAAACCACCACCAATATCTCAAATTCCAAACAAAGAGACACACATTGGTGTTTACTTGAATTTAGTAATAAGGCATGGCATACAGTAATTAAAGGATTGTTTGTATAGAGAAGAAAAGAAAAAGAGAGAACATCCTAAACCACGATTTCTCCATCATTCAATACATGACACCATATTTACAGGATAATACCCTTAGAACCCCACTCTTCTCATTTCCAAAGTTCCTTTATAATGACAAAACCCACACCTTTAGAGAATTGTCTCCCATTCCATGAAGAATAGCATATAACAAATATTGGTTGAACACTAAATGAGTTAAAAAAAAAAATTGTGCATACGTCAGGTAAAGTTTATGACACTTGTTGAAATTTAAAATACATAAGCAGCAGCATCAAACAAGAGACAATTTTCCTAGACATCGGAGATTAGATAGCCATAAAATATTTCCCATAAGGATTCAGAAATAAAAGTTTCCATCTTATTCTCAGACCCAAGCCTGGATAAAAAGCGAGGGTTGGCATGTTAGGCTTGCAGCTGGTGCTATAAAATTGGTCACCACATCTCTTATGGATTCCGGAAACATATCAAAAGTTGTTGTCGACCCCATCTAGGTCGCAAATGGCTTGTGATGATGATGATTCAACAGTAACTTAGAAGATCCAAAAGGGCTATCAACGATATCTCTGAAAGATAACCATGTATAATTGAGTGATTAGCATGCACGACCACAAGAGTTCACAAAAAAGATTACCTGCAAAAATAACTAGGCCATCACGGGCAACTCTTGCCAACTCTGGAAGCGTCTTGTTGAGATACCTTGGTGACAAGTAGTCCAACGCATCTGACACAATTATAAGAGAAAATGAATTTTCCTTATAGGGTAGCGGAAATTTGATATCAGCTACACGCACAAATCCCTTGCGAACAAGACTCTTGCAGGTACCATCCACATCCTCCAAATCATATGGTTCAATGCCCCAAGCCTCAGTATCATCTTCCTTCAACAGCTTAGAAACCACAGTGCAAGTGTCAGGGCCAACATGCAAAACTTTATGAATGCTCTCGCCATAAGCCTTGCTTAGAATTGGTATTGCTCTTTGAACCTCTGTTGTGCATAATACACCACCTACATATATGGAGAACATATCAATGAGTCATCACTATGACGGTATCATTGGTCAGATCAACTATTCCTCGTTATTACAAAATAATAATAATGTACATAGACAGAAATTGTCATTAGCAACTGACCATCAACTGGAACATTTACAAATGTCAGATCCATAAGTAATCATATAAGATAGTGATAGTGTATCCTTTATGGTTTTTTATCGGATGTCTCCAAGGAGACCTTTTATTGTTTTCTAGGAATTACCTTGATTTCTTCCAGCTATTTAGAGCCAATAAAGTATAAGCACAAGCTTTTTCTTCCCCTTCTCTTATTTCGGATTAGCAATAGAGGCAAATTGATAGACAAAGAAACAATAATGCACGAACTGATATCTTGCTGTGCACATTTAGAGTCTATGACACTATTTGCTGCCAGATTTCTGGAGAAGTTTCCAAAAGAAACAAATTTATATGCTGTAAAATAGCTGCCCTTTTAGGTCTTAATTTTGCAAGATGTAAACAATAATATTAGATCTTTATGACATAAAGATTGCATTCGGTATTCAACAAAACAAAAACTTTTCCATCTACAACTTTTTTCCTCCACAACTACCCTATCTCTCAATCATATATTTACATATTTCTACACAACTATATTTTTCAATCATTTTTTCACAACTTCTCATACAACTATACCATCTATTTTTTAGCTTTATTCTCTTTACTCCTTATCGTTACTCCTATCAAATCACATCGCTTTCTACCCTCTCAAAAATTTTCAACAAAAAAATTTCTTTCAGAAGTTTTATCAAATACCAAACACACCCAAAAAAGCAAGTAAAAGTTATTGCTTGTTTGCAGAACTAACGATCCAAAATTCAATGATACAGTAGTTGACAAAAGACTGACAGCGTAGTCAACTCTGCGTTAACTGGCATCCATTGCCAGCTTCCCATAAAGGTTACAGAACTTGGTGTCTTCTACGTGGCCTACCCTGGGAAAATCTGCTGATGCAGTTGCAAGATCCTTGCTTTAAAATAATTTGCCAAAAAAAAAAAAAAAATACTTACAATAAAAGAAAAAGGAAGAAAGTCAAAGTCTGTATCCTAACAACCATATTTTGCTTGCTTTCAAAGAAAACGATTATGATGGATTTGATGAATCAAAGATCAATCATCCAGTTCCAAAGGGAAAGACATTTAGTGTGGAGCAGCCTAGATTAATTTGGCCAGCACATCCACTAAACTTATCACTCCTCAATAGCAGAAATGCATATGAGATCTGTGCAGCTGCCCCAATCAGTTGTAGAAAAGTTTACCAAATAATGATGACCATGGAAAAATTACTATTGGGGGTCGAGCTGTAGGAACAACAACAAGGCTGGAAAGTCAAAAGCAACACCAAAATTGAACATTAACTATTAATACTTAAATTTAACCTTCAACCATTTCATTATTTATTTAATTTATAGTTTTTGATGGGATATATTCCAATTACAAATACTTCATTAATCTGATTTGGTGAAAGCAGCATTTACCGCTCCCATCTAGAAAGTCATCCACTTCTACCAACACTGCATGAAGTATTATAAATTTATGACCACTATCACAGGCCAAGAATCTTTTTCCCTTTCTCCCAGAAGCAGTAGCAAAAGAGGGAGAAGACTACAAACAAGCATGATAGATATGAAAATAACAAATAAAAAATAAATGTACAAAATTAACATAAAAGGAGCCAAAGTACTTACTTCCAAGCTTGAAAAGATTTTCTTTATTGCCACTAAATCCACCTATCACATGATAAACTGCAGTTACTTGGAATGTAATAGTATTAATAACCAAGAAAATAGGACAGACAACAAGGCATGACCAAATAAAATCTAAAAAAAGTCAATATCAACATGGTCTGCAACTGATTTTTTTTATTTTTTTTTATCGTCAGTCTGCAACTGAATTTGCTGTCATTGAGGATTACAATCCCACCATCAAAATCAATGCAGCAGGGGAGGGAAAAAAAAAACAGATTTGCTGAAGAAACTCATTTCCAAATCAAAACATTTTCGAAGGACAGGAACAAACCTGAGCCACTGTAAGAATATGCAATAAGAAGAAAGGCACCCTGGAAATTCAAGAAATAACATAATTAGTTTTTTTTTTTTGAAAAGAACATATTTAGTATTTGACCAAGGAACTATTTCAAAAATAGTGTATCTCTGTGGATCAGTGTGGTGACTGGCAAGTGTAATCATAAAGAATTTTAAACATAATTTTTACTATGTCCCATGAAAAATAAACAAAATTACCAAACAAAAGTACAGAGCATTACCAAGAGAACCAGGCCAACTGACAGTAAAGGAGAAGATCGCGATTTCTGATGTAATACACCGGCAAAAGGAACACTTGCACTGTCTGATAAGCGTCTGGTGGGATTTACAGGCCTCCTTGACATATCTACCGACCAAAGAATGAATCTCTGTGCCTACTGAAGGGAAAAGGGGGGAAGGGGGGCAGAGAGAGGAGAAAGGAGAGATCAAATGAGTTCGTCTCCGCAATCCCGATGCTCCAAATCAACAACAACAGAAAAATATATATAGTAATCACATTCCGCCCAAGAGATCGGCAAGGGAATTAATAAAACAATAGCATACAGCGTTGAAAAGATAATAATTAGCGGCAAATGAGGTGCAAGAATCAGTTCCAGATGGTTGGTATTCAGCTCAGACCAAAGCCATTTTGTTCTGGCAGAACCTTTCAGAAATCGGGGCCCGCCATGAATGGGCAAGGCAACGCCACAAGGCAATACGTAAGCCCCATTCAATACGTACATGTGTGGGAAAACGCACGAATGGTGAGCAGCGACAATCACACGTCTAAACAGATCGTAGGGCAAAAAGTACCACTACATCCACCGTCACCAAGGTCGAAAACGGGAGCTTTCTGGAAGCAGGCGGCCAATAGCAATCAGAGATTCAAGATGACTCCACAGCTTGGGAAACGATTGGTGTAAGCAGTGCTGGAGACCACACGATCCCTTCATTTACGTTTCAGTTAACGACGAAGACAGAGTATGGGGATGAAAATTCAAGTGAAGTAGCGGAGAAAACCAAGAATCCGAAATCGAAAACAGAAGAAAGCACGAAGAAAAAACTGCACTGGTGTCTGGGCAGGAATGGGACGAAACTAGGAAAGAAAAAGAGAAGAAGAGATTGAGGGGTCTAGAAGCGCGAGGAAGAGCGGAAGAGAAGAAGGAACAGTTCACCTGAAACCGAAGATAGCAGAAATGGAAGTTGTCGGAGATCTGGATCTGGTTCGGACGTGTGCTGTTCGAAGCTCAGACAGGAGGACAAAGTGCGAAAATTTTTCTCGCTGGCCTGTGATTTTTTTTTAATTTAACGCTCGCTTAAAGCATCCCGAGGTTTGTCTTTGCGACGGTACGTGAGTACGAGCGCGCGCGCGGTGAATTCCGCCAACCGTGCGAAAGACCACTGTACGCGCCGCACCTTCTTTGTAGCAGGGGTTACCGGTTAACGAGCAAGATTAGACAAGGGGCGGTTTTCTTTTTTTTTTTCTTTTTTTTCTTTTGTAATTTGTAAATATATCTATACAATTTTAGGGTGTGTTTGGTTGGAGGTAAAAATTTTAATGAAAATTTTTAAAGGTATAAATTGTCAAATTGATAGAAAATGATGTGATATAATAGGGGTAATGATGAGGAGTAAAGAGAATAAAGTTAAAATAGATAGGTTAGTTGTATAGGTAGTTGTGTAGAAATGATTGAAAAGTATGGTAGTTTGTATAGAAAAATGTGAAAAAATAATTAAAAAATAGAGTAGTTATGAAGAGGGAAAAGTTTTGTATTGAAAAATTTTAATTGACAAGTTTTGGTCCTAAACAAACACACCCTTAACGATAATTGCATAACTTAGCTATAATTATAAACATACCTATGTTGCCACGTTGCTGTCACGGCTCTGTCACAACGTTACCGTTTTAGCTCTGTCATAATGCTATCGTGAAACGTGGACACTTTTATGAAATTTCTCCTCTGCCAAACTTTCTTCATTTTTAAAATCTTGTGTGCCATGAAAAATTCAATCTATATGTTATATCTATTACATGTGACATTGTTTATTGTATTTTAAAAAAATTTTATTTTTTTAATTTCACTGCATATGAGTCTAATCCATAAATGAGTAAAATCAACATAATAAAATAGTTAAATATTAAAATATCAACTTTAAAATAATTTTTAAAACATCTAAATTATTTAAAATATCGATAATACGTAGATAAATAATCCTCTAATATTATTACATTTCAATACATGTATAAATTAATCTAAGCGTCTTTCATAATTTATACATTAATATACCTATTTTTTAGCAAATATGGCCTGTCCACATATTGGATTGGGATGAAACTTTGTATCCTAACTAAACAAATTGTATTAAATATAATAAATGAATTGAATTTTTCATCAATGATTAACATTTCAAAAATAAAAAGAGTTTCACGAAATCACTTCTATGAAATCCGGTTTCATAAAAGTATTCTCAATCATAAAATGAGTATATTTATAAATATATGTGAATTATGCACATATATTCGCATAATCCGTATTTATTTATTTATTAATATACTTATGTCGCAATGACACGGTGATAAAATATGATAGCATGAGTATATTTACAATTATAATTAAATTTTATATGTGTTAATTTGCAATTTCTAAAACTAAATTAGTATATCTAGAATTATGAGCAAATTATGTGAATATTTGAAAATTACCCTTTATATTTTTAAAATATAAAAGTAATATTTAAAATATAAAAAATAATATTATTTTATACGACAAAATAAGATATTATATTGAAAATTAAAAAGTATTAAACAAACTTATGGAAGTTGTTCCCATTTATAATATATGTAGATAAAACTTTTCAGTGTGTTTGTAATTTTGTATACAAATAAAACTTTTCAAATTAAAAATTTTAATCTAAAATTTTTTACTCTCAACGATTATCATATTTTAAAATTTTTTTTGCATATTCATATATAATGATTCTACTTTTCAATCATTTACTTAACTAACGTACAATGAACATGTATATTTTAATTTTATTATTTTTACTCATTATCAATACCCCCGTCATATCACATTCTTTTATATTATTTTAAAAAAATTAACACTAAAAATTGATTAGACAAAAGTTTTATCACTTATCAACTACAACTATTTTTATAATTCAAATAAATAAATATATTATTTTTAACTATAGGAACTCCTTTCTATATAATTGGATTATATAGAAGTGATTCCAAGTAATCAATAATTTTTTAAAATATTGACAATTGATACAAAATTTAACATATTTATAGTATCTTACATGATTTTTTTAGCTAATAAACCAAGTTTCATTCAAATATAATATGTTCATAGGTCACATTTACTCACATATAGATATATATATGTATAAATTAAGGAAAATGTTTAGATTCACTCGCATATGTATTGTAATATAATAATACTCTATACAATCATCTATCTACTTTTTTTTGTAGGTTCATTTAACTACCTAGTAATAATATTTTAGATGGTTTAAAATAATAACATACTACTTAAGAATTAATATTTATTTTAAATTTGTTTTATTACATTCATTTTGCACATTTATAGACGGAGATCATATATGGTGATGTTAACACAAATAAAAAGGATTTTTACGATAATAAAAATAATGATAGGCAGTATTTGGAGCAAATTTATGTCAACCGTTGAAAAAATGAATTAAGTTATATAGAATAGAAGTTTGGTAGAAGCGGTCCTAATAAATATAATATGTGACTTGATTTGAATATAAAATTTAAACTTAAGCCATGATCATTTGTACCTGAGCCAAAAATATATTTTTTAATTAATACAAAATTGTTAATATACATGTAATTAGTTTATAAACCAAGTTTTATCATTTTTGAATAACGTGTATATACTTATTTTGTATTTCTAAACACAAGGGTATTTTTGTTGGGATCTTATCTAGTGCACCCATGCAAAAACTCATTTTTTATTATTTTTTAATTTGTTATATAACTATGAATTTTAATGTACTTTTTGATAAAAATCTAAATGTATTTAACATGTATATTAATTTTTATTATTTTTTAAGATTTGTAAATATATTTTTGAATTTTTTAAAATCATTGGCATTCTTGTTAGCATTTTTGTAATTCAAAATAATAAAAATGCCACTGATTTTGAAAATTCTAAAAAATCTACAAATCTACAACAATGGTAAAACTTGACACGTATGTTAAATATACTTAGATTAACAGTTTTATAAAAACTTTTCAGAAAAATAAAAATAGGTTTTTGCAATGGGTGCACTGAAGCTTAGTGCAACCAGATTCATGAAATCAAATCAGATTTTAGTTATTTTAAAATTTAATTTAAAATAATTAAAATATTCCTTTATTTAAAGGAAAATTATAAAGTGCATTCGGACTCGCCTTTAATTATGTTACAGTCCATGCACTATGGGCCCCACATGATTACAAGTGGAAAATCTACCCCACCCATTGTATTTAGATTGTTCACTTTATTAACATACTAATTTTCATCTAAATCCAACTATTTATGATCCTTATCTTAAAATGGTGCGAAATTTACGTAATAAAATAGTTTAATGTAAATATCAAGTTTAAAGTGATATTTTCAACATCTACACCACATAAAGTATAATTTTTATATAAATAAATAATTGTACAAAGTTTCATTACATTCTGCGCACGATAAGATCTGTTATTTAAAAATACAAAAAATATATACATTTTCAAAAATGATAAAATTTGGTTTATAATTTAAATAATTTTATATTAAATTTTGTATAAAAATTTTAAAAATTAAAAATATGTTTTGGCCGAATCGCAAATGGCCAGGCGCAAATGATCATGGGTGCAGCCGAGTTTTAATCGTTGATCTCCGTGTATTTGAAAACACTAGTTATTTGCAAAAAGGAAAGATTATAGGAAAAATTTGAGAAATTTTGTTGGAATCGATGAAAGAATAATGTGAATTGAGATGAGTGATAATTAAAAATAAAGGAAATAAAATTAAAATTGGTAAATTAGTCATAGAAAAAAGTACAATATGATTTTAAAGTAAAATAATTGTAATAGGAATTTGTTTTCTCCCCTTTATCAATATGGCCTTTAATCAAGAAATTCTACTTTTATGCGAGGAGTACTAATTTTAAGTTGGATTATGGTAAAGTTTGGTTTACGAATTATATATACTTAATTAATAGATTTATAAAAATTGTAAAATTAAAAAGAGTTTTTAGACTTAACAAATAAAACTTCACGTCAGAGCGTTCCACACAAATGGAGAAAACTAATGATTAAAATTGGAAATACTGGAGTTGCATGTTGCAGCTTTGCAAAAAAAATTTTATATATACATTTACAATTATCTTAATTTACATTTAAGTCCTAAGACATTTATACAATTTTTGAAGAGAAACAACAAGTTCTTATCAATTAAACTCTTGCCAAAAAGAGAAAAACTCTTACAAAATAAAAAAAAATAAAAGCTAATGTTTATACAAAATTTAAAGAGAAACAACAGGTTCTCATCAATTAAACGCCTACCAAAAAGAGAAAAACTCTTACAAAACCAAAAAAAAAAAAAAAAACATTAGACATATGCGCTATGCGGAGAATCGAATACTCAACCTCCCCGAAATAGAATATAAGTGTTACGCTAGACTTCGGTGACTTTGTGATTACACCTCATGAAAGAGGAATGAGTTTTTAAATTATAAAATATAGGGCACCAATGAGCAACAAAACCCTTGCCCTAGTGTGTTAACGGACATACTAATAAAAAAAAGTGACAATGAACATGATTAACCTGCTCGTTCAAGCCGTTTACAAATAGGTTTGAGGTGAATTTTTTTATTAAATGAGTTATGATTTATTAACTTATTTAACTATTTAATTAAATAAACGGATTATATTTGAGATTTTATAGTCCGTCAACCTATTTAGTAATCTGTTTAACCCATTTAACCGGTTCAACTTATTTAACTCGTTTAACATATTAAAATTATATATATAAATATAAACTATTTGGTTATTTTCTCACTAAGTCTTTCTACTACGGCCTAGTTTTCATTTTTCAATTATTTTCCTAATTTTATTTTTCTGTTATTGCTTTGTTTCTATTTACTTTGCGTCAAAAATACCCTATCATCTCTCATTGCAAGATCGTCGTCGACCAAAATTTAGGCCTTTAATTTATTTTTATACAACCTATTAGTAACTCGTTAGTCTATTTATTAAATGAAGTTGTAAATGTGTTAAGGTCGAAATTTTTTAAATGAATTAATAAACGAATTATGTTAAGATATTTTAAATAAGTTAATACAGGTTAAGATGTTTTAAATAAGTTAACATATTTCAAATGATACCGGATTCTTGGATTGGAACTATGTCACCATTTCTAATATAATTTTTTAAATTTTAAATACTACTTTACCCATTTTCAATAAACATTCGTTATATTGTCATCCAAGTACATATTCAATCCAAAAATTTCATACGGTGAATACGCCTCAGGATCAACATTAGGCTACATCCCGTCCCCCGCCTCAGCCCCGCCCCCTGCTCCGTCCTGCAGAGCTTCTCGCTGCTACTAATGTACTCTCTACTTCTTCAGCTCCTGCGTTGCATCTCTTCGATCCCCGAAACTCATGCGACACAGCAACAGAGATCTCGAATCAGCAGAGGAGACAACGCCGCCGAGCAGCCTTTCAAGCGCAAACTTTGTAATGTTTCGAAGTGTCTCCCTCCTGCGAACTCCCCTGAGATCTCTCTCTCAAACCCATTTCCTCTTCTTTCCACCTGCCCCATCCTTTTCCCATCCATCCAATGCGCCCTTCCATTCGAAAATCCCAACTAGTCTATTTCCCACGACCCCACCATCCCTGCAAAATCTAATTTTTGTTTCTCAATTTGGTTCGCACTCGTCGCGGCAGAGAAAGTGTGATGAAGAGTGGGAAGACGACGGCGGCGGCAGGGATTTCATCCTGAACAGAGATCCCAAGAGCCCGCCGAAGCTGTTCGTTGTTCAGCCACGGTTGCGGCCGGACACGCTGCTGCAGGCGAAGCTAGACGAGGCTCTGAACCTCGCAAATTCTCTCGAAGAGCGCCGAGATGGCGATTTCGGTGAAGCGTTGGGGGAGAAGGTGATGCCCCCGCATCTGGTGGTTCAAAACCCGGCTGCTAGATCGCCCAAGGCTCATGCAGGTTTATCTTTGGGTTTTTTATTGGAAAAAAAAAAGCGCTTATCACGAGTGTTCATTGAATTTCGAAACGGACTAGTGATAGAATTTCATTTTGGTGCTAGGATTTCAAGATTCTGGGTCAGGGTTCTATTCTGTCAGTAGCTTTGTATTGTCTTAGACGATTTGACTCCGACCGTGCTTTTATCTGATTCTCAAAGCAAAGCTGGAAGTTGAAATGGGGTTCTTTTTGCTGCAGGCAGTGACAAATTGGTGTTTTTGCATTATTTTCTGAAATACTCTCTTCTAGTATTGAACGCTTGGTTTTTAACGGGTTTACGTTTTAGAGAAGGCAATTTGTCCTGAATTGGCTCTCGTTAGAGCCTGTGAAAACGCTGTATCCAACTGAATTGTCAGTCTACTCGTAAAACCTATTAGTATAACATTTCCATAATATTTTGGGATGAGCAGGTGATTTGCGCATGGATGGGTTGCTTTTTACGGCATTATATTGATAGCTAATGTGTTGTTGGTTTGAAATCGTTGCTCGACTCTTCGTGCGTTGTTTCTTAAAGCTCTTCTGTTTTTGATTAATGTGGCAGATACGTATTTCGGACCAGGAACTGTGGAAAATGTAAAATGCCATCTAAATGCCTTGGAATCGGAGGTCAGACCATCTCCCTCTATGGAATTGCTTTTGATCTTTTTCTTCCGTTTCTTGCAAGTTCTGTGCTGATGCCTGTCTGGCACTTCCTAGCTCCCTGCCAGTTTTCTCTGTCTCCCTGGAGGGGATGCAAATAGTTTTAACTTTCTACTGGTCATCTTTATATCTTTTCTGTCTCTAAAACATTTTAAATTAACAGGATGAACTGGATGCAGTTTTTGTAAATGCTACTCTCTCTGGGATTCAACAGAGGAATTTGGAGGCAAGTCCAGACTCAAGTCTTCCTCAATTGTTTTGTCCAGTGAAGTAGTTAGAGTCTTTAAGTTCCTATTTTGAGCCTAATTATCTGAAGGGATATATACTTTTGCTTACTCTCATATGTCAATTTTAAATGGCAGCGAGCTTGGGGCAAGCCAGTTTTGGATCGCGTGGGACTTATAATTGAGATATTCAATGCTCATGCCCAAACAAAAGAAGCGAAGCTGCAGGTTTCATATCTTAGCAATCCATTTATACTGACCCCCACCTCTCTCGCTTGCTCTCCCCCATCACAGACTCACAATCAACAATCTGATCTTTGACCAACGTGCCATAGTATTCCATCTTCATATTCACTATTGTCCGTCTTTTATAACATTCCATGGTTCCATTTCAACTTTGCAGTCTGAATTAGCTGCCCTAATGTACAAGAAGACTCGACTTGTTCGCATCCGAAGCCCTGATGGACGTCTTACATTTGGAACAGATGGAGAGGCAGAGGTTGTTAGTGCTCGAGGGTGAGTTTTTCGTGGCTTCTGTTTGTCATGATTATGATGGTAGTTCCGAAAGGCTAGTAATAAGTGGCCAAATGAGCATATACCAGATCAGCTGCCAGCAATCCTACATTCAATGGACATGATTCCATTGAATAACATGATGCAAATTTGCATGAGTTTCATACTGACAACTCAATTCAGTTTTCATAGTGCTTGAAATTGTCAGAAATGCTTTCCAAACAGCTTGGATAATTCCCAATGATAGGGAATTGACATATTTACTTGAAATGCATATTCAGTTTATATGTGGATGCTGAAGCACTGTCACATCAAGATAGTGTTGAAGACATTATAAAAGGAGAAGTGATCTTGTTAGCCCGGGCTAAACAAATGCCTCACTTAGCCCACCTTAAAAAATCCATTTATAAAATATTTTTTCTTCATACACTTGTTTATCTAAGTGTATTTAATGTATAAACCAGGCTTTACTATTTTTGGATATGTGTATATATATTTTTGAGATTTTTAAAGATATGAGTATTTTAAATATATATATATATATACATAGATGTTTAAAAATCTCAAAAAAATATATACACATATCCAAAAATGGTAAAACTCGGTTTATATGTTAAATACACTTAGATAAATAAGTGTATGAAGAAAAAAGTAAAAAAAAAAAAAAAGTAAAATCATGGCATGAAATTTTATCAAAAAATAAAAAAAATCATGGCATGGAAACACTTAGTCTCTGCTTATATTTTGTAGAGTGGGTAGTAAAGTAGGGAGCACAATTTCCTACATAATTTTGACATTTTAACCATCCGACTATCCTGCTTTTTCCATTTTATCCTGCATTCTAATTGTTTTTCACATCTTTTTTGTATAACTACTCTATTGATTTTCACTTTTATTCCCATTTTATCCTTATTATTTCACATCACTCTCACACTTTTCAAAATCTTTTCCATTCCCATGTTTACACATTATCAAATGCACCCTCAACGAAAGACTCATTGTCATAAGTCTCTTCACGTTAAAGCAATCAGAAGATATGCCTTAACTGTTAAGAGGTAAAAGAGTTGCATTGTCTTGTTAAAAACATTTTAGAGACAGTTTCTTAAGAGCCAAAAGATCACCACTTATATTTAGAAAGCATCTTAAGAACCAATGAGATCTGTAGTTTTATTTAGTGTGATGGGGGGGGGGGGGGGGATATTTAGTTGTGAGATATGCCACTTTTTATTAAATTTATGTTTGTACACGGTTGGAAACTCCAAATACCCAGAGGTGTGAGCTGAATGTCATCTATTTTCTCAGTGCTTTGTAGATTATTGTATGGAATCTTGCATTGTATTATGGCTTCCTTGGGTGGCACTGGATATTTACTTCATTTGTTGAGTAGCCACTTAGAAACTGATGCACTTCTATATTTGTATGCACATTAACTTTCTCCAATCACATTTCTGCTGTTTTCCATATGTGTTTATCTTGAACTCTTCAACCATACAGGAGAGGAAGTGGGGGGCGTGGTTTTATAAGTGGTGCTGGAGAAACTGAACTCCAGCTGCAACGTAGGAGGTGAGCCACTATTTTCATTCCAGTAGTTCACTTTTGAAGCTTTTTTTTTTCTATCGCATTAGATGATTTCTCATTCTCAGTGTATGTCTGAGTCCGTGGTTGCTAAGATTGGAGCATGCTTTTTATCTTCACTGTGCAATCTATAAGTTCGGACGGACAAAAAGGGCAAAGATAAGAGGTTTTCATAGCTCAAGAAATAGATCGGCATCTGTTCATGTTCTTTGGGTCATTTTTGCTCTTAAGTGTTGCACCATTATTCATATTAAGAGCTACTCTGAATTATAATTTTCAGAATTCTAGAACGGAGGAACCATTTATTGGCTCAAATTGAAGAGGTCCGTCGAACTCGAGCTTTGCAACGTGCTGCTCGCAAAAGAAGAGGTGATTCACAGGGTCGGGGCCTGGCTACTGTTGCTATTGTTGGGTACACTAATGCTGTAAGTGGCTTAAATTTTTATGCAATCTGTCGCTTAGTGTTTTTTTTCTCCATGCATTTTTCTCTGCACATAGATTTTTATCTATACATTCTGCTTTTTTTTTTTTTTGGAGATATCATATTTATCGCCTTTGGTGATATGTTAGATCTGTTTTTGATGGTTATTTTGACTGTCAATTGTCCTTCTCTATATCCTTTGCCTTTCTTCTCCTAATAAAAAGTGATGAAAAGAACGTGATATTCAAAGAAAAGGGGAAGGAATGACAATAACTAATTATTTTAAGCACACCTGGTCGCATGGAAGACATTTACAGAATCAGATAATTAGATGAGTGCAAGTGGCCCCTGCCCAAAAAAATAAAAAAAGCATATCGGGTCATCGTACTTGCTTGGTTTGAGTTAAAATGATAATCCCTCACGTGTTAGGTCTGAGTCGAGGGTTGTTTGATGGAGAGGCTGGGGCTTTTTGGCGCATCTTCTTTTTCTAATCCCCTCTGAAGGGACCTCAAACAGAATCAGAGCTTAGATCTCCATTTTGAGCAGTACAAGCAGAATGCTGCCTGGACCCCTTTGGCATTGGATTTTGAAGAAAAAGAAGATGATAATGAATCAGAAGGGAATTCTGACCTGAATACCTCTGCTGTTTCTGCGTTCTTATCTTTAACCACGACATTCCAGACCCTGGTTCTTGGTTAACACATGGAAAATTTTTGCAGGGGAAATCTACTCTAGTCAGTGCTCTTTCAGATTGTGAGCTATACAGTGATGATCGGTATGTGAAAAATGACCTCAGTGCAATGCCATGTTGACTTCAAAAATTCTAATCTTTATCCATTTCATTTATCTGTGAGTACCTTCCATTTACAATTGAAACATGTCACTTTTCTAATCATTGCTTGAGAACATTCATTTCCATTTTTATGCAGATTATTTGCAACAGTGGATCCCAGATTGAGAAGTGTGGTTCTTCCATCGGGGTAATACTTTCAGGGCTTAATTTTGTTGCTTTCACAAATAGATTTTTATTGCAAAAAATTCACCTCTGATTTGGATATTTTCTTAAACAAAGATTGTTGTTGACTCACACATATGGATTAATATTTTCCAAATTGTGAAATTTGATACTTTATTTGGTTATCTTCACAAGCATAGCCCATCTATGGGATGATCTCTTTATGTCTGTCCGGCCTCCCATGTCCAAGCTGCTAAAGCCCAAATCTTACAGCCCCTTCTGGCTTCTTTATCCATCTCGGCTGTCCATCCCATCATCTCAAGCTGTCTTATCTTGAATCCATTATTCAAGCTTTCCAGCTCAAAGCCAGTCCACTTTAGTCTCTTGTAAGTTGTGACCTGGTCTCTTCATCAAAGGTTGGGCTATTTAGCTATAAGACAAAATGTAAAAATTTAATCTAGCATGTTTCTTAAGGCTTGATTTTTTCAGTAAACTTTGTAAAATAACACTTAACAGGGAGAAGAGATTAGATATAAGAAAGAAAAAAGAAAAATTTAGAGAAGAATAGATGAGAAAGAAGATAATTAGAAAAGAGAAATTTGAAAGGAAAGGAAGAAAGGATAAGAATTTCGAGGGAAGAAGTGAGGAAGATTTAGGTGTGAACAGGAATTAGAATAGAAGGAAAGAACTTGAGAAGAAGAAGAAATTAATGTTGCAAAGGAAGGAGGAAATCTATATGCATGTTACTCATTTATAAATGTAAAAACCTAACAATTACAAACAAATTTCTGAAGTAAAAATTATAAGATAAAACCTATAAAAATTATAATTAAATATCAAATTGTCTCAAAAATGTGAGAATAAGTAAACTCCTATTTGACCCTTGTTCCAAAAATAAACAACCTATTGTTGTTGTCTAAATTATGGCAGATTATCACTGTATGCCTTCGCTTATACTGAACTGCTGTCAGGCATGGTAGACTTTCTGTCCTTCTGAGTCAGTATGTGAATTCTGAGTCTGATTTGTACTGAATCTGCAGGAGAAAAGTGCTTCTGAGTGATACTGTAGGATTTATTTCAGACTTGCCTGTGCAGGTAATAGACAATTATATCCATTGCGCATTTATGCGTTCTTCAGTGTGTCATCAATTGTCAGATTCTCTCCTGATTTTTCGATTCCATGTATGTTGCAGCTAGTTGAAGCTTTTCATGCAACTCTAGAAGAACTGGTGGAAGCAGACCTTCTTGTGGTATGGATATATTTTACTTGTCATTTCAATCCTTTCATCAGTGATGGAGCTAATAGCCTCATAGGAGATGCCATAAATAATATATTCCAGAGATCACCACCTAGGGGAAATATGATCGTGTTGGTGATGCTTGAATCCCATGTCTACTGCATGAAATCAGCATCTTCGAGGACATCACAGTGCTACATCCAACTGCTTGATGACACCTGTGTCAACCATTTGTTGCCTGTGCCACACTGCCACTGTGCGATATATAGATGTTCTGTACGCCCAAGCTTGAAGGCAACAAAATAGTTTTTCTATGAAAGGTCTTTAGACATGGTAGAATAGCACTTTGGTGGGAGTTTCTGCTATTCCTGTAATTTTACAGTCCCTGCATGTTTTTTTTTTTTTTTTTGTTAATCTGTGTGTGTGGTGTTATATTGATGCATCGTTCCACTGTTTCATGCAATAATAAATTGAAATTTGTGCTAGCACATATTCCTACTATCCATTCATTAAGATGTTTTGGAATGTCTGTTTGACTGTTTCTTACATTTTTTTTCCTAGTTGTAATCTGCTATATTTTCTACCATTTACTGCTATGCTTGGTTGTAGCACGTGCTAGACTCCAGTGCATTCAATCTCGAAGAGCAACGGTCCGCTGTAATTCAGGTGCTGCAGCAGATAGGGGTGCCTGAGGAAAAGCTCCAAAACATGATCGAAGTTTGGAATAAGGTGAGAGTCTTGCACTGTTTGATTTTCTTTATAAAGTTGAAGCTAGTGGCTTCTTTGAGCACTCTATAAAAAAATGGTGACAGAGATGGCATCCGAGTCATGCAACTTTTGCAAGCGGGAACATTGCCATTTGATACATTTTGTTGTAACATGTGACTGGAGTAGCAGCATTTCATGTTGGAAAATCCAAGAGGGGAGTGTTTCAATGTAACCAGTTTTTTTTTTTTTTTTTTAATAAAAGAAAACACTTATAATGTTCATTCATGGGTTATGATCCCATGCAACTGGTTGGTTTCATATTTAGAAATAAATTTTCGTGTCAAATATAATCCATTTGTAATACTCATTAATATATGAGTATTTCAGATATTAAAAAGCACTCATATTGGAATTTTTATATTTTCAAAATTTAATAGCCACATTTTCACTCTTAAATAGTTTTAAACTTTTAGGACATAAGTTTCCAATTTGGATTCTGAAATAAATACACATCAGTGAACATAATAATGGATTGGACTTAAGAAAACCAACCAGTTACATGGGTTCATGCAACCAGTTGCATATGATGATAACCATTCATCCATACCTATTTATTTATGATTTTTCAAAAAATCATATATATTGAAAATTTGAATATGTATTACTCATTTTCAAAATTTATGGTGTGTTTGGATAAATACGTAACTTTTCAAATTAAAAATTTTCAATCTAAAGCTTTTTATTCTTTACAACTATTTTATTTTCAATTATTTCTTTATATTTTCCTATACAACTACTCTACGTTTCAATCATTGCTATACAACTAACCTATGTATTTTAACTTTATTCTGTTTACTTTTCATCATTATTCATTATCTCTATCATATCACATTATTTTATATTATTTTAAAAATTTTATATTATTTTAAAAAGTTTAAAGCTAAAAACTTTTCATTTAAAAGTTTTATCACTTCCCAAACACACCCTTAATAGTTATATTCACTTTCAAATGATGTTAATTTTGTGCCATATATAAGTTTCCAATCATCTTTGGCATTATAAATCCCTACTTGTATATATGTATATAAATGGTTTAGACTAAACAGAACAAATATCTTTAAAATATAAACAGCTACTGTGTTGCATCGAGCAGTATCATCCACCTAAATTGACTTCTGTGGCATGCTGAATCCACTGGGGTCCCATCAGGCAAGATCCTAAACCAATAGCCCTCATTTATGAATTGATTGGAGGATAAGAATAACCCTATATGAAGATCATATGAGTCTGCTAGGGCTCTTGGTTGCTGGCTCTTGTTTAGGAGGAAAATATTTACATGCTGAACTTGCATATCTTCTCAGATAGATCTTCTAGAAGCAGAAACCACCACAGACAAATCCTTAGAGCAAGCCGATGATGTTGAGAGTAGTAGCTTCTCTGAAGCAGAGCATGAAATGGCATTAAAACTACCACCAGAGGAGCCTAAGGAAGAGGATGATAATGCATCTGAATTGTTACCCATGGTGGACGCCAATGATAATGTACAGAATAGTTCATCAGAGTATGCGGTGATGGATCATAAAAATACACGTCATCAACTGATGCCCGGAAACTGCATCAGAACATCTGCAGTGAGTGGAGTTGGCTTGCAAGAGTTGCTGAGCATTATTGATGAGAAGCTAAATACAAGCAAAACTGTCAAGAACCAAAATTTCGACTTTGACCATAAATGGAGGCCTGCTTATCCTGCCGCTAGGGAAGTTGTGGTTGGAGGATAGGTAATTCCTACATTTTCTTATTCCAGCTTTCGAATTTCTCAAAGCTTGGTAGTGAAAAAAAAAAATCTCTTTCACCCCTGGTTAGGCTGCCTCTGGCCTATAATGATTATTGTTATTTTTTTGTTTTCAAAAGGAAAATAATCTGGATCTTGGAAATTACATGTAGGAATATCTCAAGAGAATGCAACATGAAGCTCACTTTTCTTGTAAAGAGATCCATCCTTGATGAATTCCTAAAGTTCACAATTATTCTTCTCCTGACTGGAGCCATGGGCAGCCTTGAGGTGATGATCCTTTTTGCTGCATGAATAATGTAGGAAACCAAATGATTATCTAAGAATTTTCACGGTGGGTGGCTGAGATCTGACTTAGGGCTTTCGTGAATGCTCTTGACGGAACTAAGCTAATGATGCCACTGTTTGCCCGCTGTCCACACATTAAACCAACCTGGGTGAACAAAATCAATTCTGGACAAGGTTGTAAAGAGATCCAGAACACTGAAGCAGACTGATGGCTTGTTGTAGTTGCATACTTATGGTTGGCAAATGTGATAGGTGAAGTTTTTGATTTGCAGTGGCTTTGCAAAATTCTAACGTGCAGATGGTCCATTTTTTGGCAGGTGGCTCTTATACTCACATTTGATTCTGGGGCCTCGAGGCATTTGTGAGAAAGAAACCAAGCATGATGGTGGCACATCTTGTTGTGACATAATTTTTTAACAATTCATTTGTTTAGGAACAGGCGAGTCAGAATTTCACGGCTCCGCCTTGTCATAAATGAGAACGATGATCGCCCAAGGACAAATTTTTGTTGCAATAAACCCTTGAGCATACAACCACTTGTAGAAATATGGCCTTGTAACCGTTTCTCTGGAACAAGCGCATGTTTATTTAAATTTAATTTAATTTTTTTTTTTGGGGATATGCATCTTGTTAGGTTTTATTTTCCACACGTGAATTTGTTCGCCTTGTGGTAAGGAATAACATCCAGCAAAAGGGGTCCAATGACCGGGTTGTCTTGCTTTTCTGGCAGGCTAAGTTTGCGCTTAGCATACAAAAGCCTTCATGAACCGTGCGATCTGCGACGAGTTGAGCAGCTTGATATCCTTTCTTTTGAGGCAAAGATGCGCTCCTTCCTTAATGGGACGACCAAGAAACATCATTTCTAGACTTTTAATATGCTGGTGACTGTTAAAAGTCTTTTTAAATTGACATAGTCAGGCCAACATCATTGCAGCTTTGGGGTGGTATTGCTATTTAATCATCCACGCTACTACTACTGGTGCAATCATGTCCAACTTTGTCAGGAAGACGAATCCACACCCCATTTTTTGATGTCTATCGGCCGTTCATCATCAGTATGAGTATGAATGACATCCAGCATTGCATATATGTCTTTGGAACGTGGGTGAGATCTATCTTCTGCAACAAATGCATGCATCTTACAATGCAGTTCCACGTAGCTACATCCTGGTGTTTTACCCCTTCCCTGTCTTCTTCTGATTGCACACCTAACTTTAGATACCTCTTCCCATTTACCGAAACCTGCATATACACTAGCCACAAGCCCATTGTACTCTGCTCCAGCGGCGCCCAACTCAAACAGCATCCTACAAGCAAGCTCAGCAATACCCATGTTGTTTTTCAATCTACAAGCAGACAGCAAAGCTCCCCATACATTCACATCCGCGTCAACTGGCATCCCATGGATGAGGCTGAATGCCTCATCTATCAGCCCGGCTCGCCCAAGAATATCAATCACGCAGGCATAATGCTTCACATTAGGCATCACATCATGCAATTGCAGCATTGAAAAGAAGCACTCCCTCCCTTCATCCACAAGACCTGAATGACTGCAAGCAGATAAAACACTGAGGAAGGCAGTCTCATCGGGTGCAAACCCGGCTTTCCTCATCTCATGAAAAAGTTCAAGAGATCTACATCCCAGCCCATGAAACCCATATCCTGCAATCATCGCACTGAATGTGACCGTGCTCGGCTCAGCAATTCCATGGAAAACCATTTCTGCAGTGTTTATGTCTCCACATTTTGAATACATATCAACTAAAGCAGTTTTAACTAGCAAGTCAGAGTGAAACCCAAGTCTGAGAACATACCCATGAACGGCCTGTCCATGATTCAATGAACCCAACAGCGCGCAAGCTTGGATGACGCTTGTCATCACTACTCCATCTGGCTTAAGATCTGAAAATTCAAGCATTTGTTGAAATAACACAAGGGTTTCACGAGGAATCATGTTTTCTGAGTATCCATGGATGATTGCAGCCCATGAGACCAAATTCTTCTGAGCCATGCTGTCGAACACTCTTTGTGCTGCTACAATATCGCCGCTTTTGGCATACATGTCCAAGACTGCTGTCTCCACCTCAACAGGGAATCCTAACCCCGATTTTATTATTAAGGAGTGGATTGAGTAACCGCAAGCAGAAATCAAGCTGAGAACCGTAACGGGATTTGGATGCTCGTGTTCCAATCTCATCTCCCTGAAAATCTGCAGTGCTTCAGAGTGCAACCCGAGGTGGACATATCCAGAAATCATAGCGGTCCATGCGACAACATCCCGCTCGGGCATTCCGTCAAACACCTCACGAGCGAGGCCAATCGCACCTAAATTCAAATGCATGTCGATCAACGCAGTCGCCACGTGGATGTTTCTCAGCAACCCAGTTCGATCAGCCAGCTCGTGAATTTTCTTCCCGTTCTCAACAGACGAAAGAATAGAAAATGCCTTGACTACAAAAGGAAGAGTGAAACCATCAGGTTCGGTTCCCTCGTCTTCCATTCTTTGGTACAAATCTGCTATCTCCGACCATGATCCGATGCGGTTACAGGCACGGATCAAGGCATTCCAGAGGAAGACGGTCTTTTCGGGCACATATTCAAAGACGCGACGGGCAGTCGCATGGTGCCCTGCTTTGGCATAGGATTTGACGAGATGAGTTGCGAAGAAGCTGCAGGTGGATGATCCTTGAGTAATGATTCGGGCGTGGATCTGCTGGATTGTGGGGATTTGGGGTTGGCATTTGAGAATGTGGGCATAGGAATTGCAAAGATCTTGGGTTTCTGGTAAAGCGTGAACCAGAAACGACGATGTTTTGTATGGGATTCGATCGAGAAGACGAGAGGTTTTGGGGCCGGGTCTGAGCATACGTTGCGGTGGTCAACCAAAACCACGCAGCAGAGAAGATTTTTGAATTTGAAAAATTAATTAAAAATAACAAAAAGTTTAATCATGAATATGGACGCAGGTTTTTCTCGTATTTCGGGTATGACCACACATGGAGCAAAATGATGAATATGATTTCACATTTTCACCATATTATCCACTATAAATTGTTGACGTTTATCCAAAGATTTCAACTCAAATTTCTCTTCACTTTCATTGCAAAGAATGATCTCCATGACATGTTATCATAGCCATAGGGCTGTATTTTGATAACAAAATATACAAATGATTTATTTTTCTACCCAAGTTCAATTTTTAACCAAATATTGGAATAAAATACATGAGGGCATTCTGAGAATTGGAAATATGATGAAAATGCATGAGCATATTTATCATTTTTATAAATCTATGATTATACTTGAAAATAGAAATAAATTTTATAGTCATATTTAAAAGGCGCTCGGCCATTTTTTCGGGTTAATTTCGGCCGGTCCACATGGGACTCCTTTTATTTTTTATTTTTTATAAATTATTAATTTAGGTATTTTTAATGTATAAATCAAATTTTAATCATTTTTGGAGATGTGCATATATTTTTTTGATTTTAAAATACAAGGGTAATTTAGTCATTTTGAACCATGTCTAAAAATAGAAAAAATATATAATAAAAAATGATGATTTATAAATTAAATATACTTAAATTAATAATTTAATAAAAAACAAAAAATAAAAAGGGTTCCTATATAGACCTGCCAAAGTTGCCACCAACAAGGCCGATCACATGGAATCAAGGTCGAATGATCTTAGGCACATCTCATTTGTTTATTGTCTTCATAACTAACGTCGACTACTCTTAGAATTGAGTTTTATTCTCAGTTCTCGTCCTTTTCTTTTCATAAAAAATATACTTATTTGAAAGCTTGAGTTATGATCCAAAAAATGTTCTTTAAAAAAAATTTGTTTTGTTTTTCATAAAACTATTATTGTAAATATATTTAATTAATATGATAAGTTTTACCATTTTGGAAATGTATCTATATATTTAGAATTTCAAATATAAGGATATTTTAGTCATTTAAAAATGACAAAATATTCCTATATTTGAAATTAAAAAAATACATACACATATCTTAAAAAATAGTAAAACTTTTTATATCGATTAAATATACTTAGAATAATAGTTTTATGAACAGAAATAATTTTTTTTTAATATCCTTTTAAGTCGGACGCATAGTCGATCCTATGCATCTGGATATATATAGAATTGTGTCTCTTTGAACCTTAATCGATTTAATTGTATTTGACATTAGGGCCTAACTGGATGCCCCAATTTCAAATATGGAAGGAATGTCTTGTCTTCGTTTGGGTAAAAATATTTTAAGTAAGATTTAAAAAATATACTTTAAGATGAATTGTAAATATAATAATAAAAAATAATTGTATTTAGGTTTATCCTAGACATGAGAAGTTAGGTACACCTTATATCATGTATCAGTAAAATTACCTAATGAGAACAGTGGAGTTGAGAATATATTGCAAAAAGTAATAAAATTGAATACATAGATAATCAAAAAGTGAATAGTGCGGAATATAATATGAACCATCTCAATTATTTATTATGTTTATTGATATATATTTTATTTATTATTCCAAAAATTATATACATTGTAAACTTTTATATGTTATATTCATTACGACCTTTTACAGATTATTATTTATACTGTACATTTTTTTAATGGTTATCCATTCGCCTTCAAAAGATACTATTTTCTATAAAATATAAGTTGCTAATGAAAATTATTTTTTATAGCATAATAAAACAAGATTACTAAACATGATCAATGATTTATATTTTTCAAAATTTAAAAATCAAGAATGAAGATTTCTGTACTTACGGAAGTATTGAATCATTTCTCTCATAGAAACCGGACACGTGTTTTTAATTTTTTTTTATTGGGTGGTACCGTATTTGGCTGGAGCGGAAAGTACAATTTATTATAGAGCATACGTTGACTGCACAGCCTAACTGCCTAAGCGCTGCACAAGTGTGTATCGTGAGTACAAAATCCCACGGACACCCCTTTTCCCGTTAACACTGCTTCTTGGGCAGGGGTGTGAACGGACCATGTTGTACGGTTAGAGTTTAATACTAATATTAATTCATTTAAAATATATTAACTTTAATTTATTTTAAAATATTAATCATAACTTATTTAATAAACGGGTTAGTGGATCGTTAACGGGTTATATATCAAATGACTTGAAGACAGAAATTCTAGCAGACGATGGTCTCGCTGGAAAAGACAATGGAGTATTTTTGACGCAGGGAAAATGAAAATAAGACTATAAAAGAAAAATAGAATTAAAATAATAGTGAAAAATTGAAAATTAGGCGGTGGAAGAAAGATTTATCGAGGAAAAATAATGAAGACGTTTACGTTTATATATATATAACTTTAATAAGTTAAATGAGTTACTAAATGACTTAACAAATTATAAAATCTTAATCATAATTCGTTTATTTAATTAAATAGTTGAACATGTTGGCGGATCATAAATCATTTATTCAAAAATTTCAACCTAAATACATTTATAAACAGGTTGGACAAGTTAGTTGACGAGTTGCCCGTGATCTTTAACATTCGTAGGTGTGCATATTACTTTCTTTTTTTTTTTTTTTTTTAATGACATTTCTTTTTTATTTTAGTCCACGTTTGATCTTCTACCTTAGAATTCTGCCTCATTACAAAGTTCGAACCACAGCCTCCAACACGGAAATGTTCTTTTAAGCTGACAAATATATATTCCGCCTAGATAATGGGAAAATATCGGGGAGGCAAACCGCAAAGCTAGGTGTGCCGCCATCTGACAAACACAAAATGGTGATTCCAACAGCTTATGTCTCTTGCAAATTAAACACGGGCGACTGCCACCACCTGACACACTGGATGTTCCGAAACCCTGGGTTCTTTTGATGATGAAAATTACACTGGCATGGAAATATCTCAATGCAATTGATATTTGCACTGGAATTTTCTTTATTATCGAATAAACAGGCAAGACATGCGGTACAGTGTTTCTATTTGGAAGTTAGTATGAGCATGGCGGCATATAGATTCAGATGGTTCCATTTTGTTATTACCAATTTGCAATCTTGCATTCAACCAGATTGTTTGAAACTAAAACAGGTTTCAATTATTATTCAAATTAGTGGCCAGATCATTTCGGACTGGTTTGAAATGACCGCATTTGGTATTCGAATGGGCCTAAAAAACATTTTTTTGTTTTTCAAAATTATTAATTTAGGTATATTTAATCTATAAACCAAATTTTATTAATTTTGAATTCTTAAATACAAGTATTTTAGTCATTTTGAAATATGATTAAAATACCACAATATTTAAAAATCCAAAATAAATTATACACATCTCCAAAAATAGCAAAAGTTGGTTCATAGACTAAAAATACTTAAATTAATAGTTTTATTAAAAATTTAAAAAGTAAAAAATATTTTTTGGAATAGTCTGAATATGAAATGAGATCATTTTAGATTAGTGTAAAATAATCATCAGCTTCAAACTATAGAAATTTTTTTTGAGAGGCCAAACTAGAAGGATTAGAGGTACAATTCAGACCGGTTGAGCCAACTCTACCTACCAAAAAAATAACGTTGGGATTTCCTTTTATAAACTTAAATATGAAGAACGGTAAAGAATATGATTAGGGTTCGAGTAAACACAAGTCTTTTTTCTATTTTTCTATTTATAAAAATATATTATATACCTAATAACTAAATAATATTTCCCATGCATTTGCTGCTAGAATTGGTCCTCATATATGTATATAATTTTATACTATTGTAGGTCCCATCTAAATAAGCGTCTAATAAATTTTTAGAGTTTTCCGGTTAAATAAATATACTTTTTGATTTTTAAATCATGATTTTTGTATTTTGATAACATATAATCATGTTTGAAATTAATCCATTACCTAATAGTAAGAGATCGAATGGGGAAAGATTGATATGTATTGAGATTGAGAAGATAGTAATGAAAATGGAAAAGATTGAGAAAATTATGCATTTCTAATTGAAGAGATATGATGCATTTACACGCATTGTAAGTTAAGTGTATTTTGACTCAAAATGGACGTTATATGCAATTAAATGTATTATTGCTTTATACAATCATGTATCTATATAAGTTATATTTTAGGTAATTTACTTGTTGAAAAAATAATATTAAAATTGGTATTTACATCAAACTATTTTATCACGTTGATTTTGTATTATTTTTCAGATTAGGCCCATACACATATCTAATTTGGATGAAAATTGATATGCTAATAAAAAATAATTTTAAATATAATGAGTGGAGTAATGTACATTTTATGATAATGTGAGGCCTATTTTCCGCCAAATGAATCGTAAGTTATGATGTATTTATATGCATTGGATAATTTCTCATTATTGAAAATTGAAAAAAACATATTCAAAATAAGAGGAGATTTTCTAAAAATAAAAAATACCATCTCATTCATACTATATTCAAGCTCCTTATCTACCAGAGTGCGCAACAATCATAGTGAACTATCACTTTTTGTAACAAAAAAATAACTATATCATTTGCAAAGCATGTTATTGCATATAATAAGCCACAAACTTTATATTTACATTTATAATCGAATTTTGTTGCTAAGAGTGTATTTGAAAGTGATAAGGGTGTGTTTGAAAATGATAAACTTTTAAATTAAAGTTTTTGGTGTAATTTTTTTTTAAATAGGAGAAAATGATATGATATAATATGATACTGGTAATAACAAGACGTAGAAAGAAAAAAGTTAATCTAAATAGATTGCTTGTATAATACTTGTGTAGAAATAATTAAAAAGTATAATAGTTGTATAAAAATATGAAATAATAATTAAAAAATAAAAGTTATAGGGAAGGAAAAGTTTTGAATGAAAAAGTTTGTGTAGCTAAACAAACAAGAGCTGTTATCTTTTATGGCCGAACGCATAGGGTAGCTATGCATTCGGCCCAAAAACATATATATTTTTATCTTTTTCATAGACAAGTAAAACTAGGTATATTAAATTTATAAACTAAATTTTTACACTTTTGGGATGTTTTGAAGTATTTATTTTGGATTTTTAAGTACAGTGATATTTTTATAATTTTCTATCTGCATCCGGCCATAAAAGATCAAACAAATACACCTTAAATTACACAAACCATAAAGTATTTCCAACGAAACAACATTTATTACAACAAAAAATTGGTTGCGAAGTACCAAAACTTTTTTTTGTCACGAACGTTAATGCTCCATTATAAAACGAAAAGTTATTAAAAGTAATTCAATATTGAGAAAGAAGAGGCCACGTATAATTAATATTTTTATTAAGCTTTCAACGCGTAAATTTGGCAATTAATACGTATAGAATTGTTGGCAAGGTCAAATTCTCCTGGTGGCTGTGATGATGGTGACGTTCAAAATATCATCATAAAAGTTGATACATGTTTAAAATTTGAAAGTCTTAGTTATACTCACTGATAATGATGATAATAATAATTTCATCAAAATAATAATAGTAGCAATTAGTAGAAACAACTAAATAAAAAATTTGCAGAAGAAGTCTGAGAAGTGGCGGTGTTGACTAAATGCACCCGGTGCACTCAACCTCGGTGCACCCGGGTCCGGGATGCGTTTTATCTATTTTTTAATATATTTTTTGAAATTTTTTTATACAACTATTAATCTACGTGTATTTAACATGTTTATCAATTTTTTATCATTTTTTTAACTTTTAGATTTTTCAATTTTTTAAATCATTGGTATTTTTGTAATTGCTGATTTTAAAAAATAAAAATCTAAAAGTCTCAAAAAAGATAAAAATTGACATACATATTAAATATACCTAAATTAATAATTATATAAAAATTAAAAAATATATATAAAAAATAACTTTTTGCACTTGAGTGTACCCAAGTTATGTGCTTCTGGGTGCATCTCGAAGAAGTGGCAGGCACTAGTGCAGCAGCCGGCAGTCCTCGTTATTGCAGAAATATAACGCAAGAATTTTGGACTCTTTTGTTTTTAATTCCACCAGAATGCGTGGTTGGTCCAACCTGGTGTTTTCTTAGATAAATCCAACGGATGCAATTAATGTTGAATCAATATTCAGCTCAATCGAATTTGAAGGCGTCTGACTTGGAGCCCTAAGCAACTGTCTGTCCATGTTAATTGCTCCCGATAAGATTATCAGCTTTTTTTTTTTTTTTTTTTTGGGTTCTCATGGGGGGTTTGTCAGGGGAAAGCTGCACCCACTAATTTCAAGCTCTGGCCGACCATGCCACTTGATAGGCCAGATCCTAAGAACAAGGCATATATATATGCTGTCCATGAGTTCAGAATAATTTAAAGGTTGCTTTTTTTTTTTTTTTTTTTTTTTTTTTTGGGATTTTGCAACTGGAACTTTGATTTTGCATGTGCCATCCTTATCAAATTTTCTAAGGAACATTTGCGGGCGCGTTTGTGGAACTACGTAGATTTTTTCTTTTTATCGCTACTTGGCTGGTAAGTAGTAAATATCTTTCTAACTTTATTAAAATGTAAATATATAAATTCCACACATGCATAATTTAATAATCATGAAAAATGAAATATTTCTTTTAAAACTTTCATTATAGTGGTTTTTAATGGATGTTAATTTTTTATTGTAATTCTTAAATTATGCGTGGTACGAACTAAATTTTTATAGCTAGTATAAATTAAAAATGTTAAATAATTTGCAGGTATACAAAAAGATTACAGATACAACATTTTATAATTTATAGGCCGCGGGTATATTTGCTCTTGAAGAGGGTGAAATAAGCGGTGATATCCCTAGTAAATTTATATTAAAAGAAAATTAAGGTGAATCAATAAAGTTTTTTCTCTTCTATATTAGATTAAAAATAATTCTCTTGAATAATAAAAAATTGTTATAATCTGCCACGTTGATTAAATATGAAATTTTCTTTTGCCGAACAGTTGTTGTCTAGTATGTTTAAAATTATTATTATAATTTTTAATAAAAAGTATGTTTAAAATTATTATTATTTACTAGAATATACAAAATTGATGATTAGAGACCTGATTTAAAAAATAAAAAGCTTAAGAGGTATAAATAAGCAAATGCATTGGCAATAACCTTGGAGGCTTGGAGCCGAGTCAACCCACGTGTGAGCATATCCGGCGGAAAATGCCTAACCGGATCCGCTTAATTGGCCGGAATTTGATGCATATTCCGTGCGGCTCAGAATCCTGGCAAATGAATCGTGAATCCGGTGCGCACGTTGTTTGATGCTCCGGCGGATTACGATCTCCCCTATGCACCCGGCAACGTATTTCAATTTCCAAGTTCCAACCACATCAAACTACTGAAAAAATGAAGAATTTCTCCATTTCTCGAATTCTTTTCACTATGAATTGCAGCCCTGGATTTTTTTAATTTTCAAATAGACGTGCAATCATACAGCCATACTACGTATGCTATATGGATATATTTGGTCGTCAAAAACGCCATGTAGATTAAAATACATTAAACGACGGGTAGAAAGTTATTAAAACTCATTGTACAGAATCACTATAGTTCACAATTTACTTAATTCAATGTGGACGATTATTCAATAAAGTTGTGCATAGTTATTTATGAACTATATATGTATGATTATAAGTAATCATCCAAAAATTTAATGGGGTTTACATTAAAATTATTGTATCATAATGATGCGAAAACTACTCAGAAGCTAAGAGCCCCACAAATTTCATTTAATCTTGATTAAATGGAATGGAATTGGAGAAAGCAAAAGGCATAATTAATTATCTAATTATCCTACTTTTTTATTTTTATATTTCAATTATCTTCTTGCATATTTTCATGTAATTATCTTATTTAGTCCTATTTAATATTGAGAAATGATCATGTTAGTCCGGGCTAAGTAAATGACTCACTTAGCCCACCTCAAAAATTCTATTTAAAATAATTTTTTATTTTTTTCTTCATACACTTGTTTATCTAAGTATATTTAATATATTAATCAAGTTTTACCATTTTTGGATATGTGTATATATTTTTTAAAATTTTTTAAAAATAAGAGTATTTTAAATACATATATACACATAGATGTTTAAAAATCTCAAATAAATAAATAGACATACCAAAAATGGTAAAACTTGGTCTATATGTTAAATACGCTTAGATAAACAAATGCACGAAGAAAAAAGTAAAAAAAAGTTGTTGTAATTAGTTTTTTTAAGATTGACTAAGTGAGACATTTACTTAGCCCGGCTAACAGGATCACTCATCCGTGATATTTATCATATACATTACTTTCTCACTTTTCAAAATTAATTTTAGTCTATTTTCACCGATCACCAATTCTCAAATGCTTCACGAGTAAATCCAGTAGTGAAAGTTGTTAGTGCATGTTACAGCCGGTGTAAATATTTTAAGCAACTTTTTCAAGCATGCAAAATTCAAAAAGAAAAAGATATAAATTCTTACGGTAGTTGTTTAAGGCATATTTAGCACTGTTATCTTCGATGAGAGAAATTAGAAGAATTCTTATCGCTAAATATATTTTATTGCAATTTGGTAGTTTTGTTTTTCAAAAATATTAATAAATCATCTTACAACACGCATGCATTTAGTCAATGAATTTTGGAATGAAGACATCATCATCAATTTGGGGTCATTTACATATAATGAGTGTGTTTGGCAATTAATAGAAAACGTTAAGTTAAAACTTTTCAATTTAGAACTTTTCACTCTCCACAACTATTATATCTTTTAATCATTTTTCACATTTTTATATATAATTACCTTACTTTTTAGTTATTTCTACACAATTATTCACACAACTAACTTATCTATTTTAAATTTATCCTCTTTATTACTCATCATTACCTCAATATCACATCATTTGTCAACTTTTACTCTCTAAAATTTTTCATTAAAAGTTTTATTTTTTACCAAACACACCCAGTAACTACAAATGAACTCACCTATCTCTAATCCAATAACTCTCAAATATAAAGACAATGACCTTCATTTTCTTTTTCATTTTTTTTTGGGATAAACGACAACCTTTATTATATTTTCATAAAGTTGCAAGAACATTTTCTACAGTAAGCCCCTCCACCAATAAAATCCACAGAAGATGCTGTTGATAACACGAGGGGTATATTTGCTTATTTGCACGAGTATCGGGAGTCACGCTCAGCAAGAGCACAAATTCTTTCCTCAGTTCACCACTTAAATTCCGGGCGCGCTCTCTCTATCTCTCGCACTCCACCATCCGACAAACTTCTGCTTGAAATGCAACTGCCAAAACCTCTCCCTTGCCTCCTCTTCTCTTTGATTCTCTCCAGGACAACCAACGAGAGATCGTAGGAGAAAAAAAACAGCAGCACAGACCCAACTGCACAAGAGAGGGATGGCTGTGAAATGCTGCGAATTCCAGTTTTTCACACACATACTGACGATCGTTTCGTTGGTGATGTTCGCTGGGCTCATGTCAGGGCTGACTCTTGGCCTCATGTCAATGAGCCTTGTTGAACTGGAAGTTCTTTCCAAGTCCGGCACACCTGAGGATAGAAAGCACGCCGGTGTGTTTTCCATGCATCTTTCTTTTCTAACTGAGCTGTGCTTGCTTACACATTCCCATCCCCCTCCATTAATTCTGCTCATGTTGGCCCATTTTGGACTACAGCTGTGATTGCTGGAGAACCCACGACTCACCCAGCCTTAGAAACTGATGCCTGCAAAATTTGAACCACTATGATTGCTTGCAGACCTCACCTTCTTTGCGAATTAAGGCGATCAAAATGAAAGTAATTAAAATGTTCATATGTAAGCTGATAACCATATAAATATGAGACTGAAAAATGGTCAGCGAGACTTTGGATATCTTTTTTTTTTTTTGAGCTTAATTTCGCTTTATAACGTCACTCGGAATTTTCTTTCTTTTTGCCTTGTCCTTGGATCATCAGTTGCGAATATATACTTTTGTGGATTTGTTTTCATGACTGGGAATTTGGTTATGCATCTTAGTTCTTTGGGCTTGAGTGGGACTCAAATTCTGTTATTGAAGATCACAACCAAGGTGAATGTAGCTCACTTCTGGATTTATCGGATTGTAGTTCTAAGATAAAAAAAAAGGCCTAATTGTAACTAGTTATTGACTTTTCGGCAGTTCTATGGGGACATATATAAAGATGCATACTTCCATTACTGGCACCCTTTTGAGAGGACACTATTTTACTAGGGTAAGCCTGCCGTGAATTGAGAGAGGAGTAAAGCTCTATTTATCTTAAAGGGGGTTCTTTTTGTCTCCTTTTTACGCTTGTATTGTCTCCTTTTTATGCTTGTATGACCAATCCATGATTACCTTACTTTTTCAACATTATCACCTTTTTTTTAGAAGCTTATCTATTTTATCTTTATATATTTATTTTCTTTATAGTGCAGAGATCAACATCTTCCATTCGTATTTTTATTTTGTGGATCTTTTACCTCATATAAACACATTCTTAGTCAATTCGCACCTATTAATCTATAGGCCGGCAGAAGGATGGGCAGTTCCCTTGGGGATTAGGTATTTTAATCCTCTCAGTCATATATTTTCTGTCTAGTCTTTGAACTATTTATCTAATATTGTCTGGCTGTGCAGAAACAGATACTCTATTGATTTACCTTACGTGATTCTTTTACTATCAAAGCCGATAACAAATTAATTCACAGTGAACTTCCACGAAAAGTTTTTGTGTTGGGTCATTGAGATGAAACATTATTGATAGTTATAAAGTTTGATTAGTCTGCGATCTGGAATTGCTTTGATTTGTGTCCTGTAGTTATACTTGATACTGCATGTTATGTGAACACATTTCCCACACTTCTCACAACATACTTGATGCAGCGGGAAGGCTTCTATCCTATCTCACCCGTGATTCAGTGTGTGTGCACTGTCAGCCAGAACCCTTCTTTCATTCCACTCCTTAGAGCACCACTATATGTTGAGAATGCTAGCAGAACTGAAATTGAATGCTCCGAACATTGACAACTTGTTCGTTCTGTTCATGCAGCCAAAATATTGCCAGTTGTCCAAAGGCAACATTTGCTGCTTTGCACGCTACTTATCTGTAATGCTGCAGCTATGGAGGTAAAAATGTCCTTCATGATATGAGTAAGTCATCTTCTTGCGTACATCATATTTCAATCTTTTTCTTCTATATTCTACTCCAGGCACTCCCTATTTTCCTTGATGATATTGTTGCGCCTTGGGTTGCTATATTGATTTCAGTGACATTGATACTTCTTTTTGGTGAGGTGAGGTAACCATTTTTAGATCTGTTTTTGTTGAAACAATATTTGATTTTGATCCCTTCCAACTAATCTTTGTTATTTCAGCCAAAATATTGTTGTATTGGTTTTCTTTCTAATGCACTTGTGGTTTTCTGGATCTTGAAAAATAGATTATACCACAGTCTGTTTGCTCCCGTTATGGCTTAGCAATAGGAGCAGTTGTGGCTCCATTTGTCCGTATATTAGTTTGGATCTGTTTTCCAGTTGCATATCCAATAAGCAAGGTGATCCTAGATGGGTTCAATTACTCCAAGCACTTCATTGCAGTCAAATGATGTTACACATTCAGATTGTCTACATTTTGTCCCATAATTTCAGTTATTGGATGCTTTATTGGGGGATGGACATGAAGCACTTTTACGGAGAGCAGAACTAAAAACGCTGGTTAGTTTGCATGGGAGCGAGGTAAATATTCTCATATTATCCAAATACTTTACTTTCAAAATCTTAAAAAGCAATAATTTCAAACAGTCAATGCCTATTGATTAACCAAAGTAAGAAATCCTAGTACTTTGACAAAACTGGATAGATCACACTCAGGGCAATAGTTATATTTCTTTGATAATAACAATATTATTGTTATTATTATTATTTTTTTGTTTCAAACAGTCTAGTGGTCTTATTTTCAGCATTTAATTGTAGCATTGTTTAACCACTTATTTGACACTGAGACTCAGCAGTTGTGGGATTACCATGTGATTTTTTTTGTCTTGTGCTAATTGGACAACCATGTCATGGTGTTGACTGAATATCATATATTTCCAATAGTTTCCTAGTTTATTCATCATTTCGTTTTATTGAATTTACTCATTATGGTCACAATATTGAATCAGAATATAATCCATATCTTGTGTGCATATCAAGTTTGACTAATCTCCATAGTCTCTTTGAAAGTTGCACAATTAGAGGCTTTCTGGAGTTTCTATTCCATTACACTGACTAGAGAGGCATCTATGCCTTAATTTTCTGGTAAACAGGCAGGAAAAGGTGGAGAATTGACACGTTATGAGACATCAATCATAACCGGTGCCCTTGAACTCACAGAGAAAACAGCTAAAGATTCTATGACTCCTATGACTGAAACTTTTGCAATCGATATTAATGAAAAGCTCAGTAGGTAGTGAAATCTTTTAGTGATGTCCAAACCTAACTAAAATTCTTTTTCTACATTTGCCATCAGATTCATCACATATTTTTGTTTTTCAGGAATCTGATGGAGTCAATTTTGGAGAAAGGACACAGCAGAGTGCCAGTTTATTATGAAAATCTCACAAATATAATCGGGCTCATTTTGGTACTTTCATGTTATTGGGATTTTGGAATGAAAATTGATACCTGCTTTTGCACTTTCATTTTCTATTCATTTGATCTGTTCATATCAACCAACATTGGTTTGTGAGACAGATTTAATCATGGGTCTTGTTGATGGTTACTGGCTTAGTTGATTGTTAACCACACGTGTGATCCCATAGGATCTCATGTCTCAGCCATAGCTTGCATGAGATAGAAGACTACTTGCTACATTAAATTACACTTCTCGCCTAGGACTAAAGTGTGCTACACATGAACCAGCACCAAATTGTGCCTTTGCAAGAGAATTATGAAATTTCCGGTGGATTTTTTTTCCCTGTTGAGCTTGAATAGAGTCTGATGATGAACAGTATTCCTTGTTCTTCTTCATTTTTCCTGTTTTTGCAGATTGTGGTGCTGTTATCTTGTACAATGTTTGTTACCTTTCAACCTTGAGATGAACTTTGTATCTATCTCTGATCGCAGAAACTAGATCAAGTGTTTCATATTGATTAATTACAGAAACAAATAATTTTTTCCGCCCGTAGAATCTAGAAGAGGGTGCAAGGTATCCTGGTACCTTTATTTCTATATAATTATCACTAGGATGGAAGCAGATATGTTGGTAATTTTATTTGGATGCCACCCTCACGCCAATGGCGCAGATTACTAAAGAATATTCTCAGTTGCACCAAGAATCATCGCTTGATGCTTGGTGTCTTGAAAGATAAATATTATTTATCTTTGATTGTAGTTTCCATTCTGGTTAATGATGTGCTTCTCTGAATTCTTATGCGTAAAAGCAGGTGAAGAATTTGCTATTCATAAGTCCTGAAGATGATGTGCTTGTCAAGAATGTTACTATCCGCAAAATTCCAAGGTATAAAGGAAATCAACACCGTGTATAATAACTTAAACCCTTCGAGAATATAAATTCATTCTTACATGAGTCCCACATGACAGGGTCCCAGAAGACATGCCTTTATACAATATCTTGAATGAATTTCAGAAAGGCCACAGCCATATGGCTGTTGTTGTTCGAAAACATGCTGCAGAACCAGTAAACGAGGGCACTGGTGAGACTACATTGCACTGATTACTCTATTGATCTCAGTTCTGAGGTGCATCTTGCTTTACCTGAATGGGATAAAGAATTGTGATTTTTTTCTTTCCATGGACATGGCAAGCAGAGGGGAATTTTAGACTGCCCAAATGAAAACAGCCTGATAATAATGACCGTCAATCAGTGGCCATAATATTGACAGCTTAAAACTAATTTTTCCAGGAGGCCTGATCTTCTACAACCGGTCGGAAATCCGGTGATTTCCGACCGGTCAAAAAATATCTATTTTTTAATTTTTTTTGAAAAATAATTTTATAAACATGTTAATCTAGTTATATTTAATCTATAAACCAAACTTTACCATTTTTGGATATGTATATATATTTATTTTGGATTTTTAAATACATGGGTATTTAAGTCATTTTAAATATTTGGTTTATTCTTACTATTCTATCTTGATGAATTTTAATTCATAAAAATAATTTTTGAGAACTTCTAAACCAGAGGTTTCTACGTCAATCATATCTCTAATTTCTTCTAGTTTTTTAACTAATGCTGGACTGCCTAACTGGTCTATTTGATTAAGTAAATCTATAGTTTCTATTGTTTTATTTAAATTTCTTATTATTTTTTCTAAATTATTAATTACTTCGAATTTTAATTCTAGGCTTCTCATTCTTTTTAATAGTTCTCTAATTTCATCTACTATGTCATGAGCTTCATACCAGTTCATTTTTAAGAATAAGTTAAAGATTTACGGTTATATGGCTCACCTTTGTAATGCTAAGTTACTGGGTGGTTAAGTTTTTCTGCGGAATCTTTCATATTATTTAATCTTTCTTTAAAAGATTCTATTTCTCCTTTTAATTCAATAATTTCATCATCTAAATACTCCTTTCTTTCTAATAATCTATTATATATTTCTGCATTATTTTGTATTGTTCGATTCTTTTCTGCTATTATTTTTGCTAAGGTTTTACATATATAAACTATATTTTTTATAACAGAAAACATTTTTAGATTTATCAATTATCTTTCAGAGTTGGTCCCTTTTTAGAAATTTTGGAGTTTCTTATGATGAATCGGGTTGCTTTCAGGCTTGGTATTTTATCTTTAATTGATAAAAATTCTTTCTTAGTGGATTACTTCTTTCAGTTTTACTTGTTGTTTGTGTCATTTAAATCATTCCTTCTTTCACGTCCATTTTTTACAGATAAAAATTCCAACCCTAATGGGCAACACATGCCTCTTAAATGCGGGAATTACGGATCACCTGTAAAAGATTAAGACTTACTTTGAAGTTCAAATTTAATTGATACAAACTGGATTCAAACCGAACATTTTTCATGCCATTAAGAAATAAATATATCAACCAAAAGAATATATACCAGAGGCCCGAGGGCACCCTTAGGTTTACTACTCCATTTCTAAAGAAACACTCAACTTTATTGCTTGAAAAATAAAAGACTTACAGACTTGAGCGACTCAAAGAGGAATTCCGACTTCTCAGTGATTTCTTCTTTGCTTCTCTTCTGTGTGTTTTTCCTCTTACAAGAACTCTCTATTTATAGAGTTTGGAACTCAAAATGAGCGCTCAACGGACTCAAGAATAAAATTAAAAGTTATTCTATCTTATCCTTTCTACTGTTGCTAATGCGCACTAGCTTTTACTGTTTCTGATAAACTCGTATCTTTAACAGTAAAAAGCTGAACGCACAGGGAAAGCAATACAGTAAAAAGAGATACGACATTATTTAAAGGATAATAATTACAGATTCGTTGCCAAAAAGCAAGCTGCAACGTCTCGTAAAAAGATTGAAATGACTAAAAGGCGTTACATGACTTAAAGTAAAAGTAAATAATGCTGATAACCATCACCGAAAGGTGATGATGCGTCTATCCTTGTCGGGTCTTATGCTCCTGCCACAATCGACGCTTCCCGAATGTTTCCTGTACTGTATTAGCTACAGGCGGAGAATACCTTCTTGCTACTGTGCAGATTAAGCTTCCATTCTATTTGCTAAATTTTGGGCTTCAATACCATCGAAGCTTTCTACTGATTCTGAATGTGGGCTTTGTGCTGGCTGATCTTCTATTGATGAACAAAAATAATCTCCTACATCTACTGCCTTTCTTTCGGCTTGAACATAATTCAAATGTTCTTCTGCTCCAGTATTAGTTGAATAATTGCTACTGTACCCATGTCCTGGGTAGAACACTTCATTATTAACTCCAAAAACTTTTAAGTGTGGCTCTTCTGCCATTAAAGATGCAAACGCTGAGTACTGTCTGCTAGGATTTGTAGCATGCTCAAAATATCTCCATTTTTCTATTCTTGTTTCTGTACTTTCTGTCGAGATTTCTGCTATCTCAAAATTTTCTTTGTCTGTTCTAACTTGTAATGGTAATGAATTGTTAACATTACGCAGAAGAACTGTATGTTTAGCAGGGACTGGAATTCCTGAATAGCTTGGTGGGATGGACTGAACTTCTATATTTAAGAAACCATTTCTCAAATACTTAATCTTGTGCTTGATGGCTGCTGCTAATCTCCATGACAACTTCTCTAATTCTGCTACTTGGCTTTCATGAGTAATGATTATTCTGGCAATGGCTCCTTCTGCCCATAATTCTTTAATTCCAAAATGAATCAGCTGCCCTTTGATTTCTAGATTTATTCTTTCAAACCTTGAAAGATCCAGAGAACACTTGTAAATATAGAATCCTGTTTTGCAAAAACAGTGTGGTTCATTTGGATGCTCAGGTTGCTGATATGCTAACATGCTTAAGGAAAATCCATTGGGCATATGGTTTTGGTTTTTTGATAAAAACCTGAAGGCTGCAAAGCCTTTTGTACTTCTTTCTTATTTTTATTCCACATATCTAAAATCTGCTTCTTGACTTCTTCTAATTGTGGCGGAAAAGTACTTCTATGATCTTGCCAATTCTTCATACTTTCATACAAATACTCTTTTTCTAAAACCTCTATTTTCTTGTTCTTCTCTTTTTCTTGTTCTAACTCCTTTTTTAACCATTCTATCTGGGCATCTTTTTCCCTGTTTGAACTTTCCAATCTAAGGTATGCTTCAAGAGAAGGATTCTTTTGTATTGGAAGAGATGATGGTTGTGGGGCAAGAGATAGATTAGAAGTGGAGGCTACAAATGTTTGGCTATTTTTTTCTGAAAGGTGGTTGGCTAGTATGTTTAAAACATATCTGAAGTATGATTGGTTCTTGTTAATCCATAGATTATCTAAGACAACATGATCTTCTATGGTGAGATGAAGGGATGTTGGTACACGAAAATGTAAGTTGGATGCTTGTGGAATAATTGGTAATGTGAGGACTGGATGAATTGGAAATTGACTATCTTGATTTCTTTGTGGGTGAAGAGGCTTATATATAGTGGGTGTTGTAGAAAGGGGGTTTTGGTTTTGAGGGTACCTTGCCATTTTCTGCAAAAAATAATTTTTTTTTTTTTTTATCAGATCAAGAATCTGATATGTTCTATAAGGGGTTAGTAAAAATCATTTGCCAAATTACCCTTGGCAAATATCATTCTATTTTGATTTTCTACTTTAACTGCTAAGTAAAAATCATTTGCCAAATTACCCTTGGCAAATATCATTCTATTTTGATTTTCTACTTTAACTGCTAAGTAAAAATCATTTGCCAAATTACCCTTGGCAAATATCATTCTATTTTGATTTTCTACTTTAACTGCTACTTATAACTACTAATTGTAATTGCTATTTGTAACTGCTAAATTTAACTACTAATTATAATTGCACAATCGTTGTTGATGCTCAGAAACCTGTAAGCACATTGTTAGTATCATGTTAATAAATCATGCTAATAATCGTTCAATAGATTTTGTCAAAAATTCTATATCTGGAGTAATCCATTCTAATTGATCTTTATAGTATTGTATTACAAATTTATCTTTTGCTGATTCTAAATTTACTAAATACCAATGTTCTTGTTTTCTAAGAATATGTAATAGATTTCTATAATAGGATAACCATATCATTGTTCTATTTTAGTGATAGCTCTAGATAAATAGTCAGCGATAAAATTGTTTGTTCCTTTTATATGTTCAAAATTTACTTTTAATCCTTTTCCTTGAATAGTATTTATAAAAGAAATCCATCTTTTACTATAAATTTTTCTTTCATTTTTCTTTTTATAAAACTGAACTATAGCCTCACAATCTGTTCTTAAAGTAAATTCATTATTTAAGTATATTCTAAATTTATCTAACGCATTGATTACTCATAATATTTCATAATCTAAGCTAGTTAAACTATTTTCATTTTGTGTAAATATTCCTGAATCATATCTACTTATTTCTTCGATATTTGAGTAGCTTTCTTTTTTAGGTCTAACTTTTAAGACTGCTCCCCAACCTAATTCACTTGCATCGACTTCTATTATCTTATATTCTGATTCTAGTGGTAATTTTAGTTTTGGTAATTTTTTAACCTTTTCTTTTATATCTTGTACTAATTTTACATCTTCTTGATTAAAATATCTCTGACCATTTTTACCTGTTTTCTTATATAAATAATTTGTACTTTTATGTAGATTTGGAATAAAGTTTCTAGCATAATTGACTAATCCTAGAAATTTTTGTAATAACTCCAAAGTTTCTAATTTGTCTGGCATTTCTAGAATTTTTTGAGAAATGTGGGGTTGTAATTCTATGTATCCATTTCCTATTTTTTGTCCTAAAAATTCTATATAACCTTTGGCGATTTCTAATTTTTTCTTTGATATTATAATACCATTCTCGATTATTAGGTTAAGTACTTTTTCTACATGTTTATAGTGTTCTTTAAGTGACCTACTTGCTATTAATATATCATCTATATATACAAATACGTATTCTAATTTTTTAAATATTTTATCCATTCTTCTTTGAAATATGCTAGGTGCATTTATTAACCCAAAGGGCATAACTATCCATTCATAATGTCCTATAGGTGTGACAAATGCTGTCCATTCTATTTGTTTAGGATCCATTTTAATTTGCCAATATGCACTTTTACAGTCTATTTTACTAAAATACTTCCTATCTTGTATTAAATTTATTAAATTATCTTTGTTTGGTATTTTATAATCATCTTCTATGGTATTATCATTTAGTCTTTTGTAATTTATCACCATTCTAGCTTTTCCTCTTTTTTGTTCACTATGATTTCTAACTAGAAAGGCTGCACTTCTATGTTTACTGTGACTTGGTCTAATTATTTTTAATTTTAATAATTCATCTATTTGTTTTATAAATTCTTGTTTATCTTCTTCATTATATTCTAATTCTCTTGTTCTTATTGTTAGATCTGGATTTATTATTTCTAAATGAGCAATTTCTTTATTCTTATCCCAGTGTTTTTGGGGATCTTCTCCTATTATTTGTGCTTTCTCTGCAAAGATTATTTAAAATGACTTAAATACTCCTGTATTTAAAAATCCAAAATAAATATATATACATATCCAAAAATTGTAAAGTTTGGTTTATAGATTAAATATAACTAGATTAACATGTTTATAAAATTATTTTTCAAAAAAAATTAAAAAATAAATATTTTTTGACCGGTCGACCGGTCGTAAATGATCAATCGGCTTTTTCGAGTGGCTCAAATTTAATTTTCAGATATTTGATAAAATCATATTCACTGAGTTTGACCTTTAGGTCAATGATGTAGGATGAGGAATCTCTGACACCAATGCAAGACAAGGATTCAGGAGCGATTGATGCAGGAAGGGCATATTCTTGGCGCCAAATAATGAAGATTAATATAGAAAACAACAAACTTTGTGATTCTTTGCAGAATGCAGAGGTTGAAGTAGTAGACGAATGATGTTTGGGAACGAGAAGAAGGAAATTCGAGTAGTTGAAGGGGATTGAGAGGAAAATTTTCTTTATTCAAATGTAAAAAATCACAAGTGATTCAAAAACCACCCGTAAGAAAAGCAAAGCTAGTAGGCATAGGCTTTGCTTGACTAGTTTCTTACCGCGACTAGGACTTGTCTTCATTCAGGACTTGTAAATAATGGAATCATTACAGAAAGATCAAACAACAACTAAACTGAAAAGCACATTCTAACAAAATAGAACTTCCTAATCTAATTAACTTATTGTTCGACATCAACGATGAACTATCCAAATGGGCCTATTACAGTCTGTTTGATGTCCCTGCTTCATCACAGACCTGGCTAAAGAAGTGAGGCTGGATGTTGCTGGTGAAGACATTTGTGAAGAAAAGAAGAAACAAAGAAAAATTACAGTCAAGAGGAAGAAGGATTTGACTTCCATTACACATAATTCCAGCCGAGTCAATTCAAAGAGCAGAAGGTGGCATAGGGAGACGTCTTTGGACATTCTGCAGCTTGATGAAAACACGAAGTTTGCTGAGGCTGGAGAAGCCATTGGAATAATAACAATGGAAGATGTCATGGAAGAACTGCTACAGGTAGTGAAATTATTTCATGAAGTATATAACTTTATGCTAAGCGAAAGGATCACGCATGACAATTTTGATTTATTTTTTTTTCGTTTTTTTTTTTTTTTTTTGGTTTGACACCATACGATGAGACCTTAGAACTAAGAAAATGTACTTGCAACAAGTGCGAGTATCATCTGATATTAAAGATATTGGTTGATAGGTTGATAACTCATCTAGTTAGGACAGAGTGAGTGATACCGTTTCTTTGTTTCGATATTTCAATGATCAGTGATCAATGATCAGTGATCAATGATCTTCTACTTTCTCTTTCAGTCCACCTCTTTGCTGATAATAACGCCATTTTGTGTTGGTGCTGTGCAGGAAGAGATCTACGATGAGACCGATTGTCAACAAGAACCAACACATTCTCCCTCCCGGGAGGCAATGAGTTCTTCATTTCTGCAAAAAGTTACGTAGAGGATGCATGTTTAATTCTAATAGTCGCACTCACAGAATGTTTCATCTCATTCGACAGCTCTCATGCTGACATGTTGGAAGTTACCAACTGCTGTAACTCAATGAAGTGAAAGGTTACTCTAGAAAGCTGTAACAGGAGAGAAGATCCATGTATATGCATGTTGTCTGTAATTGTTTATACTGAATAATATAAATATCTGATGAGGAAAGAAATGTTACATTACTTCACTCCATGTACTTAAAACATCTAAGCATTCTTTTCGGAAATTGGAAATCAAGACACTGTTCAGAACTTATGATTTTTCTGCAGATTGGACCTTCCAAGCTTGCACATAGAGCAAGTATTTAAAAAGTCTTGACAATTTGTTGTAGAGAACCGTCAAGTGCCAGGGCTGCATGAGATTCTAATTCAACTTGGACCCAGTTGGATTTACCAAAAAGAGTGATGCAGTGAAGGCCTCGTATCCAAAAATAATAAGCAAATTATCTTGGTAACTGCTGCGTTAAATGAAATAGGCTACATATGAATATGCGATGACTACCAAAATCGTTGAGAATTGTGAAGGTAAATTCCTGGACAATTGAGGAGATGAACTAGGATTGACTGATATCCAACCTATTTGAAAGGATTCAATAAACTTGAATGGGATTGGAGAAATATGACGAGAATGTAACAATATGCATTGAGAATGACGAAAGTTGTATTTAAAATGTAAAAAATTGTATTAAAAATTAAAAACACTGTTTTAAAAATTGAAAAAACTTTTATGGAATGAAGATACATATTCCATCCAACGATCTTAGATCCCCTAGAACACTCATCGATAAAAATTAATGACATTAACGGTCTCTTCTTTCTAGTCCAGATCATATAGTGATTTTTCTTGAACTTATTATCATTAGTTTTTGATCTGCATGGAGGCTTATCAGAGGCGTTTTGAGTTAAAACCCTAACTAACTTTTCCCCCTCGAGATTTATTTATAAATATTAAATAGTGGTTTGCGTGGTAATTTGTAAGCTTCCGAGGGGCCTGATCGTTCATATGGATTTGATTTTTATGGAAGTTCGACTTCCCAAGGACCGATTTGACAAATAGTTTTCCATGATAAATTGATAATCATCATTTTTAGTCATTATCTTCTCTGCAGTTGCATATCTCTTTTCACTGTAAATCAAACCATAACATGGAATCAGTACCTTCGTTAAAAAATTCTCTGAGTTTGGAAATGCCTATTAATCCCAGTAAAAGAAACTTAGGATGTGGGAATTTTGAGCTGCAATAGTGACGGATGCGCATAAATTTCAAATTATAAACAGCAGCATCAAAAGATAAATAGCCTAATTTCTAATATGGGATATTTTAAAGGGTTAATTTGCAAAAAATCCCATCGCCGTTTGGCATTTGCCCAGCTATAAGATGGGACAATGTAAGCATTAAAATAAAGAATACATACAGTTGAATGAACTAATAATTGCATGATTTGATTTATGGTATGACATACAGCAAATTTTAACCACCCGCGTATGATGTGTCCCAAGTCCCAACAGCCAGAGCAACGCACTCGCGCCCACCCACGCCAGTGATTCGGTCTAATCTGTGGCTGGCGGTGGAAACTCGGAAGAGCCGGATTTCAACAGCTTCCTCTTTTTCTCAACTGCAGGAGGAATAATCCAACAGGGGCGACAAAAAAAGAGAGGAAGGCGAGAAATCCGGACGATGCTTCTTCTTCTTCCCGCTATCAGTATTCGAGCGAGCATCACTCGACAATGATTCCAGAAGGCAAGAAGCCTGGCGACGAACGCAGCAACAACTCCACTGACGATAATCCATGGAACAGAAATCTGGCAAGCGCAGACTCCCGCAACGAAGATGGGATGAGGCTCTGGGGAATCCTCTTGTTCGGCCTCATAGGCGCCACAGCAACGACGTTTGCCGTATGTTGCTCTTCTTTCTTTCCCCTCCCCTCTTCATCTTTTCTGTGGGATCTCCTTTTTTACGGCATCCGATCTAGACGTACACCTTCTCTTTTGAAAATTTTTTGCCCATGTGTCTGCTAGTTGTAATTCAGTTATGAGGAACTGTTGAGGTACTGTGTCGCGCCCCATACAAATGCCGACTTCCTCGCGTAAATTATAGTACCTAAAAACTGTAAGGTCGTAATTTTTAGTCGAGATTATTAGTGTTTCTTGAAATTAATCTCTGGAACGGTATTCTTTAGGATTTTGCATTCTTTGGGGTTTTTCTTTGGTAGGGATTTTGTATATCGGTTAGGGTTTTGTTAATGTTTCTTGATGTTTATATGATTGAATGTTTTGTTAGATATCAATGTCAATAATTACTGGTATGAAGATGAAGAAACCATTGTTTCTGCCATTAGCTTTGTTTTGAGGGCATGTGCTCCTTTTGTTGCAGTTGTTAATGAAAGGGATCACATCAAATTTTCACTTTGCTCATCTAATTTATAACATCAATATTGCCAGGTCGGCCAGCTGCGTAGGACTTTTGATTGGTTCTACACTCAGGTATTTATAGCTGCTTTTTTTTTAAAAAAAAATCCTGCTGTTCTTCCCAGACTCATACTAGCTTGGTGCATTCAAAATTATTATTGAGTACTAATTTTCCTTTTTATTGAAACAAAATGATTATCCTAATCATGTTTCCATTCCACCATAAAGCTGAACAGGGCACAGTTCTACACAACATCAAAGGGTGGTTCTAGTTATTCAAGTTTCAAGGAGGAGGCTTGGAAGAGATACCAGCGTCGAATGAGAGAAGAGTATGAGGAGGAAATGGAGAGAGTGGTTAGATTTGTCTCTTCTTCTAAGTTCGTCTTACCGCATGTGTATGTCTGTTATTTTGTTCATCATTTTATTGGATTTTAGTATGTAAAAAAAGACTGTGTTTGAACTGTTAAGAGCAAGGGATGCAATGTTAAGAACAGACAAACAAAGAAATGTTAACAAGAGGTTGCCCCTGTCGTATCTTCCATCATCAATTGCCTCATCCCAATTTGTGTTGATCAGGAATTGTATTTTGCAATTCCACCCTACTGAGGAGTGCAGGACTTGGGGATATAAAACAAAATGTTGCTGTATTTCTAATATCGGCAACTCAACTGAAGCAGCCTATATTATGTCTTGGATATGAAGAGAACAATGGCATGATACCCCATAGGAAATATGAGCAAGTGCTAAATCATGTGGATGCCAGATAAAATTCTCATTTTGACCTGATTCTTCAAAACAACTAGCAGCCATACTAAATCATTGGACACAATCCTTTGCCCTTTATGCAACAATGGGTGACCTGAACTTAACGATTGGAAATTTGAATAATTTGTGTGCATAACTTGGCCACGAGATTCATTATTTCTTTAACTTCAAATGATTCTGATGCCCCAGAGTGTTTGCTTATGAAAACAACCTTCAAAAAGCACATTGTTGCATGAGGTTAGTGATACCACAGTTTCAGTTGAAGCCTTTAAGAGTTAAGCATAAAAACAAAGTCTTAAGGTATCATGGCTAATATTTTGGAAATTATGGAGGCTCTAACTGTAACTCAGAAATGATCGAGGGGGTTTGTTTTATCTGCTGGGACCATTTAAATGATTTACCTTTTACGAGCATGAGAACCATTTGTCCTAAGAAGGGCCTTATCAATTTACTTGTTCACTTGAAAATTCAAAGCCTTATCTTTTGCTGGCAAGTTCACCTGATTCCATGAAGCTTCACCAAGTAAAAGACGGCATTGATATGCTATTTGAATGGACGTGTTAATTGTCATTTTCTTGGCTACTTCTATTGCCTATTGGTCATATTTGTTCTTTGCACAGGTCCAAATGATTGGACTAATATTTTTTAACTCTTCACGTAGGAGCGTATAAGACGCATGCAAAGTGTATTTAACAGAGAGAGAAACAAATATAAGAGGAGTTATGAGAGCTGGAAGGAAAATGGTCCTGGTGCTTACCATCAGCATTTCCAACGAGATGATTGGTACTGGAAAGCTGAAGCATTCTATAAAGATCGGAATGCTAACTCCAGAGCAAAACCCAGACCCACTGGAAATTATTCAATGTCACATCACTACACCATTTTGGGCCTTGACAGGTACTACTTTACATGACTCATCTTTTTTGTTCCCCTTACACTGAGGTTGTTGGAATAAAAGGAGGCTATTTCAAAATTCAAATCTAGGGTGTGAAACAAGCTAAGTCAACCTTTATGTTGCTTGGGTTGGCTTGAAATAAAAGTAGGCAACTCCAACATGGTTTATGCGTAGCTTGTCAAGGTTGAGCTCAAGTTCTAGATAAGCAAACTCACACAATCTGATTATGTTAGCACATTAAATACCATATTATTTATAGTCCTGGTTCAATACTTGCATGAGCATTGAGCACCCACTGTACTCTTTTCTTTCTTTTTTTTATTTTTTGCATATATATATATATATATATATATATATGCATGCCCAAGCCAGATCTTTTTATTAAAAAGATTTTGCTCGGCCTACACACACACACACACATATACACATTTGCAAAAAATAATAATAATAATAATAATAAAACAATAAAGAAAAAGAGTATAGTGAGCATGAGCATTGAGGCTCAATGCACACGCAAGCATTGAATTGAGACCTTTATTTATAATAATATAATTGTAAATATACATATGTGAATGAGCCAAGCTTGAGCTCAAGCTGAGTTGAACTCACCGAACCTTGAGCTTGGTTTGTCGGTTAAACATGATTAAACTCAAATCTGGTCTTGTCTCGTAAATGTAGGGATTTGAGCTCTAATTTTATTTAGCAAGCTGACCAAATTGGATTTTCAAGTTCTCTCTTCTTGTTTCCAGCCATATCTACATCCGTTATATGTCTACTGTTTGTGCTTTGTCTTTCATCACACGGGAGGGTTCAGCTTACTGACAATCATTTTGCATGCAGCATTAAATATTGATTCAACCAACTTATATCTTCATGTGTTTTTTCAATCAAAATTTGTACTGTTTTGAACTAGCTGCAATTGGGCATATATGCAATTCCATTCAATCTTCACCCGATGAATGACTTAGAGTGCAGATTTAATTATTGGGCTGTTGAAATTGAAGTGATTAAAGCTGGTGTTATCTTTACGTGCATCGTGTCGTGGACCCCTGCTCTGTCACAATGTAGCCCTTGATCTGAAAAGGGTGGATTGTATTACATATATCACATTTGTAAGTTTGTAACAATGTATGTCTAACCCAGTTTCTGTTGTAGATCATATGTGGTGTGCCCATGTGATAATTCTTGAATTGGTCAGATTTTGTAAAGATATAGTGGTGTCATTATTGCATATCAGCAGTATTTATCATTTTCCAATTCTTTAATTTCTTAGTTTCTCTTTTCCATAGGTCAAGGGCAAAGCCATACTCGGATACTGAAATTAAGGTAGCACCATTTTCTTAATTCTCTGTGCTGTGTTTTCTTTAGTTCTAAATGCCTTACCCTCAGATTTCTATTTATTAGTTTCTCCATTACCATAGTTAGATAGAGGGGATTTGGCCTTGCCCTTAAATTCCTTTTTTTGCTGGTTTCTTTGCTAGCACAATTACATAGAGGGGATCAGGTCTTACCTGTCTCAATATCTCCAAGGGAAAGCTTGTAAACCCTGTCATTGCAAGTCACTTGCACATGATTAGTGTGAGGTTCTGTAGATAATTGATGCAGAGAGTTAATTACAAAAAAAAGGGGATGTACTATGCTTTTATGTTGCGATACTTCGTCGTCTTACTAAGAGTCTCTGATGTGAGGGTAAAGCAATTTTCCTTTTGCACCTATGACAAACAAGGTAATATAAACCAATTTTATTGGAATTTATGTTCCCTATGCAATTTTGTCAGATTACAGTAAGTGTTCTTTTTCCCTTTCAGACTGCTTTCAGGGCAAAGGCAATGGAGTATCATCCTGATCAAAACCAAGATAATAAAGGTGTGTGCTTTTTTATCATTCAATTTTATCAATCAGTTCAATTATAATGAGAGATTGGACCTTCTCTCCAACTGGATTGACCAGCAACAGGGCTTGCTCAATGTGGAACTCAACTGATCAGTTAGGCAGAAAATCAGATTAACATGTTTCAGAAATTTAGTGGTCAACAAAAAAAATGTTTCTATCCTACACTGTAGGGTTCGAATGTTTTAGTAAATCACATGGTCTGAATTTAATTTCTGTAGCAAAATATCAATTCTGGCTGAAACCAGTTTGAAGCTGAACTGCCTTTTACGCTGGTTTTGGCTGCCAGTGTTTACTTTCGGGGCTGTTGGTTGGGATTCAACTGGTCAGCTAGGCAGAAGAATCAGATTAGCATGTTCGTAAATTCTTTTTCCTGCTTAAATTTTATTATTACCTGATCTTGAGCTTAGTGGTTAACCAAAATGGATTCTATCCTACATCCTAGGGTTCAAATATTTTATTAAAATAGATGGTCTAAGTTTAATTTCTGTTGGAAAATATCATTTCTAGCTCAAGTCAGTTCGAAGCATCAGTTAAAACTGAACTGGCTTTTAGATTGGTTTGGCTTGTAGTCTGAGTTTAGGGGCTATTTGTAAGGGTGCAACTCGGGTTCATGAAATTCAAGTTTGCCTCAACCCTAACCCTATGTGTAAAACCTAAACTCTAACTCTATTTTTGGAAATTGGGTCCAGGTTCTAATTTAGGTTGATGGATTTACATTTTATTTAAGAGTGATAAGTTTAAAATTTCATATGAATATATAATAATAACAAATCATGTAAGTAAATATAATAATATACAGTGAAACCATATATTTTTAAAAAATTTAACAATACAAAAAATATTTCTAGAAGAAATTTAACATAAAAAACAAGATAAATGAAGAAGATTATAGAAATAAAAAAATATAAATGAAAATAATATCTTTTATTTATAATATAATTACAATATGCCAAACATGTATTCAAATATAAATATAGATAACATAAAATACACAAAATATAAAGAATTATTGTTTAGATGTTATGTATATTATATATTTTATAATAAATATAAAATGGAAATCGGGCTCGGGTTCACTTGAATCCTTACCATATCATATTTACAAATCAGGTTTAGTTTCGGGCTCGGGTTGTATTAAAGTGAGTTATAACACTATTGGAAATTGGGTTCGGCGGGTCTGGTTCGTGCTCAACTCAGCCCAAGTTGCACCCTTAGCTATGTTTGGTTGGAGGGAAAGAATGTGTCCTTTTTCTCTCTTATTTACTTTGTATTTCAATTTACATTCCTTTTATATCAAATAAAATTTCGTTTCCTGGATCAACTTTAGTATTAACCGGCTTCAATCAACTTTAGTATTAACTGGTTAAGCTTCGGTTAAATTGGACCACTTGCTTTGCTGGTTCAAATAGCAGTCTGATGTTAGGGGCTGCTTGGTTAGGAGGACAGAATGGTTTCCCTCCTATTTCAACTGTATTTTCAATTTTACCATTTACATCCAATCAAATATGATATTACTTTGTTAATCACAGACCTTTTATATATTCCTTTTTGTTAATATGATATTTTTTTGCGTCACGCATTTGGTAGAAAAGTACACAATCATTCACGTCCTTTCCTTTTCCAGAGGCTGCTGAGGCTAAGTTCAAAGAGGTGATGACATCATATGAAGCCATAAAATTAGAAAGGAAGAATGGGAAACTCTAATGTGGCAAGAGAGTGGGGCCATTGTATATTTGGAGAGCGGCAGCATGCTGAAAGGATTGGTTTTGATTGAGGTCATAACCCTATTGAGATTGCCAGTAACATTCAGCAGGTTGCTCACAATCTTCTTCCCAGGCGGACCCAACTTTGCTGATTTTTAAGAGAGCGGGAAGATGCTCATTCGGTTAGATGGTGGGTTTTGAACATTGTATAATGGCATTAAACACAATAAACTCAATACATGTGCATGCGTTCTGTGCATGCTGATCTTTGTAAAAAATACAGGTATAGTAGGTTCCTAGGCTTGTATTCTTTGTGCTGCTGCGGTAAAGAGATCTTTGCCGCTACTATTTTTTGCTCAATGGAGGGTACAGGGAGCCAAATTAGCCAATATCTATTGAAGTTAGTAGTTTCATGATAGCAGAAATGGTAGCCATAGTTGTGAGAAAATGAATGCTGGCGCATGGTTTCCTCCCGTGCATTTGCATTGAATTTTTAATGATGATATTAGTTTGTTGCTACGAGATGTACTGATATGTTTTTATTGCTAAAGAAATTTGGGCTGCCATCGTATGTACCTGGGTGCATTGAGCCTCAATGCACCCGGGTGTACTACACTTTTTTTTTTAATTTTTTTTTGAAAAAATTTTCATCAAGCTGTTAATCTAGGTGTATTTAACATATGTATCAAGTTTTACCATTTTTGGAGATTTTTAGATATTTTTTTAGATTTTTAAAAATCAGTGACATTTTTAATAATTTAAAATTAATAAAATGTCATTGATTTTTAAAAATCTAAAAAAAATATTTAAAAATTTCTACAATTTGAAGAAATTGATACATATGTTAAATACACTTTTTTTATGGTTATATTTACATACATCTCAACACATATTACATTATACTTTTGAGACATTCTTACGAATACGAAGATACACAACTCCGCCAAAGAAATCTGGAGATACAGCTCCACTAAAGAATCAAGGAGACAATTGCTCCCCACTCCGCCCTAAAGGGAGACAACAGCTCCCACTCCAACACATAAAGGGAGATCAAACTCTCACTTGGCAGCTTGAACATTCGAACCTGGGCAGTAAATATGCACGCCCACGGCTCTAACCAACTGCGCTGCCAGCAGTTAGTATGTTAAATACACTTAGATTAACCATTTCGTAAAAAAATATATATATAAAAAAATAGTTGTATACACCCAGGCGCATTAAGGCTCAATGCACCCGAGTGAATAGAATTGCAGCCCAAGAAATTTAGTGTTAAAATTCATCTTTGCCGTGTCCAAAGGATTCTATTGATCGGCCTACTTTTCAAGGTTAATGTGATGAATCATATCAACTTGCAACTCCTAATAAGGGGAAGAAAAGCGCAACTCCGTAAAGCCCTTTTTCTGAGCCTGCACTTGCGATATCCAAGCTGGGAACTATTTTTTAAATAATTGTTTAGCTAAAGCTGAAAATATATCTACACAAATGCCCTATTGAATCTATGGTAATTCTTCTCATGAACCATGATTCTAAAAAAGAATGAAATATTTTACTTGTATAAATTAATCTAAGGGATTTTCATTTCAATTGTCATGGCTCATGCCCTGCACAAATCTCCAGTTAAAAATGTTCGGGAGCCTTTTAACAGATGGTTAGTGATTATAATCGTGGATCTCATAACATTGTAATGGTCGGCCACAAAACGAAACTGCTCCAAGATTTCAATGAGATCCGTTTTGTCTCATTGAATACCAACAGAATCTTTGGACCCAAGAATGTACACCCACTAGATTGTAAAAAATTCAGAAAGAAACTCATCTTGTACAATGAAATAAATAACATCCTCCTCCTCCTCCCCGCTTCACAGGATCGCAATACCTATGCTGCTGAAACTGGTTCCAGCTCAATGCGACTCAACTCATCTTAGAGGGAGATGAGGTGGAGCCCCTACTCCTGCCCAACAACTACTTCCAGGAGTGGCAGGATATAGACTCATTCCTTCTCCAGTGACTCCACTCATCTGAATCTGCTGTGGCCTTCCATAAGCATCCACATAACTGCTGCCACCATAGGGATGTATGCTCTCACCCACTGCCGCAGAACTCATCTGAACCTGAGGCCTTCCATAACCATCTCGATAGCCGCTGCCAGCACCAACGCCCATACTGGCAGCAACGCTGCTATTGTTGCCATAGGGCATCATTCCCTCACCCGTTGCCCCACCACTTATCTGAGCCTGTGACCGGCCATATGCATCCGCATAACCACCAGCATGGGGAACAGGCGGATACGGAGGGTTGGTGCTAGCGTATGTGCCCCCATATGTGCTGGGTGCTGAAGGAAATATAATCATGGTATTAGTTGAATAAAATGCTTATGGCAATTCAGTATGCAGGAGGGCAAAAATGCAAAGCATGATCAAGCACCAGCTACATATTCGTCTGTCACTCAAATCTTATGAACTCAGCTAGACCTACTGTAGCTTTTTTCTAAAGTACACCAGCCAACCTTCCTACTTGCTATACTCAAGAGAATTATAGGCCCAAAGAGCTCAAGGAATAGGGAACCAAAAACAGGAAGTAAAGCCCATACCTAGAGCTCTCTTTTCAGCCTTCAAAACCTCAGCTTGAAGTTTCTCAATTTCTCGAGCCATTGTTATTAAGTTCTTTTCCATCGCTTGCATCTGTGCCACTTGTTCCATGTTCAAACCTTTTTCATACTCGAAAGCAGATCTTGCAACAGACGAGAGGAAGTGTCAATTACATCAGAATTCTGATACTGATTAAGAATTTAGACTAGAACTGCACTTGGATGGGCCTGGCTTCAGGTCATCCGAACTGCAAATTTTAGGTCCAAGACAAATAAGGTGATGCCTACAAAATCCACCTCCCAGAATTATCCAAGCTTTACTGCTAGAAATTGGAATGTATATTAATTTATGCATTTGTAATAAGGATACAAGGGGTATGTAAATTTGCCGGTGGACCATATCAACAACTCAGAACACCATCAGAGCTACCCATCCCACCAATATTGTCAGTGTGACAAAAACAGGTGTTCAACTTAGAACTAGGTAGAGTAAAGAAAACTTGAACCTGAAACACAGAAGTCTAAAAGACAATATTAGAGAGAACTTTTTTTTTATGAAACAGAAAAAATGTTTACCGCAATCTCTGATGTTCTTGCCTCAAACCATCAAGTTCTGCACGCATTTCAGGTAACCTTTTGACATCAGCACGAATTTTCTGTAATTCCTCGGTGGCCTGCTGAATTTGGCCATTCAACTCTTGTCTCTCTGTAAGTAGAGTCTGGGCCTCCTTGTGTGCCTGTTCTACGTCCTTCTTCAAACTCTCACCAGCCCGCAGATCAGCCTCCATTTTGGCAATTTTCTCTAGTAGCCCTCTAACCTGTATATCACTTTCTGTCTGGATATTCCCAATATGCACTTGCAATCCTTGCAGTTCCTTCTGAGAAGCAACAAGCTCCTGCCTAAATGCCACATGGGAAGCAGCTAATCTTTGATTTTCCCTCAACAGTCGTTCAGCCTCAGCCACCTGTAGTGGTGTTTTGTTCTCAAGCCGATCAGGAGGCAGTGCTTCCAAAGGGTGGTGACCTGCTGCTGGTCCCAACCCTGGGAATGGACCATGGCGCATCATTCCTGGAGCTTGGATGGTGCGTCCTTGATATGGCATGCGACCTCTTGCAGCCATTCCGTTTCAGGGATTGATGGATATTCTAATTCCTGCAGAACCAGAGATCAGCAAGCATATCAAAAGAATCAAGGTTACCACAGAACTCATTAAGAGACTTGGTGGATGAAACATACACTTCAAACCCTTTTTATTAAACAAAGAGAAGAAAATCGTCAAGAGCCAACATAGGCTACCAAAGAAATGCACTTCCAAGAGCTTAAATATGATGGTCATTGTACCAAGATTTGTGCTGTGCTTTGATATTCACAACATATGAAACACCACATTTGAAAAGGTGATATGCAGATTGTTGGGAAGACTTTCTAAACATTATCCCAGTTTTCTGAACTACGAGTACACAATAGGAAGCTTGCTATTATCCTAGCAAAAACCATTGGCTGATTAGCAATTTCTCATCTCACTAATGTATACTGCAACTAGATTTTCGGAAAAAGAGAAAAAAAAATTCACTTAATGCCATGAATATTCCTTACACTGTCTGACGCTAAACATGTTGTGTAATACAACCAAATATGACATGAACCTTCAATTTTAATTGAAATATGTTAACGCATGCATGACATTGCTAATGCATAAGCTTTTTGAAGACTTCTAAATCACTATTCTTCAGCGTTAATGGATAAGGCTGAAAGAAATCAATATAAACATTGAAAGAAAGAATCAAAATTTTTATGTCTAGACGTGATATCATGCGCAGAATAATGTTTCGTGGATATTTTAAATTGGTCAAAATTTGTGCCGTGCAACAGAATTTCAGTAAAAATTAAATTCAACAGCAATGAAGCAGGAATATCATCAGTTCAAAGATTGCAAGTCATCAATTCCACACAGTGACAACAGACATGCATAACAGTTTCTTATAAGACAAAAGGTACGAACGACGGATGAAATGAAACTACAAGCTAAACCAAGGTTAGTCTCTGCTAGCTCTTCGTGCTTTCAGGTTTTCTTTTACCGAGTTGCTCAAAACAAATATAACAATGGATTGATAGTAATTTTCTGAGCTGAAGACCAAAACGAAAAAGCATGAATGAAAAAGAAATCACCTTTGAGAGGAGATCACCGAGGAGGAGGGGAGGCCAGGGAGAGGGGTAGTCTCAGGCAGCGGGTGAAGCTGTACAGGAGAAACGGAAAATGAAATTAGGGAAGGGAGAAGAATCCCAAAATTGGCGTTGAAGAAGGTGAAGGGGAAAGGAGAGGAAGGCTAGGAAAGTGGAGAAAATGAAATTAGGGCATCGGGGAAGGGAGCGAATTTTTCAGTGGGGAATGCGCGCAGAGAAAGTGGTAGGGAGAAATCGGATTTTGACATTATGATTAGATTCTAATAATCCTCCCTAACTCTAATATTGAGTTGGATTTTCTTCTGCTATTTTTCCTTTTTTATTGGTTTTTTCAATTCACTGAAAACAACCACAGCTAAAATACTTCTTTTTTTTCCCCTAAAGATAACAATACATAGGATGGTTCCCCAAACTCCTTTCTCTCCATCCAAAAACTACAGCTAAAACACCTTTTAGTGGGATGGAGTGTCTTCTCAAGGTCTACTTATGATACTAGCAAAATATACCTTTTTACTTAATAAAGAAACATACATTTAATATAATCAATAAAAACATGAAAATTAATAGCCACAGACAAATAATTTTTTGGCCTGTATTTTAGTATTTGAGGTTTAGCATTTTGCAAATAATTTGTATGAGTTTAAATTTTTGTAAAATAAACTTTATAATTGACGTCAAATAGTGTAAAAGGTTCTTTTCTTTTTATTCAATTAAAAATCACCAGCTCGTAAGATTAAAATTATTCTGAAGTATTTTAAAAGGTATTGCTCGTACACATTCAGCTTCATAAGGTTTATTTAAAATAATTTGAAGCGCATAAAATTTATTTTACAAAATGTTAAAATAAACAAGCTAACATATAATTATGCATGCTTACAACATTTAATTTGCAAAAACAGTTTAAAAAGCTAAGTGGGGTGGATTTCAAACGTTTAAAAATAGACCAAAACGCAACTTAATAAGTATAATATTTGTGGTCCCAATCCATTTTATTAAAGCTTAGTTTATAGACTTAGGTGCAACTCGGGTTCACTTTAACTCTAACTCTAACTATAATCCTATTTATAAAACTTCAATCTTAACCTTAATCCTATTTGTAAAATTTAAATCCTAACCATATTTTTTGAAAATCGGATTTGGATTGAGTTTCGGGTTGGAATTTATGTTGATTAATTTACTTTTTATTTAAGAGTGATAAATTTAGAATTTCATGAAGATATATAACAATAACAAATCACATAAGTAAACAAATAATATATAGTACGAACTATAGCTTTTTTAAAAATAGAAATATAAAGAATGTTTTTAGAAAAAAATTAACATAAAAACAAGATAAAGAAATAAAATTAGTAGATGTAAAAGTAAATAATAGAAATAAAAGATCAATATGAATGAAAATAATATATTTATTTATAATGTAATTACAATATGTGAAACATGTATTCAAATATAAATATAAATATAAATAACATAAATACGCAAAATATAAAGAATTATTGTTTAAATATTATGTATATAATATATTTTATAATAAATATAAAATAAAAAATCGTGCTCAAGTTCTTTAGGTTTGTGTTCACTTAAACCCTATCATATATTACAAATCAGGGGTTTCTCAAGTTTGGGTTCTTCAGACTCGGGTTATGAAAAAATAAGTTCTAATACCGTTCAAAATTGGGTTCGGTGGGCCGGATTCAGGCTCAATCCAACCTGAGTTATACCCCTATTTATAGATAATATACATCTTAGGAGGGGAAGACCCGACTCGTTTTTAACCCAGTATAAGGATGGGTCAGAAACTTTCATCCAAATTCAAAATTAAGGTCGTAATGAGTCAACCATATCTCCACCCGAAGAGTCTCCATCCTTTCGCATATATTAATTTATTATAAATTACAAATTTATGTTTAAATATTATTATTATTATTATTTTCTTTCAAAATTCTCGCATTTTTTATAATTAACTATATCAATAATAGAATAATCAACTTATCCAGAAAATAATATAAGAATCAATAAAAAGAATTTGCACATATATAACTCTTACATATAATTATATACTAACACGTTTTAATATATTCTATATTTTCTTATGTTTTGTTTATTAATTATGTATTTTTTAATAATTAGTGAAATATTGAAGAATATAATATTTAAATTTAGTATAGATATATCTTATGTTTTATGGATATATAAATTCTTAAAATCATCCTATTTGACATGAATTTTTTACTTAACTCGTTGTTTTGAAATCGGTCTGATACCAACCACAAGTTTATCCTGACACCTATTTTAAAAAAAGTGAGGGTTAAACCAATGTTTTAAAAACCGAACCGTTAACCGAACCGTTTTTATGTCCGGTTCAGGTCCAACCGGTTCAACCGCGGTTCAAACCGGTTTGAACCATGACGTCAACATGATATAATTATGACGTAATAATTATATTTAATTTATTTTAATTATTTCAAAATTAAATTAAATATATAAATTCTGTGTAATATAAAAATTACACTTGGCATCAACAATACATTCAAATACATCATATTAAAATTATTATGCAAATCAAGAAAAAAAATAAGAGTGCACTGACCTGAAATAGGTGTAATTTTTCACTTGTTTTGTTCCTACATGGTTGATCAGAATATCTGCAATGAAATTTCAAATATTAATGGAAAGATATAAGATATTTAGAAAAAAATTAAATTTACTTTACTTGAAGAAATTACCTAAAAATAAGAAAAAATATTTAAAATTATACTATAATTGAAAATGTTCAAATTGCTCATCATCGTTTAATTTTGAACAAAGTTTAACTACGATTTTGGTCTAAAGTGAGTACAAAACACAAGCTAATAGAAATATATTTGAGATATCTAATTCAAAAATAAATTTCAAAGTTGATATCTTCAAAGTATCCAAAAAGAAGCATCTCCACAATTGCATCTTCATGAATTTCTTCAACTTTCTCTATTTTGTTCCTGATCTTCTTGGAATAGCATTGACCCTATTAATGGATATTACAACCAAATATTAGTCATTGAAATAAATTGTTATGAAAGTAAAAAAAAAAACTAAATAATTAAAAAGAAGTTTATAAAATATTACCAAAATCTTCCATTCCTGCTGTAGCAATTGCAGCTTGTGGTTGGTCCATTTGCATCCAAGTCTCAACATCTTCTTCAGTAAATAAATCTTCAGAGTCTTCAGACTCCATGGTCCAATCTTCCAAAATATCTATGTTATCTAAAGATATAGGATCGAAGCCAATCTTCCTTTTTTTCTTCCTACATAATGAGAATAGAAGTTAAAGAGAACATATAAAAAAATAAATTAATCACGACACATATTGAATTTAATCATACCTCTCAAGCAAACGTAAATTATATTGAACATAAACAAGATCATTCAATCTTCCATGCTCCAATCTGTTCCTCTTCTTTGTGTGTATACGTTCAAATACAGACCAATTTCGCTCGCAACCAGATGAGCTACAAGTTTGGCTCAAGACTTTAATAGCAACGGCTTGTAGTTTTGGAGTACTGCACCCATAGGACTCCCACCAAAGAGCTGCAATATTATATAGAAAAGTAATGTAGTTAAAATTTCAAAAAAGAAATATTATAATATAAATTTAGAATACCTGGATCCAAAGTATAACGTGCTGCTATAGTTGCTGGCCTCCCAAAGTCTCCTACAGCATCTCGATATAATTTTGCATCTTCACTGATACTAACTTGTGCTTCCATGTCGTCATGATTTAGTCTCTCAATTACTTCAAGTACTCCAGACCATGTATGAAACTTAGTCTCCCGATCAGCATGATAAAAAAACATTGGATTGAAATAAAAGCCTGCTAAATGAAGAGGACGGCGAAGTTGATTTTCCCAACGGGTATTAATGATGTTGAGCACTTGACTACAATCCATATTGATTTTTTTGAAAGTTTTCTCTATTGCTTTCTTTGCCCTTCGCATGCTTTCAAAAATATATCCCATTGAAGGTCTTTCATCACTATCAACTAATCGTAGTACACGAACAAGTGGCTCAAATGCTGATACAATAATCTCGCATCGTTCCCAAAATGCAGAACAAAGTATTAGATCAGTTATTGTCATCACCTTTTGATTACGACGCCACTTTCTATCATCCCATTCCTTACTAACAACCATGACTCTTAATTTATCTTTGCATGTCAAGAGACTTTGAATTGCCAAAAAGTGAGTTGCAAACCGCGTCATTGCGGGCCGAATTAACTCCTTTCCATCTGTGTATTTTCTCATCAATGCAAGTGCAAAACTATTGTTATATGTAAAAGTAGAAATGGAACGAGCATCATCAATCACCGTACTTACAACATCAATTTTTGCAATATCTTCCAACATTAAATCCAAGCAATGTGCTGCACATGGTGTCCAAACAATATGTGGATATGTGTACTTCAACATTTCTCCAGCCAACTTATAATTTGATGCATTATCAGTTACCAATTGAACAACATGCTCTGAACCCACTTCTTCTATAACTTTTTTAAATAGATCACAAAGCATGGCTGCAGTTTTTATCTCTGTAGATGCATCAACAGATTTAAGAAAAATTGTACCTTTAGAACAATAAACAAGAAAATTAATCAAAGTTCTTTTCCTCTGATCTGTCCAACCATCAGCCATAATGGTGCATCCATACTCTTTCCATTTTTCTTTGTAGGAATTGACAACCTGTTGAATTTTCTGATAATTTTTTTTCAAAATAAAACCACGCATATCATGATATGTAGGAACTCTAAATCCACGACCAATGGTAATAATGTTGTCTACCATCTCTTGAAAATATGGAGAATTCACTGCATTGAAAGAGATGCAAGAATGGAAAAACCATCGACCAATAGAAGCATGAGCTCTATCAATAGCATCTTTTCCAGCCATAGCGCATTTTATAGAAGGTTGAACTCCTCATTTAGCTTGCACTGGAAAGAACTTTGAAATCCCTTTTAACTTCTTTGTTGCATTTTGATTAACTTCTCTTATTTCCTCAACTTCTTCATCAATGACATGTAATGATACAAATGAACTCTCTTCTGTGGCATTGAAAGGTTGCTTATGAGTTTTTTGAGAAGTAATGCCATCTAAATCCATTTTTATCTGTTGTTGTATATGGTATGGCACCTCCTTGCAAACTGCTACATCACCTTTTACCTTCGCTAAATGTTTTTTCATACGGTGAATTCCTCCGCCACTGAATACTCTCCCACAATATAAACATTTATACTTTTCTTTTTCAACCTCTGTTACATGATTCCAACCTATATCATTTCTACCTCTTAATGCACGAGATTCAACAACAACTGATGCGGAACTACTATTCGTATTTGGGACACTCGCTGGCTCAGTAGGTGATGGATTTGATTGGGATTCAGACATTTTTTAAACCTACAAGTCAAATTATAAACAATACTTTATCATGCATGCACATCTTGTAATTAAAATATCTAAATAAAAATTCTAAATTAATGTATAAATCACTGCGTACCATGCGGAGAGGAGATTGTTGAGCAAGCATGAAATGTATGGAACACCTAAAAAATCCTCGGTTGATTTCTTCTTGATGATCCTCCAAAATTTTATTCTGTGAAGAATGATTTATTTTAATTTTTTAGTCCGAAGGAGAGGTGAAAATTAATAAAATGCAAAAAAAAGAGACGAGAACAATATTCGCAAAGAAGCAAAAGACAAGCACTCTAAAATCGATGAGATAGGGATTGATAATCTGCTACTCACGTGGAGCTATCAATGAACAGAAACAGAGCACTAGCAGCAGCATTTCCTGTTATCAATGACATTGCAGAGTCACAGACGACGAGATATCAGAGAAAAAAAACACCGAGAGTCACAGACCATGAAAAAGCAAGAAGTATCGGAAGTTCGGAACCCACCGAAATGCCGAACACGAAATGCAGTTGGAAAATAGAAGCTTGCTGCCTTGCTGTTGCTGCCGGAAAATAGAAGCTCGAAAAATAGAAGCTTGCTGCCTTGTTGTTGCTGCCGGAAGCTTCAAATCGACAGTCGCCGGACCTTGCCGCCTGCCTGCCAGCTCGGATTCTATGGCTGGAAGCTCAGATGCGCCGGAAGATGCCGATTCTGTTGTGGGAAATCAGTCTCCGAGATTGTCGCCGGAACCGAAGAGGATGACCGGGAAAGGAAACGCGAAAGCTCTGATCGACGCAGGTAGCTGCTGGAACCGGAAGTCCGGAGGCCGAAAGTGCGGCGGAGTTTTCTGTGAAGAGTTGTCGTAGCAATAGATGATGACCGGACACTATTGACTGTTGCCAGACGTCGATTCCGGCCGGCTGAACGACTTGGATCCCTTGCCGCAGATGCCGATGGTGGGTCCACAGCAAACCCTAGCCGCTGCTGCGCCACAAAGACGATGAACAGGGAGGTCTGGCGGGGCCCGCAGGAGAAGTTTCGTTTTTATATTTTATATTTATTAATTTTTTTTTAAATACTGGCGAACCGAACCGCGGTCAGACCGATTTTTACGGTCCAACCGGCCGGTTCGAACGGTTCGAACGGTTTTTATCAAATATGGAAAACCGTTGCCAAACCGGACCGCACCCATAACGGTTCACGGTCGAACCGGTCAGACCGGACGGTCCGGTCCGGCTTTTAAAACACTGGGTTAAACTGACCTTGTCTTGACCTGGTATAAAAATAGGGTTAAACTTAATTTTTAAAAAGTAGAGTTAGGATTAGCCAAACTCTAACCCAGTACAGGTCACCCCGATTCTTACCCCTAATACATATGGATTAACTATCTAATTAAAAAAATTTCAAAAAAATGAAAAAAGTAGATGTTAAGAACGCCATCTACGATTAGCCGTAGATGATCAGCAGGCTAATATTCGGGATTTGAAGATAAGTAGATGATCCGCAAAAGCTAATATTTGGGATTTGAAGATAAGGATGGGGATGATGGAATGAAGAAGGTCTATGAGATTTCTCATGCAAAAAAACTTTTTTCAATGCCAAAAACCTTAATAATGAAAATAAATTTTCATTCAATTTTTTCATCTCATTTTCACCTCATTCCACGGTCCAAAACAGAACCTTGGCCTATTATTTCTCAAATATTTAAAATTTCTAAAGTTTGAAAATTTTTCATTTTCAAAATTCCCTATTAAATTGGTCAAATTAGGATACTTCATTAATATCTTACTAAATATTTAATAAAAATTATGAGATACACTTAAATTCTTTAGGATTTACGACTGGCCTTAAAGAGATCTAGATGAAAATGAACATAGCTTAACTGTTTTATATATTATCTAGCATGAAATACCTTTTAGTAAAATTGTTTTCATTAATTTCTTATATTAAGTATCTAAGCTAGACGAATTGTCAATTATATATATTTTATTTATATCAATCTCAACTAATATTATAATTAACCTCTGCTACATTCTTAAAAAATTTCTATATGAAGATACCATGCTTCACCTAACTCAAGAGACTTACAAGTTCCCACAATAATCAGGTCACCGCACATTGGGAGGACAGATATTTGGACTCTCACAAAAGTCGAAAGAATCAAACACAGGATACTAATATATTTGTCATATAATACTTTTACATATTTATTTTTATTTTTAAAATTTCATCAATTTAGGGGGCATTAAGTCATTCACCTTTTAAAACTTGATTTTTAAAAATAAAAAATAAATATGTAAAAGTATTATAAAATATACTTAAAAACGTGTTTATGAAGAAAAATTAAAATACAAATAATTATAAAATGAATACTGTATTTTAACTTAAAATATATCACAATGTATATAATCGAGCTCCCATTTTCAATAAGTCTTTTCCCAAATATACTCACTACGTTTTTAAAATCTCATATATGGCCACTACATTTGTAGTTAATCTCAAAAATACTCAATTCATGAGTTGACGCCGTTAGTTAAAATATGAAATTACCAATATAATTATCTCGTGATAAGCACACTCAAATGCCAGTTCTTTTGGTGCATGAATGATAGGAGCCCCAGTTCCATCACAGATTCAGAAGTCATTCAACAATGATGTCCACTATCCATGCTCAGCTCAGATCATTCATGTGAACGGTTTAGATGATTTGATTAAAGTCCCAATTGACAGATGGGCGACTACACGACTGGAAGTGAAGTGGGCCTGCTGAGTTGGATCCAATAAAAATGGAGTCGGATTTCCGAGTGGAATTGGCATGGTATGGGAACTGAAAACTGGCTTCGAAAAACAGGCGTGATGAGTTGGCTCTGTTCATTGTATTTTGTTGGCGAGTTTGGTTTTTGAGAAACAGGCTACTTGCTGAGGGGATCAGACCCGTGTTTGGTGACGTTCTTCAGTGGTGTAAGGACTACATTGAACATTTGCGGAGGGTTCAGCTCCTTGATCGGGAATCCACCTTGGATTTCCCTCTTGTGCCTAGATGGACTATGCCACTTGAGGGTGCTTTCAAGATTAATGTTGATTCCAGATGTCCCGCGGATAGGGATATTTCCTGTGTTGCTGCTGTTATCAGGGATTTCCGGGGTCACTTCGTTGCGGCCAGGGGGCGGAGGTGGGCAGGAGGGGGGGGACAATTCCCTACTGTTGGAGGCAAATGCTTTTTTGTTTGGAATTCGGTGGGCTCTTCACCTAAATCTTCGAAATGTCCAGATTGAGTATGATTCGCTCCTCCTTTGTTCATTCTTGTCCAAGGATTGTGTTATCCTCTCACCTGTTGGCCACATCATCGACGACATCAGATCGGTTCTTAAAGCCAATGATCACATTTCGGTTCATCATGTTCTCAGACAAGGGAATTCAGTGGCTCATGTTTTAGCTGATTTGATTGCTGTTTCTTCTTTGAATTCTATGTCATGGTGGGGAAACCCTCCACAGGATATTGTGGAGAAACTATCTGTAGACAATTTCTTAGCAATGAATTCTGTGGATTACTCTATCCCGAACCCTTTTCTATATGCGGGGGGGTCGGGGTAGAGTTATTCCTTTTCATCAAAAAAAAAAAAAACTGGCATTGTGAATTGAAAATAAATCCAAATCCAAGAAATTGGAGTTCAAGGCCCCATTATGTTTATTAGCATTTAATATCTTAAAAGCTGACAGTTAGGGCCTATTTAAGTATCCAGTGCGATCTTTTTTTATGTCTTAGCTAAATAAATATTGGATCACTTACTATGCACTTAGGCGTACTTAACTTCTGTGCGCATGGTACAAAAACACTTTTTTATTTTTTTAAAATTTTTATACAACCATTAATCCAAGTGTATTTGACATATGGATTAAATTTTACTTTTTTTTTAGAAATTTATAGATATTTTTTTAGATTTTTAAAAATAAGAGTATTACTAACTTAAAAATAACTAAAATGCCTATATTTTTTTTAAAAAAAAATTAAAAAAATCTACGAATATCCAAAATTGTAAAACTTGATATGTATGTTAAATACACTTATATTAACAACTTTAAAAAATTTTAAAAAATAAAAAATCAGTTAAATATAACCGGGTGCACTAAAACTAAGTGCAACCAAGTGCATTTGATCATTTGCCATAAATATTAAGGAACATTTAGGCTTGAATTATAGTTATCATTAGAGCGAAAATCAATGGCTGTGCGTTGGCATAGCCGACAGGTTTTTTTTATGACACCGCATCACATTTTTCCATCAGATTATTACATATTAAGCAAATGAATTCTTATATATTTCTTTCACAAATTAAGATTTTTTTACAGAATTTATACAGTATCAAAGAAGAGATTAAAGCTCCTAACAGGAAGGCAATAAGTGCGTATGTGTAATCTTTGACTTCGAATTTGAATAAAGCCAAAGAACTCCACACAATATAATATAATGTAAAAAACTATCGCTACAGCTCAAGACCTGAAAACTCACCCCCACTTACAAGTTACAAATATGAAAGTACCTTGACTTTGCCTTGAGCCACAGTTTTCTTAAAATCACAAAAGTGGGCCTCATCAACGAGTTGGGGCCAAGGAGGGGAAGCCCCCACTTCAAAAAACTTTACAGGATCCTTCAACAATACAGAAGGAAGAATTATCTCACCATGTATATACTCCTGCGCCTTGTTGTGTAGCAAACTTTACAGCAGTATGGGCAATGATATTCCCGTGCGGACCACATGAGAAAATTGACAGTACCAAAATTTGCTGCCTATCTCCTTAATTTTGTCGACCACTCGTCCCTTCATGGACAAAATCTTCATATCATTTGCGTGTATGTTAGTAAGAATAAGTGAGTCAGTTTCACATAATATCCCTATAACTCAGTTCATTTAACCATAATATACCCAATTCCATTGCATATGCCTGCAGCCACAAGATATCAGCTAACACTCCCTTTCCAACATTCATGTCCAACATTTAACTGCCACCAAAACTTCATCAGAGTCTCTACAAACAGCTCCAACACCACTACGTACTCCTCTACTCTTCATTCCTGTGTGTACATTGAGTTTGATTGAACCTTGTGGAGGAGGACTCCTTTTGATTTGCACATTTGTTGATTTGTTGTGGATCACATTTGTTTATTTATTTATTTATTTATACATTTCATTATCTAAAACTGATAGACTCCCGAGACAATCTTATAACTTCTTAACAATATTCTACACACATACTTATAATTTCTTGCTCACAAAGTTCTATAAACCTCTTACCAATATTCTTATATTTTTTCCTACCTATCCCAACGTTGGTGGACCCTCCTACAGAACTGGAGAGACATAAACGCCACCACTTTATGCTGCTGCCGAGAACCACACTTTTTTCCACGCTCTCTGAAAAATCACACAGAATGCCGCTGCTACCTTCCGAACCCACGACTACCCAACAGTGGGCAACGTCGTGTGGTGTGGCGCGGATCTCATTTGTTGCGCCATAGCAGAGGCGTTGATGGGCGTTGATGGGCATCGTTCGCCATTCTGATTTCTGGAGCGAGTGAAATCCGGAACCTGCCCACGGGTCACGACAGCGACACGTCCGACGCAAACGTGTGCGGCGGCGAATGCCACGTCGCTCCTGTTTCACCACCACCACCGTCCGTAGCCTCGTGTAGCAGCACCCCGCTAAGTTCTCTAGGGTGTGTTCCAAGCCACAGGATTTAATCTGTGACACCGTTCTTAATATAAGTTTTTAATTTTTAATATAATTTTTATAATTTTCAATACAATTTTTCTCATTCTTAATTCAACTTTACTCATTCTTAATATACATTATTACATCCTTAAACTAGATAATAGTTCATCCCAAGAATCTTCTATGGTTTGAAACACTCTCTTATTAACCATTAAATGTATATGTCTGGACCATTGAATTATAAGACTTTAAAAGCAGTCGTCAAAATTAGTTTGGAACAAACAAACTTCACCGTAAGTTAAATAAATTTTTTTCTCTTTTCATCACCATTCTATTTTTAATTTTTTGAAATTAAGGGTATGTTTGGGATTGAATAAAACTTTTGGTGAAAAGTTTTAGATAGTAAAAGTTATCAAATAATATGATATTATAGGAGTAATGATGAGAAGTAAAGAGAATAAAGTTAAAATAGATAAGTTAATCATGTAGGTAATTATGTAGAAATGATTGAAAAGTAGGAAAATTGTATAGGAAAATGTTAAAAAATGATTAAAAAATATAGTAGTTACGAAGAGTGAAAAATTTTAACTTGACATTTTATACTATTGCCAAACACACCCTAATTGTCACACATCTTATTATTTTAACTATCGAATTAAAGCTGCATCTAGAACTTAAAAGATACTAATTGCTAATAACTTATATAAATTAGACTACATTGGTTATAATGCAACTTAGCCTATGGAAATTTGAAATGCTAAAGCTTTAATATTATTTACAAAATGCATAGTATAATATTGCATTTATAATTACAAACCAATATGCGAATTTTGAGTATTGTAGGATAGAGCTTTTAGATTTTGGAATATTATACAAGGGTTTTTGCATTCCTACGTACATAGCTGGGGCAAAATTATAAACATTCTATTAATTTCAGAAAATTAAGAATTATCCTGCAATATTTGTGTGAAATTGCAGAAGCATCTCTCCCATCAAGGTTCGACGACCCTTAAATTTTTTTAAATGATGAAAAATGTCCTCTAAATAGGGATTACAATAAAATTAAAGGACGATAAAATAGTCTTATTATTTTCTATCTCTAATATTATAGAAAATAAATATTTTATATCTAAAGTATTTTTATATTTGCTATTATAATGTTAGAAAATAAATTTTTTATCTTGAAAATTTCAAAATTTTCTGGCATCAAATTAATTCAAATGTAAGAATATTTTAAAATATTTTTATATTTTAAAGAGAATTTTTATATTTTTATTATAATATTAGAAAATTAACTTTTAAAATGATTTATTGTGGAAATTTTTAAAATATAATAGATACAAAATTAATCTATTCAATCTAACTAATATTTTTATTTTTATTTTTAAAGGTATTTTCTAACATTTTATTATATATCAAAGAATTAATTTCTAAATTATTTATCATAAAAAATTTTAAAATTCAACAAGCACGAAATTAATATATAATTTGAGAAATATCTTATACGATATTTTTCATATATTTAAGGAGTTTCCTAGTATAATATTAGGAAATTAATTTTAGATTTATTTATTGAATGTTTTTAAAATACAGTGAATATAAATTAATTTATTATAGGAAAATTTTTATTTCTTTATCTTTTAAAAATATTTTCTTATATTTTTAATTTAATGAAAATGTATTAAACTTCTTTATTTTGTATTGTTTAAATACTTATTTGCAATATTTTATTTTCAATAATATATTTCTCTTTTGTAACTGTATGAAATTTGCAACGAGAATAATAGTTGCAAATAACAAGTTTAAATTCATTTTTATTTATAGAAGATCTTCATAAAAAATTTTAAAAATTTTATTAGTTGCCTATGAAACCCTAATGGAAAAAAATACATATCATTTCGTAAATTTCTAGAGGCGATTTGTAGAAATAAGGGATCCTCTTACCATTCCATCCAAATTAGGTTGGGATTCAAAAAATCCTAAACATGAAGGTTTTGTAATTTTTCGAAGTAGGCCCTCTTATTTTTTCTGTGTTTGAACTCATGAACCAGATTTAAGGTGTGTTTGTTAACACGTAAAAAAATGTCAAATTAAAAATTTTCAATATAAAATTTTTCACTTTTCATAACTACCTTATTTTTTAATTATTTTCTTATATTTTTCTACATAATTATCCTACTTTTCAATCATTTTTATACAATTATTCATAACCTATTTATTTTAACTTTATTCTCTCTATTCCTAACCATTTCCCATATTACATCATATTATTTTCTTTTATTTTGACAACTTTTACCTTCAAAAGTTTTTACCACCTCGTGACACACATAAGGCTTATTCTACAATGGGGTTTATGACTTTATTCACACAAAGTAGAATGCTGATTCCGTAGATAGTCCAAATGCATCCATGTGGCAGTTTTTTTTAATGATGCAGAGCTGCACATAGGATGTATTTCACGGACGCTATTATAAAAAAATTTTATTTCAATAAAAATTATCGTGGCTTCAGTCATTGTCTTCTTAAGGTTGTTTTCTGATAAAACTTATCAATTAAAATAAACTATTTAAATTTTTTCACTTTTTATAACTACTTTATTTTAAATTATTTATTCGTATTTTTTATACAAATTATCTTATTTTTCAATTTGTTCACACAATTACCTTGCAACTAATTTATCAATTTAAAATTTTTTATTCCTAATTAAGTAATTATTACTCATTGTTGTGTCATATTATTTTCCCAAAGATATCCTCAGGACATGTTCAAGACCATACAAGATTCTTACAAGATTCCTAGACTGAATTTGTATACGAGATGAAAATATAATAATTTACTGAGAAGGAGTAAAATTGCATTCAAAATAGATAAAATTATATTAAAAAATTTTAAAAAGTTGTGCGTGGGAATGATGATACAGATTCAGTTACGCCCTTACAAGTTACAGAGTCCAAACACCCGTGTCCCAACCGAACGAGACAACTGCTTTCCCGGCCCCAGTAGTCGAGTAGTCATTGTCATTCACCATCCCTCTGCCCGGCTGTTCTTCGTAAATTCCCGTCAATTAAAACTCTGCGTTTCCTCCCAATCTAGATAGCCGGGAAGTCATTGTCATTCACCATCACTCTGCTCGGCTGTTTTTAGTAAATTGCCGCCAATCAAAACTCCGCATTTCCTCCGAATCGAGATCGAAATCGAGAGAGAGAGAGAGAGCGAGAGAGAAAAAAAGCTAGCATTTCCTCCTCCAGTATCTTCTTCTTCCAAGAAGAGGAAGAAGCAGAGAAGCCGCAAAGAAAAGATGCAGTTGCAGCAGTTAGCCGCCGCCGCGGGGCTGGCTCTGCTTTTTGGATATTTCCTTATGCGCGGAGTAGTGCGCAGGAAAGCAAAAGGGATCAATGAGATGAAGCCGGTGATTGGCTTGGATGGCCCGATGATAGGCCCCGGAGGCGGAGGAGGATTTTCATCGGATGTGATTGTTGTTGGAGCTGGTGTTACCGGCTCTGCACTCGCCTACACGCTCGGAAAGGCGAGGAGTTTACTTCTCTCTTCTATTTCCTAACGAAAAGTTTTCGCTATCCTCCTGCTTTTGCATTAAAATTTGCCTCCTCATTCTCTCTAATTTTGTGTCAAGAGCCACGATTCATGCAGGTTAGAAAACCCGTTGAGAAAGTTTTAGTTTTGTTCCTTTGCTACTGCTTGCAGGATGGAAGGCGAGTGCGTGTGATTGAGAGAGATTTGACTGAGCCGGATAGAATTGTTGGGGAGTTGTTACAACCTGGAGGCTACCTCAAATTGATTGAATTGGGCCTTGAGGGTAAGCATATATACAGGACATGCCATTTTCAACCAGAAAGAGAAGTTCAGCCTCTTCATCAAGTTAATTTGTGGTTAGCATTTTTGAAATTAGTTTATCCTCAATTCCTCATAGCATCTTCATCGTCCTAATGCATGCAGATTGCTTAGAGGAAATTGATGCTCAGCGAGTGATTGGATATGCACTTTTCAAGGATGGAAAAAGCACCAAAGTCTCATATCCATTGGGCAGCTTCCATGCTGATGTTGCAGGAAGGAGCTTTCACCATGGTCGTTTTGTACAGCGGATGCGCGAAAAGGCTGCATCTCTACGAAAGTAGGCTGAAAGGAGTCGTAATTGGCCGACATAGGATTGTCTTCTTGAACGGAAAGTTTACGAATTTAGGGGAAGAGCGGATACGCTTCTTCTGATGATTTGATGTTACTGGCATATATAGAGCATTTGACCAAAAACCTAAACACATTATATATAGAGTGCTTGCAAGTTATTCTTTGCGAGTAATTCAGTTACTGAAACTACTCAAGATCTCAAAAATAACCCTTAAGGGATTTGGTTAAAAGGAATTATGAGGCCTTGAATGGGCAGCTTGAACTTTTGGTATCATCCGCTTAGTGAACATATTATTGTCTTTTTAATTTTGATGTTAATTCTTCTAACTTAAACCTTCTTTTTTTTTTTTTTTTTTTTGATATCAATAGAAGATCCAGCTCCCACACCTCATCAAGTTTGTAATGAGGTGGGAGACGGATCAAGATTTCCATTCAAAAAAATATCCATGTGTTTACATGATTCTAAAAAAATACAGTGGGGAATTTGTTCCCACCAACATTGTATGCCTAGTCCCTGTTTTAAACCAAGTTGTGCATAGCATTGTTTCCAATGTGTGAAACATGTGTAAATTGACAAAAATTGAAGCTGCTACTCGGCTTGTATGCCTAGTCCCTGTTTTAAACCAAGTTGTACAGTGCTATGCGCTGCATTGTTTCTAATGTGCGAAACATGTGTGAATTGACAAAAATTGAAGCTGCTACTCAGCTCCCTAATTCTGTCCACTAGAAATTCAACTGTAGATAAAATCCCTTCTGCGTCTTCTTTCATATTCTTCAGAATGAGGGAATCCGTTTCACATATGACCTCTCCATAATGTAGTTCTTTTAGCCAAGTCAATCAAAACAGCATAGCGTAAGTTTCTATCCACAACGAGTCTGTATTACCATACCACGTCCAACACTTAGCAGCAAGCTGACCAACTGATTTTCTGAGAATTGCCCCAACTCCACAGGTTTCTCTCCCCACATATTCCTCCATCCACATTAAGTTTCACTCTATCAGGGGGTGGTGGTTCCCATCTGATTTGAGAAGTTTGGACATTCCAATATTTCTGCATTAGCCACTTGGAAGATTTGTATTGGTGTACGAATCTTCTACTCCAATCTGTGATTTCGGTGATTTCAATAGTAGGAGTTGAAATATGCCCATTTTCTGCATGTATTCCTGTCAAACCATATTCTCCAGCAAGATACTAAGAAAGCATCGAATATGCATCTTAATTCAGACTCTGTAAACACATGTAGCAGATCTATAAGATTTGTAGGGTTTCGGGGGGTGATCAACCGTACCATCTGTTGATCAAGTGCCCATTTTGTTGCAGGACACAACCAGAACGAATGAAAAAGATTTTCAGTTTCAGCATGACAGAACTCACATATAGTTGATCGTTGGATGCCTCTATTTTGAAGGTCGCATTTTGTTAGAAGTGAATTAGTAATTAATCTCCACCCGAAGATCAATATCTTTGATGGAAGGTTAGTCTTCCATAGCATCCTATTAATATCCATCTGTTTCTCCCTCCCATTATCCTGATTCAACTCTTGCTCCCCTTGGATGAATCGGTAAGCTGATTCGACAGTGAATCTCCCATCATTTTCACCAATCCAGAAGAGATTATCCTCTGTTTCATTAGATGAGAGGGGAATCCATTTGATGATATCCCATCCAGTCTCTCTCACAACCATTTTGATTTTAACTTCATCCCATAGCATTCTTTCTTTGTCAATGAAATTGGCAACTTTAACATTATCTGAAAACTCCAATGGAAGCCGACCAGCCTTCTGCAACTCACCATTTGTCCATTTGTCCTGAAAAAAATCCACTTTGAGCCCATTTCCAATACGCCAACGACACCCCTTTTTAAGCAAATCTCTGGCTTTCATAATACTTTTCCAAGTGTGTGATGAATTCGGTTGCAGTTTACAGCTCCAGAAGTTATCATTTTTAAAGTATCCCTTCTTTAGAACCTGAAAACATAATGATTCCTGATTAGTAGCCAATCTCCAGGACTGCTTCGCCAAGAGTGCAATGTTAAAGTTTTTAAAATCCCTGAACCCCATTCCTCCTCCTGCTTTAGCCTTGCACATATTGGTCCAAGAGATCCAACTTATCTTCCTTTTACCATCCTTCTCACTCCACTAAAATTTACTGACTATTGCATTTAGTTCTTCACATAGTCTCTTAGGGAGAACAACAAACTCATGGCATAATTCAGTATTGCTTGTGTCATAGCTTTAATGAGTACCTCCTTCCCACCTAACTTAAACCTTCTGGTGGTCACTTCAGTGTTATGATGGAGCAAGGAACCGTCACATCCTTGCTTGAAGAAAATGGTACAGTTAAGGGAGTCAAATACCGCAGGAAGACTGGAGATGAAGTAATGGCTTACGCCCCTCTCACAATTGTATGCGATGGCTGCTTTTCAAATTTGCGTCGCTCTCTGTGCACACCCAAGGTGAACTTTCTTGATGATATTCCTCAACTTAAATTGATTCTATATTTGGATGAAGCGATGTTAGCTTTAACTGATCAAAATAACAAAGCAGAAAAATATTAAAAAAAAAACTAAGGAAGAAAGAACACCGGATGAGAACTGGTGCATTTCTTTCGACCTGATTCCATGTGCTACTTATTTATAGTGTTCTTCCTCATTTCCTTTTCCAGGTTGATGTCCCATCTTGTTTTGTTGGTTTGGTGTTGGAGACTAGTCAGTTACCATATCTGAACCACGGGCATGTTGTGTTAGCTGATCCCTCACCCATATTGTTTTATCCCATCAGTAGCACAGAAGTTCGCTGTTTAGTTGATGTCCCTGGGCAAAAACTACCTTCCATAGCTAATGGTGAAATGGCCAGGTATCTGAAGACTGTGGTTGCTCCTCAGGTACTAGTACTATAATGCCATACCCCTAAATGCATGTTTCTTAAACTTTATACACATTTTACCATGATCTAGACTTGCTTTTGGACAGAATAACAGGACTTAATAATCTTGTCCCACCTTTTTCAGATCCCATCAGAGCTGCACAATGCATTTATATCAGCCATTGATAGAGGAAGCATACGAACAATGCCAAATAAGAGTATGCCGGCTTCTCCTTTTCCCACTCCAGGGGCCCTGCTCATGGGGGATGCATTCAATATGCGTCATCCCTTGACTGGTGGTGGTATGACCGTGGCATTGTCTGACATTGTTGTCTTGCGCAATCTCTTAAAGCCATTGCGTGATCTAAATAATGCATCATCACTATGCGAATACCTGGAGTCGTTTTATACCCTGCGCAAGGTATGTGCGATGCATGCACTCATACGTGAATTTTTTTGTGTTTATATTGAATTCCACTTGGATCAAGACTGTCATTTCATTTCAACTTGGTGGAGCTTATGATATCTATAGAAGCTAGGCCAATCGGGGCCTTTTACAAAGATAGCAATCAGCAAATGTCCATTTAATTAAGAACTTGATGACTTTTGCTTGTTCCTATTTAGTGTAAGAGTACCATAGTCCGTGACAAATTTGCCGTGCTATACTTTTGCAGCTCTCCCTGTTTCTCTATTTGTGTATTCTGGTGATGCTTATTTGAATATTGGTTCACTAACCCACAATTTTCAACAATTTGTGGCATGCTGGCATGGTTCCATTGGCAGCCAGTTGCATCTACAATCAATACTTTAGCAGATGCTTTGTATAAGGTTTTCTGCGCCTCTCCTGATCAAGCAATGAAAGAGATGCGCCAAGCCTGCTTTGATTACTTGAGCCTCGGCGGTGTTTTCTCATCTGGTCCAGTTGCCCTGCTCTCGGGCCTAAACCCGCGTCCTCTGAGCCTGGTTGGCCATTTCTTTGCGGTGGCTGCTTATGGTACTGGCCGTCTGCTGTTAAAATATCCATTTCCCAAGAGCTTGTGGATCGGAGCAAGACTACTTTTGGTGAGGCAGGCTTTGTGTCAAACGTCTCTGGCTGTCTGTCTATTTGATCTCTATCCTTCCCCTAATGACCTCTTCCTTATACTCTATGGATGTCTCTGTTGCAGGGTGCATCGAGTATAATCTTCCCAATTATAAAAGCAGAAGGTGTAAGGCAGATGTTTTTCCCCGCAACTGTTCCTGCATATCACAGAGCCCTCCTCCCACCCGGTGAAGATCAAGAACACCTTAGCTTGTATCCATAACTATTTCCTTCTAGAATTTGTTGTGAACTTCCATTTAAGTATGTAACATCTACGATATGCCGGTTTTTTGCATTTTAAACTCTCTAACTTTGATTATTTGCATTTTAAACTTGGAACTTTGGCAGTTTGCATTCTAAACTCTGAAAACATTGACTGCTTTGCATTTTAAACCCTAAGCGATAATGCCATTAAAACACGGCCACTCGCATGCTCATTTTATTAAAATGACGCATATAACCTCTGTATGAGCAGCATATTGCTAAGGGATGAGAATGAGATGCGACCCCGGCGTGAGGCCAGAGGGTAGTACCATGAGGCCAACTAAGCTCGAGACCCTTATCATGGATTGGCGGGGGCATCCTCCAAGGCGCCATCTGTGAGGCCATCCTCTATACCATGATCGCTGCTTGGGATTGCGTGCTTACTACGATCGGGAGAAAGAACATTGGGCTGTTGATTGTCAACGGTTTCGACTAGACCCATTGCACCCTTCGGATCCCCCTTCATCTTCTCGACTTATTTAAACTCCCTTTCGTCTTCCTCCCATGCTCTAACATCTCTTCTCATTCTCTCTTTCCCTCTCTCATTTACCTTTGTTCTCTATCTCTATAACAATGGCCAACCTCCACACTAATGTTCTTGAAAACATAGTAGTGGGGACGGTGAACCCCATGCATCCGAACCTCTCTTCTCGTTCTCCCTCTCCCTCTCCCTCTCCCATTTACCTTTCTTCTCCATTTTTATAACAATGGGTAGCCTCCACATTAATGTTCTTGAAAACACAGCAGTGGGGACGGTGAACCCCATGGATCCTGAAGAATTCAGAAAGCAGGGGCACATGGTAATCGACTTCCTAGCAGACTACTATTGTGACATTGAGAAATATCCAGTGCAGAGCCAATCAAGATATTCCAAATGTATATGAAATTCTTCCAAATTATAAAGGATGGCCTACATAAGAAATCCAAAGGCCATATAAGAACATCTACTTGGAAAAAAAAGAGTAGAGTTTTTCTGTAAATGTCTGTGCAAAGGCCTAAATCACAGAAGTTTTACAGAATAATGGCAACATGGGGGTATGAAACAGAATGTTCAATGATTGAAAATGAAAAACCCACAAATTTAGATACAAGAACCATATAAATATTAGAACCCTGAAAGCTTGTCTTAATTAAAGAAGAATTTTTTGTTGAAAATGAGAACAAAAAGCATTTGGTTCCAACCCCCAACGAAAGGTCATCCGCAGCAGGGAATGTAGTTTGGATAACTAATGAATTTAGACAAAAACAACAAAAATCAAAACCTACAAATTTGTGGAAAATAGAAGCTAGCGAGTGAAGAAATATTATCAAGTAGCAGAGGAACGGAAAGAGCCAGTAATGGATAAAACAGAGATACTGCATATGGCTCGATGCCAAGCTTGCTCTGTAAAGATTACCATTCGTGGAGTCCAGCGCCAGAAGCTCTCTAGCTGGTGAGACCTCCATTGCATATGGCTACATGTCAAGCTTGCTCCTGTTGAAAACTGTTTCGACAGTGTATCCGCTCTCAAACTTGAGCACCGGGCGGATGGAAATAGCTACCAAATGTATCAAACACTTCTTAGCAGTCATGGTACAGTGCCAAATGCAGACTCGTTCAGCTTTAACACACGTAAGTGGTTCTTCACCACCTTGAACTGTTGTTGCATGTGAGTGAAAGAGCCGAGCGCGCTAGTTAAGGCACGCTCGACCAACCTATTAGGTGGGTTCCTCCCACATGAAGTCAAAGTGGGGGACCCACCCATTTTGGCTTATACGGAATTTCCTCACCTGCTCATTTGTCTCATTCAATTGCTTTCGGCGCGGGAGAAGAAAAGGCTGAGAGAGAGAGATAATGCGTATCTCTCTTCTCTTCTTTCGGCAGCGTCTCCTCTCGGCAGCGACGTTCATTCGTCAGAGAGAGAGTTTTTCTCTCCGTTTTCGATTTTCAGAGAAGCAGCGGCAGCAGTAGCTCCGACGCACGGAGGAGGATTTTATCCTCATATGCTCAAGGCTTCTACGGCAGTTATCTCTTCCGGCCATTAAGAGAGAAAATTCTGCCGTCATCTCAGATTTGGTGAGATCTACCCTTGATTAATTTCTGTATTGAAATCCATCCTTATTGTGATGATGAAATCCTCTAGTTTTGACTAGAGAAGACATTGCGTTGTAATCCCATTATTCTATAGTGGAAGATTTACCTGGACTGGGTCCCGTGGTTTTTCCCCTTTGGTAAAGAGGGGTTTTCACGTAAAAATTGTGGTGTGTTTTTCCCGTGGTTTGATTGCTTATTATTTGCAATATTTATTGTCTGTGATTAATCATTCCTATTTAATCTACACAAGAAGGGGATAGGCTAAAATCCCAACAAGTGGTATCAGAGCAAGGTTTTCGTAATCTTGTGCCTTGTGTTAAACAATGGAGGTTAATACAAGTAGAATGATTAATTTGAATGGTTCAAATTATCATGTGTGGAAGGGAAAAATGGAAGACCTGCTATATGTCAAAGATTTTTATTTGCCCGTGTTTGCGGAACAAAAACCCGTAGAAAAAACTGATGCTGAATGGACTTTACTTCATCGTCAAGTATGTGGGTATATCAGGCAGTGGGTGGATGATAATGTTTTAAACCATGTCAGTGAAGAAACAAATGCGCGTTCTTTATGGGACAGGCTTGAACAGCTGTATGCTCGAAAAACCGGGAACAACAAGTTGTTTCTAATAAAGAAGTTGATGGGCTTGAAATACAGGGATGGAACTCCTTTATCAGATCACTTGAATGCTTACCAGGGAATTCTTAATCAGTTGGCCGGGATGAATATCAAGTTTGAAGATGAGGTGCAGGGGTTATGGCTTCTAGGCACATTGCCGGACTCGTGGGAGACGTTTAGAATGTCGGTATCTAACTCAGCTCCAAATGGTGTAATCACTATGGATTTGGCTAAGAGTAGTGTTTTAAATGAAGAGATGAGAAGAAAGTCACAGGGTCCGTCACAGTCAGATGTCTTAGTCATGGAAAAGAGGGGGAGGAGCAAGAGTAAAGGTCCGAAGAACAGAGACAGAAGCAAAAGCAAGTCAAACAGGTTTGCCAATGTTGAGTGTTATCACTGTGGTAAAAAGGGGCATATAAAGAAGTATTGTCGACAACTCAAAAGAGACTACAAAAATGAAAAAGGGATAGAAAAAGAAACTGATGATAGTAATGATGTTGATAGAGTTTCTGCCGTCACAGATGACTTCCTTATTGTGTATGATGATGATGTTGTCAACCTTGCATTTCATGAGACTAGTTGGGTGATTGACAGTGGTGCCTCCGTTCATGCTACATCGCTACGAGACTTCTTTACATCTTATACATCTGGAGACTTTGGGGATGTTAAGATGGGTAACAATGGTGTAGCTAAAGCTGTCGGCATGGGAGATGTGTGCTTGGAAACCAACAATGGTACGATGTTGCTTTTGAAAAATGTTAAACATATCCCTGATATTCGCTTGAATTTGATTTCAGCAAGTAAGCTTGATGATGAGGGGTTTTGTAACACCTTCAGTAATGGTCAATGGAAGCTTACTAAAGGTTCTATGGTTATGGCTAGAGGCAAGAAGTGCTCCTCATTGTACTTCATGCAGGCAAAGATTTCTGATTGTATTATCAATACAATGGAGAATGAAAGTACAACAGAGCTATGGCATAGAAGACTAGGTCACATGAGTGAGAAGGGTTTGATGGTTTTGGCTAAGAAGAATCTTCTTTCTGGATTGAAGAATTCAACACTAAAGAAATGTGTTCATTGCTTGGCAGGGAAGCAAAACAGAGTTGCCTTTAAAACATCCCCTCCTTCAAGGAAGCCAGAAATACTTGACTTAGTATATTCTGATGTTTGTGGTCCCATGAAAGTAAAAACACTTGGTGGTGCTCTCTATTTTGTGACTTTTATAGATGATCATTCAAGGAAGTTGTGGGTCTATACCTTGAAGACAAAAGACCAAGTGTTAGATGTTTTTAAACAGTTTCAGACTTTAGTTGAAAGACAGGCTGGGAAGAAACTAAAGTGTATCAGAACTGATAATGGAGGTGAATATTGTGGTCCTTTTGATGAATATTGTAAACAAATGGGCATTAGGCATCAAAGGACACCTCCGAAGACTCCTCAGTTAAATGGGCTAGCTGAGAGAATGAACAGGACACTAGTTGAAAGGGTGAGATGTTTGCTTTCACATGCACAGTTGCCAGGATCCTTTTGGGGTGAGGCTTTGAGTACCGTTGTACATGTGTTAAATCTCACGCCTTGTGTTCCTTTAAATTTTGATGTTCCAGACAGAGTTTGGTTGGGAAAAGATGTATCCTATAGTCACTTACGTGTCTTTGGATGTAAGGCCTTTGTGCATATTCCCAAAGATGAGAGGTCTAAGCTTGATGTCAAGACAAGACAGTGTGTATTCATTGGCTATGGCCAAGATGATTTTGGCTACAGGTTTTATGATCCAGTGCAGAAAAAGCTTGTAAGAAGCCGAGATGTTGTCTTTATGGAAGACCAAACCATACAAGATATTGAGAAAACAGTTAAAACAGTTTCTCAATATTATGATAATTTAACAGACTTAGATCCAGTTCCTCTGACACATGTGCCAGTACAGGTTAGAGATGAAGTTCAAGATGACCAGGATGGTACAGTTGATGTTGATACTCATACACAGGTTGAGATTAATGATGACATTGTTGAGCAGTCACCAGTACCAGAAGTTCCACCAGATGTTCCACTCAGGAGGTCTACTAGAGATCGCCATCCTTCTACACGATATTCTGTTGATGAATATATGTTACTGACTGACGGGGGAGAGCCCGAATGTTATGCAGAAGTCATGGAAGATGAACACAAGAAGGAGTGGGTTGAAGCCATGCAAGATGAGATGAAGTCACTGCATGAAAATCATACATTTGAGTTGGTAAAGTTGCCTATGGGCAAAAGAGCTTTGAAGAACAAGTGGGTATACAGAGTGAAGCAAGAACAAGATACTACACAACCTCGATACAAAGCTAGATTGGTCGTCAAGGGATTCAATCAAAAGAAAGGTATTGATTTTGATGAGATTTTTTCTCCAGTTGTTAAAATGTCATCTATTCGTGTGGTTTTGGGTCTAGCAGCTAGTCTTGATTTGGAGATTGAACAAATGGATGTAAAGACTGCTTTTCTTCATGGTGAACTAGACAAGGAAATTTATATGGAGCAGCCAGAGGGTTTCGTGGAAAAAGGAAAAGAGGATTATGTGTGCAAGCTGAGGAAAAACCTTTATGGTTTGAAGCAAGCACCAAGACAATGGTATAAGAAGTTTGAGTCAGTTATGGGGAAATATGGCTACCGAAAAACAACTTCTGATCATTGTGTCTTTGTGCAGAAATTCTCTGATGATGATTTTATTATACTATTGCTTTATGTCGATGATATGTTGATTATTGGCAGAAATTCTTTAAGGATTGACAGGTTGAAGATGCAGCTAAGTAAAGTTTTTGCTATGAAGGATTTAGGGCCGGCAAAGCAAATTCTTGGCATAAGCATTCGTCGTGAGAGGAATGCCAAGAAGTTATATCTGTCACAGGAGAACTACATTGAGAAGGTACTTCAGAGGTTCAACATGGACAGAGCTAAAGTGGTTAACTCTCCTCTTGCCACTCACTTTAAGCTAAACATCGAGCAGTGTCCCTCTACAGACATAGAGAAGAAGGACATGAAAAGGGTTCCATATGCTTCAGCTGTGGGAAGTTTGATGTATGCAATGGTATGTACAAGGCCAGACATAGCTTATGCAGTTGGTATTGTTAGCCAGTTTTTGTCCAATCCTGGGAGAGAGCATTGGAATGCAGTTAAGTGGATTATGAGATATCTACGAGGTACTTCCAGTTTGAGACTTTGCTTTGGCAATGAGAAACCATTACTAATTGGCTACACGGATGCAGATATGGCAGGAGATGTGGACACTCGTAAGTCTACCTCTGGTTCCTTGATTACTTTTGCAGGGGGAGCTGTAGCTTGGCAATCAAGGCTACAGAAATGCGTTGCACTTTCTACAACCGAAGCGGAATTCATTGCAGCAACTGAAGCATGTAAAGAGTTGTTGTAGATGAAGAAGTTTCTACATGAGCTCGGTTTCAAGCAACAAAGATATATCGTATTTTGCGATAGTCAAAGCGCAATTCACCTTGGTAAGAATTCTTCTTTTCATGCAAGATCAAAGCATATTGATGTGAGGTATCATTGGATAAGAGAAGCTATTAATGATAAGTTGTTTGAACTTGAGAAAATCCATACCGATTATAATGGCTCTGATATGTTGACGAAGGCTGTACCAAGGGAGAAGCTTGAAGTTTGTCGTTCAATCGTTGGGATAACGAATCCCTTCATGTAGTCGGAAGGGGGAGATTTATTAGGTGGGTTCCTCCCACATGAAGTCAAAGTGGGGGACCCACCCATTTTGGCTTATACGGAATTTCCTCACCTGCTCATTTGTCTCATTCAATTGCTTTCGGCGCGGGAGAAGAAAAGGCTGAGAGAGAGAGATAATGCGTATCTCTCTTCTCTTCTTTCGGCAGCGTCTCCTCTCGGCAGCGACGTTCATTCGTCAGAGAGAGAGTTTTTCTCTCCGTTTTCGATTTTCAGAGAAGCAGCGGCAGCAGTAGCTCCGACGCACGGAGGAGGATTTTATCCTCATATGCTCAAGGCTTCTACGGCAGTTATCTCTTCCGGCCATTAAGAGAGAAAATTCTGCCGTCATCTCAGATTTGGTGAGATCTACCCTTGATTAATTTATGTATTGAAATCCATCCTTATTGTGATGATGAAATCCTCTAGTTTTGACTAGAGAAGACATTGCGTTGTAATCCCATTATTCTATAGTGGAAGATTTACCTGGACTGGGTCCCGTGGTTTTTCCCCTTTGGTAAAGAGGGGTTTTCACGTAAAAATTGTGGTGTGTTTTTCCCGTGGTTTGATTGCTTATTATTTGCAATATTTATTGTCTGTGATTAATCATTCCTATTTAATCTACACAAGAAGGGGATAGGCTAAAATCCCAACACAACCCAGATTATTTGACGAACAAGGGGACAGAGTTTAAGCAGGTGATGGACTACAAGGACAGGTAGATCGCTCTAAGTCGTTACTTTCGGTCCTTGAAGCCCTGGCTGGTGCTGCGCGCAAATGGCGTCGCCGACCTGCGTAATTTCCTGAGAAGTCACGTCAAGATCAAGAAGCCGTTCAAGGAGCTGGTGAGCACGGACAAGCGGTTCGAGAAAGCGGTCCTCAAGACGTTCACCATGGTCTGCTTCCACCTCTTGTCGCCCAAGGTGTCACTTACATCAGTAGCAGCTATTGCATTTCGTATCTTATTACGTTTTTTACAAAGGTATTTATGACATTTCACGTAAGTTAACAACATTACTGGTCAGGGTATAAAATATAAAGAAACAAAAACTTCAAAATTTAAAATGCAAACGGCCAAAGTTTAAGTTTAAAATGCAAATAAGTAAAGTTGAAGGATTTAAATGCAAAAAAACCCAGGATATGCCATGTACAATTTTATGAGAAGACTCCGATAAAGAACATTTTGTTGGAATCATTCCGGACGTTTTCTCTTTGGATCGCCAAGAGAAGTCTACAAATGCCTCTGGACAGTGCTCTAAAACTAAGATTCGTTCTAAGACCACCCTAGGAATGTCATCGATGAAAATAAAAATCCAAAAAATTTCCCCTTCATGGATAGTGCTTAATGCAAGTGGGTTCTTGGATAGTCGAGTCTCCATGGAGCTGAGTGGGACAGTTGGCTTTCCTCCCCTAGAATTTTTTAAATTACTATAAACTTTCTGAGATTTTGAAAAATATTTTAAAATTGCGGTTCACCTTACCATGATTGCCCCCTTTGATTAGTCGCCTGCACTGGCTCGGGCGCAGGAAGCATTTATAAAAGCTTATGAGGTCTCCAGAATTTTCAGACCCATTTACCTGTTCAATAATATTTGTATTTGCAGTAAATTAATCGAATCCAAGACTGATTTAGCCACCATATAAAATTGCGAATCTGGAATTCTTTTCGCTTAAATAATTTTAGGATTTACGAAAAAAATGAGTTCCAATGGTTATATAGATAGTTATGATTCAAATATGGTTGAGCATAATAAACTCTTAATTGAGCTTTTTTTTAAAAAAAATTTACGATGCTGCGATAATTATTTTAGAAAATCCATGCAATAATCATCCTTAATATTTTCTGGAACTGGAAGGCTGAAAATTTAAATAATTTCGAGGTAAATAAATTTATATTTTAGATGAAAAGTGTACTGGGGAAGTGATAAAAATTTAGATGAAAAGTTTTTTATAAAAGTTTTTGAAATATTAGAAAATGATATAATAGGGGTAAGAATGGGAATTAAAAAGAATAAAGTTAAAATAAATAAGTTAGATGTATAGGTAGTTATGTAAAAATGATTGAAAATAGGATAATTGTGCAGGAAAAAGTGAAAAATAAAGTAATTATGAAGACTGAAAAGTTTTAGATTCGGGGTGTTTGGTAATAAGTAAAACTTTTTAACAAAAACTTTATAATATAAAACTTTTTATTCTCTATAACTACTCTATTTTTTAATTATTTCTTCACATCTTCCTATATAAGCTACCTCACTTTTCAATCATTTTTAAACAATTATGTATACCGGAAATACTTCTATGAAATAGAAGTGATTTTGTGAAACCCTTTTTATTTTTGAAATGTTGATCTTTGAAGAAAAATTTAATCTATTCATTATATTTTACACTATTTGTTTAGTTAGGAGATCAAGTTTCATGTCAATCCAATATGTGGATAGGCTACATTTGCTTGAAAATATGTACATTCATGTATAAATTATGAAAATGCTTAGATCCATTCACACATGTATTAGAATATAACAATACTTCGTAACATCATTTATCTACATATTATTGATATTTTAAATGGTTTAAATGTTGAAAAAATTATTTTAAAGTTGATATTTTAATATTGAATCATTTTATTATGTTGATTTTATACATTTATAGATGTGACCCATATACATTGAAATTAAAAAAATAAAAGGATTTTCATAATACTATAAATGATGCTAAATACAATGGATATAATGAATTTTCTATCAACTACCAAGATTTTAAAAATAGAAGGAGTTTTATAGAAAAAAGGTTTCCTAGAAGCGTTCTCATGTATAACTAACATATCTATTTTAACTTTATTCTTTTTAGTCTTCATCGTTACCTTTATTATGTAACATCATTTTCTATTAATTTAATAACTTTTACTCAAAAAGTTTTTCATCCAAAAATTTTATTACTTCCCAACCACAAAAGTTTTAATTTTAACAAACACCCCCTAAGTGTTCTACCCCAAATTTAAATAAATTTATTAGGTATTTTAATTAATTAATTGATTAATTTAAAGTCAAAGCGAGTTCATTTTTATTCATTCGCGCTAGTTGCGGCGGCAGCGACATGGATCTTAGGTGCTCTGAAGTGGGGGAATGGAGGGAAGCCCTGGCTTCGTACAAAAGCCGCGTCAAATTTCTGGGGAAGCCAGATCTGCCGGAGCTCGACGATTTTTACAGCGATCAACTACCCCTTCTCCTCCACCAGCGCCGCTCAACTCCCTTCATCACCCAGCCCGAGCTCCAGAAACTAATGCAGTGGAAGCTCGCCCGAGGAAAATGGCGGTACTTTCTCTTCTATTTCTGAGTATCATTTTGCATCGTTTTGCTGGCTATGTTTGTGATGGTGCGATTTTTATAACGATTCAGACCTCGGCTTTTGGATTTCATATCATCCCTGGATGACAACCAAGTGAAGTCCACCTCCAAAAGAGCTTTTCAATCTCTACCTGACCTTGGAAAAGCCGTGACTGAGCTGTCCACGCTGAAGGGAGTGGGCCCTGCAACAGCTTCTGCCGTTCTTGCCGCTTATGCGCCGGACGTTGCTCCATTCATGTCTGATGAGGTACGAACTGGCCGGGGAATTGGGAATATTTCTCGAATCGATGCTGTGTTTTGGGCTGGGTTGTTGAAAATTTTCTCGTTTGGTGTGTTTGCAAGGCAATGGTTGCAGCAATTGGCAATTCAAAGGATTACTCGTTGAAACAGTATCTGTTCTTTGCCGAGAAGCTGCAAAACAAAGCAAAGGTTGGATTTTGTTTGATCCTGTCATATTTATGTTTCCTGATGTCCAATGTGTTGCTAATAGCAGAAGAATGTGGAGGATTTGAATTAAAAGAACAAATAATAATGAAAAAAATTAGGATTGTTAGAGATCTGATAGATGTTACTATGCCGGTATGCCCCCACTGTATTCCGTAACTGAGCCAAATTAAATCTTGATCAGGAGTAAATTTCTATTTATATATCATGCAATCTTAATAATTGGTATTCCAAGCAATTAAGTGGTTCAGTGATGTTGCCAGAAAACTCGAAATATGTAACAATTCATGCGTGTGAGATAGATGCCACAAGTATCACTTCCAAATGCGAGGTTAAGCATGTGAAAAGTTTTTACTTGACAACTTTTTATTGTTACCAAACACACCCTTAAAGTAAATAAAACTAGTCTGACAAATTTGTGAGTAGGATCCATGAACCTGAAACGACACAGTAAGTCATAATTTTGAGGAGCAGGGGAGCTAGCTCTCTTAGGGTTGGCTAGTTTTAAGAGTAGTAAGCAGGAATTTTGCTGAATGAATCTCGAATTGCCTGTATGGGAACTGTAGATTGAATTTCTCTGTCCCAGAAACTTCAAATTCCTCAGGAAAAATTAAGGATACCCATTTTCTAGGGAACAATAACCAGCCAGATTTCACCAGATTGTGTAACAGTTTCAGCTTTCAATCACCAAGGAAAATGCTTCGTCAATAAATGGCTTGCTGCTCGGAACTCTCTTTTGAACTGAAATCGTCCTGTAGGAAGATGATCATCCATCTATAGGTTCATTGCACATTCTTTGGCAAATGGAAACTTGGTTTCAGATTGGCGTCCATCCCTCCAGTGAGGGCAAAAGAAATAATGTTGTGATGCTTGGGCATCATGAATTCAGTGAACTTGTTCGGTATTTCTTGTTCCCATAGATTTTTTTTTGAGTGGTTAATCATTGTTGTTTTGTTGAATCTGTTTCATGTTTATGGAAAATGGGCATAAAATCAATAGAGGAAATGGCAAATGCGCCTTCCTTTGTGTAAGACTCTTGAGTCGGGCTTAATATTCTTGTGGAAATGGGAAAAGCCAGTTGTTCTGAGTCACTAGCTCTGTTGGGGGCTTATTGATATCAAGCGAGATGTTCCATAACAAAGACATTCCAATTGGTTGTTTAATATATTTTCTTTTCTAAACAGGAGCTAAGTGCAAATGGGGATTTATTTACTCCCTCGGATGTTGAAAGAGCCTTGTGGAGCTCCGCTATAGCTGTCAAGTTGGCTTCATCGTCGGATGAGAAACCCAAGGCTGAAAAGACAAACGCAAAGAGGAAGAGGAAATCATGAAGCGAGAATGTCCTCAAAACAATTATTATCGCCGCCGCGAAGACCACCACTAACTTTACTGTAATTTCACTGTTTTCTAGCTTCCGATTTTCCGTTTAAAAAAAAAAAAAAACTAAGTAACAGTAACACTTCGGTTCAAACTTTCACTTGGAACAGCTCAGCCGCTCATGCATTCATTCGCTGACCGCTCGTCCGTAGGTTGTACGTAGGGGTGCAACTCGGGTCGGGTTATATCGGGTTGGAGTGAACCCAAACTTTAAGCCAACCGGGTTTGAGTAAATCCAAACCCTAACCCTAAGAATTTAATCCGGGTTCGGACCGGGTTCGCATTGGTTTTGGTTTGGTTTCGGGTTAGAATTCGGGTTACCAAAAAATTATTTTTTTCCAAATTTAATTGTAATCTAAAAGAAAATTATTGGAATATATATACTTGTGTTTATGAAGTCAAGCCTCACGCTAAATTCTACAACATCCTTTCAAAGAATTCTGCAACATAATGCTGAATTCTGCAATATTTTTTGAATGAACTCTGCAAGCAATTTTTCAACACTCTATAGACACAAATAAATTGCAAACTAGTTAGTTTTATGACTAGTTGGTCATTTTTATTTAATAGCTAATGGAAATGACTCAAGTTTAGCAAATAGAAAATGAACATATCATACAAACTATTGTAGTTAAAACTAAACATTATCATACAAATTGCTAAAATAGAAATTGACCACTTGTCATACCAATAAACTTAAAATATGAATCAAATTTATACTACAATCTGAAATTCAAACTAATAGATTTCTCATACTAACAGAAAGTATGATATAAAATAGATTTATCATGTCAACTTAAATTCAAACATAATTCACATAACGGTTATTCAAAGCAATTAAATCTAAATACACTAAGTATAATGGTTCAACATTCCAATCTATTGATACACTGATCACCTATATATTAATATTACAAAAAAAACATGTATAATTTATGAAAAAATTATATAAATTACACCGGGGTTCGGACCGGGTCGGGTTTTGGTACCGGGTTGGTGCGAACCCAGGTTTGGGTTTCTACGGGTCGGGTTGAAACCGGGTTTATTTTGGAAAAAATCTAAAAAATAAAGCTCATTTTTTGTTTTGGTACCGGGTCGGGTCGGGCGGGTTCGGACCGACCCGGTACCAAGTTGCACCCCTAGTTGTACGTGTGCCAGGCTGCGGGGTACATGAAGAGAGACCCATTAAGAAATTTGGGCTTTGGCCTTGTCTGGACGTTCTTCTGCGTTAGCGAAGTTGATTAACCAACTGGGGCATTGGTCATGGCCTTAAGTCTTGGGGGTGGGTGGGTCTAGACACGTCTTCACCTACAAACTACACCGGGTCTTTGTCGCCGGTTGTAGCGCTTTCCTATCCCCACCGACATGGATTTGGACTTTCTGGGGGAAAGCTTGTGTTTTCTTGCATAATAGACCATGAATAAACTCTGTGATTTGGAAGATTGCACAATGGACCTAAATTTCTAAATGCGGTGAAATAAAACGTAACTTGCACAGTTTATTTTGCGAAATAAATGCTAGCATTGGCTTTCATTTTGTAATATTTTGAGAATATCAAGGATTAATTTTCAAATATCTATGAAGTTTAATTTGAACTAAGAAAAGTTATATGGTCTATTTTGCAACAACCTAGCTAAATGTGGAAGCTGATGCTGGAAGCATGAAAATTCCAAAATGCAAGACAGACCTTGACCTTGACCGTGATGCCCACTCCCATACAGACTTGCAGGGGAAGTATACTCCTGGACGAGATTGAAAGCTGGATCTTGAGCAAAAACGTGTGATGAGGATATGCTGCCGCTTGGGAACTCAGAACTCGTTAATTAATGGCCGGAAAAAAGGGCTTTGCTTCTCCGGTTATCAATTTTTTAGATGTTAATGATTGATCAATCCATTCATTATATTTTACATTTTTTGTTTAGCTAAAAGACTAAGATGCATCCAAATCAAGTATGTACATGGCCCCATTTGCTTAAAAATTATATATTTGTGTGCAAATTGGGCAATGATTAGATTTATTCACAATGTGACAATACTTTATAACATCACTTATTCAAATAGTAATGGTACTTTAGATGGTTTAGATCTTAAAAAATATTACTTAAAATTTGATATTTAGTATTAAATTATTTTATTGCATCGATTTTGTACGTTTGTAGATAGGAGTAATACCAAATAAATGAAGATATTTTCATAATAAAATAAATAATGCTAAATGCAAAAGACATGAATATATTTTTCGCCAGTCATTAAGATATTAAAAATAAAAAACGTACATATAAGTGTACCCCCACGAAAAAGAACACACGCGCGCACACACAAAACTACTATTTCTCGGCCAATCATCATGAGATGCGGGACGGTTCAGGTTGCTGCTGGCTTGCCGCCTGCATGATCCACTTTTCTATGTCCGCCTTCCACGGGTAACGGAAGTACAACATCCTTTAGAGAGAGATGGCCCTTGAGATCGCGGTCCAGATGGGTGAAACAGCACGAAAGGACGGTTCTATCAACACCATCTTCTCCAGTTTAAATTTTAATTTATCAATAAAAAACTTAAAGCATACATCTCAGTGTCAATACTCAGTACATTACTTAATTTCAAATTCAAAAAAGCTAAACATGAAATCTGAAATATAAATATTTATCGACAGAACGGAAAAATATTTTATTTTTATTAGAATAAAAATCGATTGTTCTAAAATTTAGAGTTGTGAGTTTTTCATGGTATTTTTTAAAATTGATTGTTCTAAAATTTAGAGTTATGAGCTTTTCATGGCTTTTTTTTTTTTTTTTTTACTGTATATGGATTTTAGTGCCGTTTACTAGCTTAATAATCAATTCTTGGCCGACTTGTAAAAGTAGCCTGTATTGGGGCAGAACTCGAGGCTCCTATGCAAGTGACCCTTCAACACCTCTGTTTATAGTAAAAACGAATAGATTTTATAATACATAAAGGGAATGGAAGCAAAAGCAGCCCATGTGATGATCTTGAACTAATTAATTAATGTCCCCAATTTTCAACTTTTGTGAATGGTTCTGATATTTCTAATTTTTTAATAAAAAATAAGAAATGATATTTGAAACATTTTTTGCGATAGTATAAAGTCAAATTTGCAGTATGACCACAATTTGACCGGATATTACAAAATCATTCCCTAACCGAGACGATCCGCGTCCGTCATTTGGCTCCGTGACTCCATAAGAAAACATGACGTGCTTTTCCGCGTACGCTGTCCGAAACTTTCAAGCACACAATTCCACCGGTTCTTGATCCGGTCAAAACGATTTCTGTTGATTGTGCATTTATGCTATCTATTCTAATATAACTATAATTTTAACGGTTGCTTTGCTCACGTGTATGGTCAGCACCTCCTCCAGAGTATTAGATGTTATTTTCCGCCCATATAACTGTGGTGTTTCTGGCATAATATATCCCCTCTTGCTCCGCGAGAGGCTCGGAGGGAGGAGAGCAGCGAAGCAATTTCTTCGCAAATGACGATATCGCCCTCCTCCCGAGAAAAGAAAAGCCGCCGCCCCCTGCGGGCTCCGCTCCTCCCCCAGAAGCACTGGGTCGACGACGGAGGCGCCATCGATCATGGTTTCTGCGGGGCGTCCTTCTCCGGCGCTGTCTTCAATCTCTCCACGACCATCGTCGGCGCTGGGATCATGGCGCTGCCGGCGACGATGCGGGTTCTGGGCCTCATCCCCGGGCTGGCGATGATCGTCGTGGCTGGAATCTTGACGGAGCTGTCGATCGACATGATCCTGCGGTTCGGGCGGTCGTCCAAGCCGACGTCGGCGTCGTATTCCGGCGTCGTCGGGGACGCGTTTGGAGGGGCTGGCCGCGCCCTCTCGCAAGCATGCATCGTCGTCAACAATCTCGGGATGCTTGTCGTCTACATGATCATCATTGGTAAGCGAAAGAATTCTTCTTTCATGCGTTTTATTATATTTTAGGAAATTTCTAGCGAAATCGGAGGATGATCTATGCTTCTTTTTCCCTTTTCCTGGTACTGAATTTTTGCCAATAATAGTTAATGTATATTGTCTGAGAATTTAAAATTTTAAGCATATGCATCGAACGAATCTGTGGAAATCAATCATCGTAACCGAAGTTTATGTTGTTGGTTGGTAAACGTTACGTGATTAAGGACTAAGGAGTATTGTTATTAAAGAAAACTCTACTTCACTTTTTTTTATTATTATACATTTAACTCGTTTTTGATCGATATCATTTCCGAGTTAGTTCCTTAATAACCTTTGTAATTTACTCCTGATTAATCAATTGAAGATGGGTAAAATGAAATGATCCAGTAGTAAAAAATGATTAAGTAAATAGAAATAAAAAATGATTAAGCATAAATAGTTGGTGCTTGATTTCAAAACAATAACAGTTTTAAATTTACTACTTGACCTTTAAGGAAGTCTTCCCACGGTTGACAGGATGATAATATTGAGATGCTGGTATCCCTACTTGTCAATCGTGCGTTAATGATCTTTTTAAAATTAATTAGTATTCCCTTTGAAAAGAGGTAAAAAAAAATTGAGATAGAAATGATAATTTTTTTAAAAAAATGTTAGAGTGAGGATAAGGATAATGATTGGAAGTAAAGATAAAATAAATAGGATAGTATGAAAAGATGATAATTTGAAACATAGAAATTATGATAAAAAAAAAAATGTTTGCAGAAAAGAGTGAGAATTTTTTTTTTTTAATCTTTTTTACATCTAACGAACGGGCCCTTAATTTATACCATTTATAATAGTTTTTTTTGGATGTGTTTATAGTAGATTCTTAGGAAAGTTGGGAAATTGCCGAAGATGTTAACAATAATTCAAATAGGAATTTTATGCAACTTGTAAATGGGTGCATGTCAAATTACGTTACAAAAATTTTCAAAGATAAAATAACATTTTACTATACTTCACGTGCTAAAATGTTAAGTGATTAAGGAATAATACATAAATAAAAACAGTGACAAAAATTAAATATGCAAATTTAAAAATAAATAATGGTAAAGCAATAAAAGATTACTGAGAAGAGGGCGGATCCCATATTTTTATAAATACGTGGGTTTCACCTAAATCCTTTAGTTTACAAAATTTAGCAAGATTTTGAATTTGTTTATTAGTTTATTTTATTTTTAAAAATAAAAAATAAAGCATGCACATGTATTTGGGCTACTTTTTATTTTTAAAAAATCAAAATAAAATAACAAATAAATTCGAAGGTTGTCAAATTTGACATAATTAAAGATGTAAATGGGAACTATATGTTTATAAAAATAATTTTATATATTTATTAGAAAAAAAATTTTAAAAATGATCATAAGCGCGGCTGAAAAAATCATATTGTTGCTAGGAATCAAATTAATTGGCGGTGATTGTTGGTGATTGAGTTAGGATGAAATCAGGATATACCATATATAATGGTAGCCACGTTGGCAACAGCTAATGAAGTGGGTTCGTTGCTTTGAAGCGCGTACCAGCATTTTTAACTAATCAATAACGTTTCACCATAGTCTATTTGATTTCCAAGGCGAACTATTGCTCCATCAATCATACTCTTTTTTTTATTTTTATTCAGCCATTTCAATTATTTTCCCTACTAACTATGTACAATAAACCTATAAACCTATTTATTTCAATTATACTTCTTATTATTTTAAAATATTTTCTTTTCTATTTCCCACCATTTTTTACAATTTTATGCATTACTAAACATCCCTTTAAAGAAATCACACAATCATGTGTAGTAGTTTTTGCAAATCAAATCCTTTAAAATATTGAAAACTAGGAATTAATAAATTATGTTTTGATATTACAGTTAAAGTTTTATAAGTTTAAAATCCATGGGCATGACCCCTTTCGTTTTTTATTTATATAGAATATTATATCATTGTGGTTGCTGCAGGGGATGTGCTGGCTGGGACTTCAAATGGAGAAATTCACCACATGGGTGTCATCGAAGGCTGGTTTGGCCGGCAATGGTGGACCACACGCTCTTTTCTGCTGCTTCTCACCACATTCCTTGTGTTTGCACCCTTGATCTCCTTCAGACGTGTGGGTGAGTCATCGCCCTAATTATATATTTACTATTTAGTTCCACCAGCCGGTAAACTGGATTCTGGGTGGCAACCGGGTCGGGTTATGATGGCTTCATAAGAATCATAACCCGATCCTAACCTGACTTCAGATTCAAGTTGTATTCAGCCTAGATTTTCAGCTTAAATTTGCAAACCGCACAAATGTCAACCCTATCAAACCCGACCAACTTGCACCTTGGGTTAAACTCAACTAATATGTAACTTGAGCTGATTAAAAAGATTAACAGGATAAGAATTAGAATTGAAGTTTACAAGCAACAGGACCTAATAACCAGATCCGAGTACTAATGTTGGATGTGTTTGTGCAGACTCGTTGAGATATACATCGGCAGTATCGATTGCATTGGCTTTAGTATTTGTGGTGATCATAGCCGGGGTGGCGACGGTGAAACTGATGAGTGGTGGCATTGCAATGCCAAGGTTGCTGCCTACAATCGCCGATCCGGCCTCATTTTGGAAGCTTTTCACCACCGTCCCAGTTCTTGTTACCGCCTATATTTGCCATTACAGTGGTATGTTCACTTTCTGCTCTTTTAATTTCTTTTGTTGGGATTTTTTTGCCTTTGAATTTGATTATTAATTGGATATCCTTAGTTGTCTTTTTCGCACGAAAACGTGCACAGGCATAATTCTTTTGACATAGTCAAATGCAATCCAGAGAAATTAAATGCCAGCCCTGTTTCAACCTTAGGATGATACATTTACAGAAGTAAAAATATTCGAACTTCGTTTGGCAGTTCATCCGATAGAGAATGAGCTTAAGGATCCTTCACAGATGAAGTCCATCGTCCGGTCATCCATGATGCTGTGTTCCTCAGTCTATGTGGCCACCAGCTTCTTTGGGTTCCTCCTCTTTGGTGATGAGACCATGGACGATGTGCTGGCCAACTTCGACGGCGATCTTGGGATCCCCTACGGCTTTCTCCTCAACGACATTGTGAGAGTCAGCTATGCTGTCCACCTGATGCTTGTCTTCCCTATCGTCTTCTTCTCCCTTCGCCTCAACCTCGATGGCCTTCTCTTCCCCTATTTAGTCCCAATTGCATTCGACAACCGGAGGTTCTTCTCCATCACCGTTGCCATTATGGGCCTCTCTTTTGTAGGTGCTACATTGGTGCCCAGCATCTGGGATGCTTTCCAAATCACTGGAGCTACGGCCGCCATTTCCATCGGATTCATCTTCCCAGCTGCAATCGTTCTCAGGTAAGCTAACAAATTAAACAACAGAATCTTCTGTTCTCTATCTTTTATTATTATTATTATTATTGAATTCTGTTTTCTATCTTTATTTATTTATTATTTTTACTCGGAGTCGAAAATTGGGTGCTTTTCCTTCTGGCAGGGATTCTAGTGGAATAGCCACGAAGGGGGATAGGTTCTTGTCATGGGTTATGATCATCGTGGCAGTGGCATCAAGCACAGTTGCTATTTCAAGTGATATTTATGCTGCGATGTCCATAGAGGGCGCAGTCAGGCGGCAGTGATCTCAAGACGAACAGCCGATCGAATGGCTTGGTTGCTTCGATGATCTTCCATAAAGCTACTGCAACAGCCAATGGCAGCGGCCAGCTAGTAGAGATGTGGACTGGAGAATGCTCTGGAGGAATAATGAGTTGTTGATTCGAGCCCGACCCCTGTCGCCCCAAAAGCGTATGTACTGTATAGAACTTCTCTGTAGATTCCCTTGTTTCATAATCTGTATTATTGGACATTCCAATTTTGTAAGTTGCTTAACCAAGGGATTTTGATTTGCATTAATCAACAGCGTGATGTCTGTTGCATGGTCCACTGTTATAAAATTACTTCTGTACGAGGAGAAATATATGTGATTACTGCTTTAATTCTGTTGGTTCAATCTTCACCAAAATCACTAAATCAATCATCATCCCAAAATGAGATAATGACGATTGGAAACGGTAAGAAGGAAAAAAAAAAAAAAAAAAGCCAAATTTTAACTTGTAAGACAAACGAATTTAAAAAGGCTTTTATCTACACACCTAGATAGGACTACAGATTAACGGTCTAGATTTCGTTTACATGCACGCTCAGGGAATTTTAGAATTCTCTCCGGGTAATGGTCATTAGATGAGAAATGTTCCTCCTCAGTAGAGCTTGTTAGCAATCCATTCGTAGATGCTTTTCAGCTAGAAACAGCTAGATAATGGGTATAGAGTGGCATTTGTTTGCAGATCTACATAGCCTATTAGCCTCTTTCACTCAAAACGATCCCCTGCAGGCTTTGGCGAAGCAAGTTATCCTTTGCTTCCAACTTGCCCCACTCCTCGGGCACTGATGGGGTGCACTGAGCCTGAGTGCACTCGGGTGCATTTTATTTATTTTTTATTTTTTAAATTTTTTTTATACAATTATTTATCTAAGTATATTTAATATGTGTATCAATTCATAAATTACGGCAATGTTACTAATTTTAAAAAAATCTAAAAAATCTAAAAGTATCCAAAAATGGTAAAAATTGATGCATATGTTAAATACACTTAGATTAATAATTGTATAAAAAAATTCAAAAAATATTAAAAAATAAAATTTTGCACCAGATGCACTGGATCATGATCCATGCAGGCCCGATATTTTTATTATCCGATACCGCTGGGCATTTGAGCTGCTCTGAAATGTCAGTAAAATAATGAATATTGCGGGACGATTGCATGTTTTAAGAGGTTTAAAATGACTAAAAATAATCTCAAATATATATGTGTCTAAAAATGGTAACACTTAATATATAAATCAAACACACTTAGAATAAGAGCTGTATGAAAAAAAATTAAGAAAAAATGTAAATGCGTCAGCTTCATGCTCATAGGAATTCTCATGAGCAGGAGTGCAACTCAAGTTGAGTTGTAGCAGATTTAGGTGAATTCTAATCCTAAACCTACCAAATTTAGGTGAATACAAACCTCAACTATAATGTTGGAATCCAGGTTCAGGTCGAACTCGGACCAAATTATCATTAGTTTCGATCTTGATTTTCGGTTGAAATTTCTAGTTACTCTTAACCAACAGGAGTTAAAATCTACCGATATAAATAATAAACTGTTCAAATATTATTGCATTTGCACCAACAAATTCTAAAATATATTTTTAATTATAATAACTTATTTATTCATAATTTACACATGAATATTATTATATGACCTGTGAAATCTTTGATTTTGATGAGAAATGTTCTTAAGTACAATGAATGTAATTAATTTACCATTAATAATTAATATAAGAAAAATAAATGAGATTACACGGAATCATTATTTAAACAAGTTTAATAAAAATGAGACTTATATATTTCACAATTAGTTGATATGTATGCAATAATTTTAAAAAGTTTATATATTTGTAATTATTTACAAATTAAATTGAAGTAGATATAATAGATTTAACTTTTTATAAACAAATGTAGATAATATTTAGGTTTTAGAATAAACATTTCATAATTTAGGGTGTGTTTGACAATTGATAGAAAATGTCAAATTAAAATTTTTCAATCTAAAACTTTTTACTCTCCATAACTATCATATTTTTTAATTATTTTCTCACATTTTCCTATACAACTACCCTAATTTTCAATCATTTCTACACAACTATCCACATAACTAACCTATTTATTTTAATTTTATCTTATTTACTACTCATCATTATCTCTATTATATTACATCATTTGATAACTTTTACTCTTCAAAACTTTTCATCAAAAGTTTTATTCATTACCAAACACACCCTTAGTTAGATTATGATTACATGGAAAAACTTCTATTATAATTATATTTAAAAGACTTAATACATAAATTAATATAATTCTTTTAACAAATTAGGGAAGATATCGAGATAGGACTGGATCAGATTTTGATGTAAACCCGATATTAGTTTTAGTTTTTTCTGAATTGGATTGAAGCCGAGTCTTTTTTGAAAAAAGATTTCAAAAATAAAATTTAAATTTGATTTTGAAAAAGACTTAGGTGGGACGGGTTCAAACAGATAAGCGGATACCAAGTTGCACCCATACTCATGAATCCTTCTCTAAATTGGACTCATGAAAATTGATGTAAAAGTAATAGATAAATCACAGAATTCTACTCATAATAAAGGTATAATTTCTTTAAAATTTTTATTAAAGATTAACATAGCTAAAGTATTTTGAAAAAGATATTATTTTTATAAGGCCCCAAAAGCATTTGGTTTATAACTAGTACATGAAAGATGAAATAAGAAGAAAAACTAAAAACTTTGAGAAGCTCCAGCTCGTTAAACATACCATAAATGTAATTGAAGCATTTATAAAAAAAAAAAATACTTATTATGCTTTAATAAGAAAAATAAAGCAAATTACTCCATAAGCGCGTATATAAAAGACGATGATGAAGATCAAATTATCCCATTCATTGCCGTTAATATAAAGCACGATAACCAATTAACCAAGCACATTTAAGCGCCATTGAATTTCAGTTACGAATGTGCCCCAAAATGCATTAGCCCCGGCAGGTAATTCCATGGTTGAGAAATATGGCATAGCACTGATCAAATTCCTGTTGTAATTAAGAGATCTGGGCCATCCAAATATGGATTTAGCATTATAAAAAAAACACCGAATGTTTAAGATTTTTTCTTTCGATATAAATCAATCGACGACGCAGTCATTCCATGGTTGAGAAATATGGCATAGCACTGATCAAATAACTGTTGTAATCAAGAGATCTCGGCCATCCAAATATGGATTTAGCATTATAAAAAAAACACCGAATGTTAAAGATTTTTTTTCTTTCGATATAAATCGATCGACGATGCAGTCAATCTAATTAATCTGATAGACTTCAAAAGACTAATAGCACTTAATGAATCAACGGAGCAGATTCTGGAGGAAAAGTTTGAGAGGTATCCCATCTGGTACATCGCGTGGGATGCAAGCATTTTTCAAAGCGCTGCCTCTACAACGGCTACTTCCGGACGGACGGAATAAAAACTGCAAGTCTTCCCAAAAACCCTTCCTATCCCTATGTAAGAGAAAAATTACGGACAACGGTCCGCAAAATTCCTTTCTTCCAGGGTTCCTAAGACCCTAATTTCCGGCTTTTGTTCCGTGTATCTGCAAATTCTAGCATCTGAGAAATGCCGGATTCTCAGATGGACTCCAAGGAGGACTCTCAGATCCAAGAGTACGACGACAGGTTTTACGAGGAGATCGAGGCGCCGAAGTTCGTGGATTTCACTGCTCCAGATCGGTATTTGCCAGATGATGGTTCTTGGTTCTGCGCGCGAATTGGTAAGACCCGATCTCCCTCTCTCTCCTCTGCTCCCACTCATTCGCGAATCCTGACTCCTGTCTTCTGATGTTGTTGCAATTTTCCGCGAATCTAGCTATACTTAATTGCTTTCCGGATCTCGTTTGCTAAAAACACATGCTCGAGCATTTTAGGAGAGGAGGGAATTGGAGAACTTTTAGAAATCAGAGGACATGTCTTCTTGAAGATCTGTTGCCGTAGCCGTATTCTAATATCATCAACAGTGTCCAAGGAATAGGCCTTTTTTCTCAGTTCAAACCTGAACATTTCGACTGATTTTGATTTCTTCTCCAGGATGTGACCAAAAGCATGAAGCGGTGGATCCTGATGCTCTTTATAAAAGTTTCTTGCTTCGGGTATGTTGGTGACTCTAATTTTGTATCTACCACTTTGTCATCATCGTATTAGGTGAGGATGGGATGAAAAATTGAGATGTAAGTGTATTGGGAATGGAAAAAGATGTATTGGAATTGGAAAGTTGTATTCGAAATGAAAAAAAAAGGCGAAATACGACGGTAAATTTCATCCATCCTCCCATCTTAGCTGCTGCGAAAAACCCTTTTAAGTTTTAAAACATGTGGCTCTTGCACAGGTCATGGCGGCAAGAAGCCCCAACATTCGCCTCCGAAAAGCACTTAGTAGACAAGCTCCTAGGTAATTTTCGGTAATTGATTTCCTTCCATCCTAGCTAGTGTAACCTGGGCTGTCGCCTGATATAATTACAATTGGGGAGTTGATTTTCTCCAGTGCAACGAACAAATGCCCACATTCTGCGCCTCCAAAATCTTCCAAGGACAGGATACCAAGATTGGCCATGATGGCATCAATTACTCAGAAGCCTCGGGATAACAGAGTGAAGGTTTCTCTCATCTCCAAGCTGAACTCGACTCCAAGCAATGGAAAGATGAAGAAGTCTTCCATTGAAGAAAAGGCATTGACGACTCCGAGGTATAAAAAGCGTCCTTCAAACCCAGCTCCCTTTCGAAGTGTGCCGAAACCAAAGGTATCCCTGGCAATGCCAAAAACTAACGCAGCTGCAAAAGCCCTAGTTTTTCATACTCCAAAGAAGAAGGAGATGACAGCTTCATTTAAATGCCAAAATATACCTACTCCGGATATCTGTAGTGAGATGAGGAAGCTTGCAATAAGAAGTCCAGCAAAGTTGAATCAATCACCAAAGGATGCAGCGCATGATCTGAATTCATACCCATCTGCTTCCAGCGCTGCAAAGCTACAGCTGTCTGCTTCCAGCAGTAAGCACAAACTTTCATCTGTAGCTAGAGGTTTCAGGGGCCGAGAAGTTCCATCAAAGTATCTAAATAAGTTGGTAAAAACAAGCCCCAAAGAATGCCATGAACCCACGCAGCAAGGAGCTGATAATGAGAGCAGTGATATGGAGGTTGATGGCAAATCAAGAAATAGCTCTTTGGAAGCGTGCCCCATATCAGATTCAAGTGAAGGGAGCCTCGAGGATGCAAAACCAAAATTAGGAGTTCCAAATACCATCAAAAAGGGAAAGTCCTTGTCATCTTCGGTGGAATCTTTTAGCAAAGATGAGTCATTATCAAAGCCGGCGAAGAATGGAGCAGTTTCTGATGATGATGGGGAAAGCACCTCTGTGGAAGGTGCCAATACTACAGATGATGAATCCCTCGTGTCTGAAGATTCCCCAATTATAGAGAAATCCCCACCAGATTCCAAGGCTCCTCAAGGAAAAACTAAGATAGTTCCAACTTTGAGTGTAATACTAGAAGAGGGTGAAATTAGTCAGGTTGCTGATGTCGTTTTAGAAGAAAATGATCAAACTTCAAAAGTTGATGGTGCGACCGATGAGCCCATCGAGATTGCTGACAAGGAGAATGCACCTGCTTCCGACGAAAACAGGTGAGAAAGTTTAAAAGAATCTTTGTTTAATATTACGAATACTTTTCACATTTGGCATAAATCCATCTCCCCTATAGTCTTATTTCTCTTTTAGATAATGCCCATGAAAGTAATATTATCATCGATACCAGGAATGCGAACAGTCGTGACCTCTATTCCAAAAGCAAAGTTGGATGCTTCAAGGCCCATGAAAATCTTCTAAAGAAGGTATCTGAGATTTGTAAACTCAATTTTCTTTTCCTTGACTAGTCAACATGGATTGCAAGATCCAGAGTGCTCCCTAGTAAGCTGCCTTTGTTTGGTGGTTCGTGATAATGAGTTCTATTGAGAATCAGAGCATGATGCAGGTTGATACTTCCAAAACTGCGCGTGAAAGTGCTGCTGCAAATGGTGTTCGAAGTGAGAAGTACAGGAAAGCAAAACCAACAAATCCTAAGCCTTTTAGACTAAGAACTGATGTAAGTAAAATTTGAGAGTATGAATCACCTTATCCTCTGCACTTTGCACCTCTTTCCCATTTGTGTAGTAGATCAACAACCCCTCAACCTCGAAGGTGATAGTAATTCTGAAGACCACACAAAATGGAGAACTTCAAGATCAAAAATCCGAAAGGACCCTTCTTTGTGCTGGGACTTCAGCACTTGGGCCACTGTTTTTTGCAGTATTGTATTTTTTCTGTGGAAGAGCATCTGATGTCATGTCTTGTATCAGGAAAGAGGCATTCTCAAGGAAGCAAACTTGGAGAGAAGGCTTCAAGCCCCTGCTCTGAAAGAAACTGTTTCATCTTCCAAATTCCAGAAAAGACAACCTATGCAGAATGAGGTTTGTATGAATCCGATTGTTCAATATGTTTTTGAACTTCCTTAATGGAGTAGAGAGGGTGTACTAAAATGCGTTTTGTTGGTCTCTTACTCTTCTTGTATAGCAAAAGCAGAACACCAGTCGAAAGCGTAAAAGCAACAGTAGTACACAGGAAATCAGACTGAATGTGTTAAACCGAGAAGGACATAAAGCGCCCACTGTGAGTACCAAAGAAAATCTT